>CM077184.1:36777939-37377939 GCA_039654105.1 Coreius guichenoti
TTCTCAGAATTGTGAGGTGTAAACTCGCAATTAAAAAAGGTAACTTTTTATCTCAAAATTCTGACTTTTGTTCTCGCAATCTCAGGTTTATATCTGTCTTTATCTCAGTTTTGACCTTTTTTTTTTAAATTCTGAGATATAAACCTGAAATTGTGAGAAAAAAGTCAGAATTGTGAGATATAAACTCATAATTGCAGAAAAAAGTTAGAATTGCGAGATATAGACTTTTTTGTCACAATTCTGACTTTTGTTCTCGCAATTCTCTTTATTTCTCTCAGTTCTGACTTTTTTTCTCAGAATTGTGAGAAATAAAATCATAATTGTAGAAAAAAAAGTCAGATTTGTGAGATATAAACTTGCAATAAAAACTTGTGACTTTTTTGGTCACAATTCTGATCTTTTTCTCGCAATTGTGAGTTCATATTTCGCAATTCTGACTTTATAACTCACAAATGCGAGTTTATATCACAATCAGAATTGCGATTCTGAATTTTGTTCTCGCAGTTCTGTCTATCTCTCAGTTCTTACTTTTTTTTCTCAGAATTGCGAGTTTATATCTCGCAATTTGGACATCATTTCTCAGAATTGTGAGAAAAAAAGACACAATTACCTTTTTATTTTTCATTCTGTGGATGGAAAACAAGCTTTGTGATTTGGGAGGGTTTATTTAAAGAGTTCTTGCCACAAATTTTGATGAATGTTTATGGTGTGACCCAGTGTAAGAGGGGACAGATACATATTTCGTTACTGTCAGTTCAATTGTAATGCAGCTTATAGGCAACTTTATTGATATTTTTTTTGTCTTGTGTCCCATAGGTCTGTTTCTACCCGCTGTTTTCCTGCTGGCGGTGGGCTTCTCGGGGTGTAGCGGTGTGCTGGCCGTGACTTTTCTGACTCTGTCCAGTGCGTTTGGGGGTTTCAGTGCTGCTGGTGTCTTCATTAACCAGATCGATATTGCTCCACGGTACAAAAACAAAAACTGTCAGTCCTAACGTAGATTTGTAGGTTATGAGTTCCATCTGTAATTGCCTATGGGATTCTGAAGAATTTGAGTCTGTGGTTAAAATTATTTGAAGAGATGCTCAAAAATGCTGATTCTTTTCCTGGGTTTAGAACTATAAGTTGTTACTATATGCATCAGTCTATCAATTAAGTACATGCTTCACTTTTGTTGCACTAGTTATATATATCCATATTTTCTCAGGTACGCGGGAATGCTTCTAGGAATCACAAACACTTTTGGGACCATCCCTGGTGTTCTTGCACCAATCGTTGTGGGTTACTTGACCAAAGATGTAAGCTGTCCTTTTGTACATTATATAAGTGCAGTTTGAATTCATTTTGACATGTTTTTTGATATGTTCTCCTTTCTTTTGTTCCGAGCAGCACTCAGTTACAGGATGGAAACACGTGTTCTGGTTGTCAGCCGGAGTGAGTGCCTTCGGAGCCATTTTTTACATCATCTTTGGCACTGGAAAGATGCAGAGCTGGGCAAGGACTGATGAGGAGTCAGACACAGATACACACGATTAAACATTCCAGTTCACAGGTATATTAGGACTGACTTACTTGAGTTTTATCCTATATTCAACACATATGGTACCAGTCAAAAGTTTGGACACACTTCACTTAGTTTTTCATTATCTTAAAAAAAAATGTTATCGTAAAGGCTTAGACAAATATAAAATGTGCCTACTACTACCTATTTTTTTTTAATGAACAAGATAGTAATTTCTTTAGGTCAATACATAATTACCATACTTTGAATACTATTATTCATAAATATGAAAGCGAGTTTACATCTTGCAATTCTGACTTTATAATTTGCAATTTTGACTTTATATCTCGCAATTCTGAGATAAAAAGTCGAAATTATCTTTTATTTCTGTTTTAAATGTCTGTTCAAACTTTTGACTCTGATATTAATTATATTACACTCAGGGTTTCAATCTGAAGTGCCGATGGATTTTAATGGAGAAATTACATTTCTTAATTCTATTACTTTTACTATCTTTTGAAGTCTAATATGTGTTACATTGGTGAAAAGGAACAAATTTAGAGGATTCAACCATATTTTATTACATTTGAAAATACTTATTAGCACTTTAATGCATCAATGATAAAAAAAAATACCGTTTTTGGTACAAATGCTGTTCAGTTCATTTTAATCTTGCTAATGAAGTAACTATTCCATTAATTGTGTCATTCCAGTTCAGCTCTATGCCATCTAATATTTTCATGAAAATCAAGTTTCAGTTTTGCTGACAGATGCAGTCCGTTCATATTTACTGGAATAGTCCAGACAGGGAATTATTGTTTCATTATTGTTTGAAACTTGCCTTTGTTCAAAAGTTGAGATGTTTAATGAAGTTTTTAAGTCACTTAATGTTTATTTTAAGCACTCTGTGAGTCTTTCTTTGATTCACAATGGCCACAACATGAATATATCAATGCTTAAAATTTCCAAGTGTTTTTATTTTTTTAATTATAAATATTTCTGATTTTGATCATTTGCACAATAAATGCAATGCTATGTTTACAGTCACGTTCCATCTGCTTTGTCAGCACTTTTTATCTGCAAGTGAAGAGATCATTAATCAAACATGTGCGAATAAAGAGTAAATAAGCCGAATAATTTTAACGGCTACAGTGTAAATGATATACAAGGCCATTGGAGCCAACCACACTCTTATTAAAGGGATAGATCACCCAAAAATGAAAACGTTGTCATCATTTACTCACCCTCAAGTTGTTCCAAACCTGTATGAGTTTCTTTCTTCTGTTGAATACAAAACAATATTTTTTAAGACTGGTGGTAACTCATACAGGTTTGGAACAACTTGATGGTGAGTAAAAGATGACAGTTTTTTTTATTTTTGGGTGTACTGTCCCTTTAACTGACGCTGTGCGGTGACGGCCAGCAGGAGGCGCGTCACATCGGTGATTGTGATAAATGGCTGAATTATAAGAATGTCTCTCAAATTTTGCAGCAGATAGTACTGTGTCTAAATTCTATAGATATTAGAAATGTGTAGGCCTATAACTAAAAGAGTTAATGGGCAATAATACCAGATATATGAACAATGATACTGCCTCCGGTATTACACTATTGATTTACCTCAGCACTGTTGAGAAAACGACCCGGATGTACTTCAGTGAATGCGGCAAGATCTCACGTGTTTATTTACATGCGTGACGCTGATGTAAGCGAAAAGAATGTAATGTAACCTCACTTTGTTTCATTGATATAGTGCTAAATTTATTGTGATTTATCGATTTTATCAACAACACACCGAATATCCTTGAGTATTTTACGTTAGTCTTTTTAATTGTTCCTATTGTAAAAACACTTATTCCTTATTTCCAAAATTATATGTGTAAATAAATGACCTGGCAGACAAAAATAAGCCTGAGTCATAAAATAACCTTTCTTGTGTTACAGTTTTACTAGCTGTTCAAGGGAGCAACGTATTTGCTCTATGAACTTGATCTTGCAATAACATGCCCTGTTATATTGTATATATTACTGTAGATGAGTCATATTTTCCTTCCTGCCTGAAAGATCTTATCGATAAAACATATTAAGCTTATATAGTCTATATATGAACTCGTTTTTTAATACACTCAAAAAAATTAAGCCTTTTTTTTTTTTTTTAAGATTTACGCATTTCAATGAATAGTAAAATTCCATCAAAATAAATGGAATAATCCTTACATATTTTAATTGAATAATCATAATTTAATAATTTTTTCAATTAAAATATGTAAGGATTATTTGATTTAATTTAATGGAATTTTACTATTAAATGTGTACATCTTTAAAAAAGAAAAAAAAAGGCTTAACTTTTTTGGGACTGTAGATGAGTCAAATTTTATATTATTTTCTATATGCAACTTCTTTTAAGCAGTTGTGAAGTGAATAGGAATGACTTCCTTTTATTCATTTGCATTCTCACCAAAGGTCTGAGACAGATCCGTGGGGTTCTCACACATGCAGATGTTTGTTTCCCTGATCCCCAACCATTTGCATTACACCTTAAAAATGCATAACAGACGGAGGGGATTTGCAAGTGTAAGTTTGTTGCCTTGAGGGGGAGGTGGAGGGTTTCTACCTTTTAGGTTAATGGGTGTTTTTTCTTTGTTACAAGTAGCCGTGAGGTTAGCCTAATATTTATGCCTATATTTGACATTTTGAAGGCTATTTTTTTAAGGTATATTATGTTTGAATATTTTAAAAGTAATGTTGTTTTACTGGAGTTTTAACTTTAGAACTAGAGAACAATAATTTAATTGTATGTCAAATCATGTATTTAAAATCTGATTTAAAGGCACAATATGTAAGATTTTTGGATTAAAATATCCAAAAACCACTAGAACAATATTATATATTTTGTTGGCTTGTGTACTTACATTATCCCAAATGTTTCCAAGAATGTTTAAATCCATAGAAATCGAGAAACCTATCAATGACATCATACCCGCCTATCAGTGACATCATACATGTGTACTGGTGTGAGGGCGGGGCAACCTGTGACTCACATGAGATCCACTAATAGCAAACCACAACCATCCAATCAATTCCCCATGGACAAAATCAAGTCCCGCCCTACATTTATTCTATTTGCAGAAGCCGTTTAACTTGAATATACGTCACAATACAGGAAAGAAAAGGCTATTGCAACTTCCATTTCATGCACTTTAAACAAATGAAGATGCATAGCATTGTTATCATGAAATTTCTGTACATTACATTTGCATTTACTCATTTAGCAGAAACTTTGATCCAAACCGATTTATGAGGCAAAACTCAAGCCATTCATAATATTAGCATTGCTGCAATATTTAAAAAGTAAGCCATAATACTAAAGCTATCTTGCAATGAGGCCTGCTGTGTTTGAGTCTTGAGAGAGAGAGAGAGGTTCAGGCCTTTCCTTCTGTATTACATGACTCAACACCGATCTCATGCCAGACACTGACGTTGATTCGTGGCACACATTCCCTGTGCCCTCCCCCACACTTGTTGAGTGCTTGAGATAGACACCAAATGGCACTGTATCTGGATAAACAGATATTAAGCCTGTTAGCATTGTGCTGCTACATAAACCAGGCAAACAGGTCAGACCTGACCAAGAGTCGTCCCAATAAACAAAAAGACAAATGTTCACTGGTTTGAAACGGTAGGATTTGTTTTTGTATGTTGGGGTGGGACTCCAGACAGCTGGTGTGTGTGTGTGTGTATGTGTGTGTGTGAAGAGGGAAAGTGGGAATCGCCGCAATTCACATGTGCCAACTTTTTTTTTTTTTTACTCAATTGCTGTGGAATCTCTTTTTGATTTCAGTCATATGACTGGTTGCTTAAAGCATAATTCGGTTTCCTTCATTTTTTAGGATTACTGTTAAAGAAAACTATAATCATGATTATTAAAGAGACTTTTAAAGGGATTTGTTTGATTATTAACTTGCCCTGTAGGGTTGGGTTGACTTAATCAGAGTTGACTTTTTTATTTAGATTAGTTGTTTCCCAAATATTAAGTTGACAGGTGAACTAACTTATTTTTTGGATTAAAGTAACATTTCATATATTATATAACAACAGCTGCAAGAAAAATTGCAATGTGGAAGTAAAACAATTTTGAGTGTGTGCAAAATATATTTTGCACATTAATGGAATATTCCATGTCATGAACACATTTTTATTTATGCAGTGTACAATGTGTTGTAGTTTCGTCAATTGATGTCTTTTGTGGACATAAATAATACAATTCCAGTGTCCCTACTAAACTTAATTTTACTCAATTTATTGCAAATTTAAAAAAACTGGTTTATGCTGCCCTGCGTATTGTCTCATTATTATTAATGCACATAATTCAGCTTTTTATTTATATGTATTGTCTGTTGATTGCTTGCATGAATGACATTGTCTGAAGAAAATGACAACAGTACTGTTAATGCAATTATGACTGATTATATTTTACTTAATGGACAGTCAATCCTTATCACTGTTGTCTGTGTAACATCTGATGTGAAACACAAACATATGTGTCCTAGTGAAATATTGGTCTATTATGCTTATGAATTTTATTACAAGGTACACTCACCTAAAGGATTATTAGGAACACCTGTTCAATTTCTCATTAATGCAATTATCTAATCAACCAATCACATGGCAGTTGCTTCAATGCATTTAGGGGTGTGGTCCTGGTCAAGACAATCTCCTGAACTCCAAACTGAATGTCAGAATGGGAAAGAAAGGTGATTTAAGCAATTTTGAGCGTGGCATGGTTGTTGGTGCCAGACGGGCCGGTCTGAGTATTTCACAATCTGCTCAGTTACTGGGATTTTCACGCACAACCATTTCTAGAGTTTACAAAGAATGGTGCGAAAAGGGAAAAACATCCAGTATGCGGCAGTCCTGTGGGCGAAAATGCCTTGTTGATGCTAGAGGTCAGAGGAGAATGGGCCAACTGATTCAAGCTGATAGAAGAGCAACTTTGACTGAAATAACCACTCGTTACAACCGAGGTATGCAGCAAAGCATTTGTGAAGCCACAACACGCACAACCTTGAGGCGGATGGGCTACAACAGCAGAAGACCCCACCGAGTACTACTCATCTCCACTACAAATAGGAAAAAGAGGCTACAGTTTGCACGAGCTCACCAAAATTGGACAGTTGAAGACTGGAAAAATGTTGCCTGGTCTGATGAGTCTCGATTTCTGTTGAGACATTCAGATGGTAGAGGCAGAATTTGGCGTAAACAGAATGAGAACATGGATCCATCATGCCTTGTTACCACTGTGCAGGCTGGTGGTGGTGGTGTAATGGTGTGGGGGATGTTTTCTTGGCACACTTTAGGCCCCTTAGTGCCAATTGGGCATCGTTTAAATGCCACGGCCTACCTGAGCATTGTTTCTGACCATGTCCATCCCTTTATGACCACCATGTACCCATCCTCTGATGGCTACTTCCAGCAGGATAATGCACCATGTCACAAAGCTTGAATCATTTCAAATTGGTTTCTTGAACATGACAATGAGTTCACTGTACTAAAATGGCCCCCACAGTCACCAGATCTCAACCCAATAGAGCATCTTTGGGATGTGGTGGAACGGGAGCTTTGTGCTCTGGATGTGCATCCCACAAATCTCCATCAACTGCAAGATGCTATCCTATCAATATGGGCCAACATTTCTAAAGAATGCTTTCAGCACCTTGTTGAATCAATGCCACGTAGAATTAAGGCAGTTCTGAAGGCGAAAGGGGGTCAAACACAGTATTAGTATGGTGTTCCTAATAATCCTTTAGGTGAGTGTATATTATAACAGTTTTGTCCCCCTTTTTCTTTTTAATGACAGCAGCACTTGAACTTCACACGTTTGTGTAAAACCTGTTTTATCATGTTCCCCAGCATTTTTTAAAATCCTGAAACATTTATTAGCAGGTTTAAATAAAACAATCCTAGATTTTCAGTGAGGTCTTTGACTTTTAGACTTGATTGTCACAGTGTGTGACCCGACTGTGTGTCTGTGCTGCTCTTGACTGAAAAAAGCAGCTGTCGACCAAGCATCTGTTACCTAGAGAGAGTTAATTATGCCAGCTATTTGAAATAAAACTACAAGGAATGCAAGACATTGGGGATGGCATTAACTCCTGTATATAGCATTGAAGGGAACTGAAGATTCCCTACACTCTAAAAACAATGAACTCCTGCATGAAATGCATTGCAGACTAAGGGAAATTACGAAAGTTTCGTTGCCTCCCATGGGCTTATGTTTTAAAATAGGCTGGTTAAGATCTCACCATTCTGCAAATAGTCCTATCTGATTGCATTTGAATCTGAATAGATGAACCACCGGGTGGAGATGCATCTGAGACAATGGACCTGAGTGCCCTTATCAACTCTGTGCTATTGCTGACTCGTTTGCATACAGGACTGGACTGATCACACTGTCTCCAGAGTAGTTTCATAAAATAAAATACAATTCTAATTGCTTTACATTCACTGAAACTGATGCATGTGAATGCAGTTTCAGTTTTATAGTGATGATTGCTGTCATTCAACATAAGGACACCAAAAACTAAAACTTGTGTGGTAAGCATCGTGACAATCTGAATTTAAAATGGAGCGATTAAAGAGACAAATATACATTACCATTCACGTTTATTAAAACATAATTTATTGCCCTTCTATATATTAGTTATCTCAAAATATGTGGTATATATTCAGTAACGTGTATATAGCAGCATATCTCAAATATTTGTAGAAATGCAGTTTCAAACAGTGAAACTTTTTTTTTAATTAATGCCATAAACCAGAACAATACACTGAGACAGATTCATTCAAAAGTAAAAAATAAATAACTAAAATAAAATATAATGAAACGGAACCAGAGGACAATAACACAATTATAATAGACAAAAGGAAAACATCATACCTGCTTAAAATGTTATAAATTGCCGTTTTACTTGTGCAGAACAATAAAGCTTGAAATCATTTTTAAAGTAAGAAAAATTTGGCTTGGAGTCAGACCATTTCATTTTATGAATGTGAAACTTTCCCATTAATATTAATATTTATATGAATTATGCCTTATCTTTCTCAATTCCATGATTGAAGTGCATTATTATGCCAAATCCACTCAGATGCAAAGCAATGTTAAAAATAGTTTCCTTTTCACCTTCATAGAAATTACAAGAGTAATCCAAATCTAATTTAAAGCGTTATGTTTTTACTTGTTATTCAAATAAAATGTATCCACTGTTCGCCAAGCTTTACGCCAATTCACATCTCCAAACACAGAATACCAAAAAAAAGGATAAAGTATATTAAGTATATTTCTAATGTAGTTATTTGAGACTCTATTTGTGTAAAATATTTGTATTACCAATAAATATTTTTTCAAACACTGAACTTTATTCAATGCCACAAGAACAAGAGGTATTATACTAACATTATCACATTAGCTGCCAGGAAATTAAAAATAATAATAAAACAAATACATAAATTCCAGTGCTTTCAAAGCATTACATGTTTTACAAAAGATTTACATACAATTTTAAGTCATTTATAACGTGAAATATTTGGTTTACACAGAGTCCATTTCTTTTTATGTATATAATATTTTCCTAATAAGGTTTCTAAATCTTTCCAAAATAACCTTGAGTAACTACAGTTAAAAAAACTGATGCAAAATAGCTTATTTTTCTTTTTCTTGGAGCTTAAATCTCTCCAAAACACGTTTAGCGGGATAAATTCTGTGAAGTATTTTGTGAGACACTTCCTTAACTTTGTTATTAATACAAAACTTGCCAGTTTTTCGTGCTTTGGCCCAAGAGAAATGACTAAATAAAGAAGACCAAAATTTTAATTTAAATGCCAGTTACATTACAAATAATGAACATGACAATAGTCATTTCCAACATATGAAAATATTGAACACATATAAACTACAACAAATCAAAAAAAGAGAGTATACAGTATAATATATAAAATAATAATACAATAAAAATAAACAGTGAACCCGATGATCAGTGAAACAAAGTAGTGACGTATGTATGACGAGGCGGGGAGAATTTCACTCAATTGTGTGTGATTTGCGGGTCGATTAGGGAGGGAGAGGAAGCGGGGGGTTGCAGCCCAGTCGGTCCTCCTCCCGTGTATAAATTCTCCAACCAAACCGTTTTTCTTCCTCTTTCTGTTACCTGGCAAAGGGGAGCAGCAGCTGAGGAGTGATCTCTCAATCCTGGTGAGTACTTTCTCTGTTGGCTAGGCCGCGGGGTTTTTGTGTCAGTTATTGTCTTCTTAGAACTTTTGGACAAATTTAAATTTTTGTTCCGGATTGACGGTTTCTTTTTAGATTTCTGCTGTTCCGTTGCTCGACGTTTTTTTTTATTTTTTTTATCACTTAATGGTTTCACAATTAATTTTGCGTTTTAATTTATTAGTATGTTTAGAGCTGATGGGGTTAATTTATTTTTTTCCACTGTTTCCGTGTACGTTTACCGTTCAAAGAACGGGAACCGGTAAAAGAACAAAGGCACTGAGCGGCTTGAAGCCACGGGCCTGTTAAAAGGCTTCCACACATTCTCGCATCCAACAGCTGTTACTAGTGCTCGAGAGAGCCAGATGTCTGCCTCCTTATGGATGCCTTTCAGACATTTTAGATATTTCTTGTAACTTAATACCGCGCTACTCTACAGAAACACGTGTCGCAGTTGCCGTATGGTGAACTAGGCCGGTTGAAACTACGGGTCATCTCTTGTTGCGAAATCCCCAATTAGAAGTTTTAAATATGAAAAGTGTGTATTTGTCTTGTGCGATATTAAGCTTTCCCTTTTCACCTTTTCTAATACAGAAACTAATAAATCATGGGAAAGGAAAAGGTCCACATTAACATCGTGGTTATTGGCCACGTCGACTCCGGGAAGTCCACCACCACCGGCCATCTGATCTACAAATGCGGTGGAATCGACAAGAGAACCATTGAGAAGTTCGAGAAGGAAGCCGCTGAGGTGAGTTTTAACACTTAAACTGTTTTGTTCGTGAAAGGATTGCGGCACAAGTTGGGGTACCAGGAGCAAAAATGGCGGCGGTAGCACGCGTTCCTGGGCTCAAGCCGGCTGGGTGTGGGAGGGGCGGAGCTTAAGCGGCTGACGTTGCAGTTTCTGTAATGGCGCCTAGTAGGCCGAGCAACATGTGCGCTGTTTATCCAGTTTAACTTCTCAAATCACTTTAAATTTAAGTTGGAGTTATTCTTAGTCGCACTGAAATCAAGTGACAGTTTAAAAAAATGTGCAAAGTTTAGTTTGTGCCCTTATCCTTAAACCAAATGATTTTTCCCTCCCTCTTGCAATGACTTTACTGATGTGAGGGCAGGACAACCTGTTAGTCACATGAGATCAGCAATAGCAAACAACAAAGATCCAATCACTTCCCCGATGGACAATTAAGTTGTACCCTTTTCTTTTGTCTTACTAATGCAACATGTTTCATGTTAAATTAATGCCTGCCTTTTATTAACGTTTAATACCTTTTGTCCAACAGATGGGTAAGGGCTCCTTCAAATATGCCTGGGTGTTGGACAAACTGAAGGCCGAGCGTGAGCGTGGTATCACCATTGATATCGCTCTCTGGAAGTTCGAGACCAGCAAGTACTATGTCACCATCATTGATGCCCCTGGGCACAGAGACTTCATCAAGAACATGATCACTGGTACTTCTCAGGTATGACGACACTCCAGTCTCACAATTGTGCTCTTTGGGTGTGATTTTGAAGATGGGTGTGGTTTAACTGGTCTATTCTATTTTTCTTCCCCACCCCAGGCTGACTGTGCCGTGCTGATTGTTGCTGGTGGTGTTGGTGAGTTTGAGGCTGGTATTTCCAAGAACGGACAGACCCGTGAACATGCCCTCCTGGCTTTCACCCTGGGAGTGAAACAACTTATTGTTGGAGTCAACAAGATGGACTCCACCGAGCCCCCTTACAGCCAGGCTCGTTTTGAGGAAATCACCAAGGAGGTCAGCGCCTACATCAAGAAGATCGGCTACAACCCCGCCAGTGTTGCCTTCGTCCCAATTTCTGGATGGCATGGAGACAACATGCTGGAGCCCAGCACAAATGTAATTATTTTTTGCTAACTTTGCATGGGTGTTCACTTTAAAAATAACAATTTTGCAGTTTGGGTTTCATGGTTTAATCGACATTGTTTATCTCCATTTTTAGATGGGCTGGTTCAAGGGATGGAAGGTTGAGCGCAAGGAGGGTAATGCTAGCGGTGTTACTCTTCTTGATGCCCTGGATGCCATCTTGCCCCCAAGCCGTCCCACCGACAAGCCTCTCCGTCTGCCACTTCAGGATGTCTACAAAATTGGAGGTTTGTATTAATACTCCGAAGACGTATTCTAGTTCTGAAGGCAAAATGCTTGAATTGTCTTAGCGTTATTTCATCTTTTCAACTCTTAGGAAGAGGCGTAACAAAGTTTTAGCATTTTTAGCAAAAAAAACTGTAAATGCCTGAGTTACCATTTTTCTCGCCATGAAAATAGCCACAGAAGCTGGCATGGTGTTAAATAAACTAACATTTCATCTTTTCAGGTATTGGAACTGTGCCCGTGGGTCGTGTGGAGACTGGTGTCCTCAAGCCTGGTATGGTTGTGACCTTTGCCCCTGCCAACGTGACCACTGAGGTTAAGTCTGTTGAGATGCACCATGAGTCTCTTTCTGAGGCCACTCCTGGTGACAACGTTGGCTTTAACGTTAAGAACGTGTCTGTCAAGGACATCCGTCGTGGTAACGTGGCTGGAGACAGCAAGAACGACCCACCTATGGAGGCAGGCAGCTTCCTGGCTCAGGTTAGGCCTTTTCCATTGTCCTGGTTTTGCTTACATCAAGTCAGTCTTGATGTAAACTCCTATACTAACTTGTGTCGTCTTGCAGGTCATCATCCTGAACCACCCTGGTCAGATCTCTCAGGGCTACGCCCCAGTGCTGGACTGCCACACTGCTCACATTGCCTGCAAGTTTGCTGAGCTCAAGGAGAAAATCGACCGTCGTTCTGGCAAAAAGCTGGAGGACAACCCCAAGGCTCTTAAATCTGGAGATGCTGCCATTGTTGAGATGATCCCTGGCAAACCCATGTGTGTGGAGAGCTTCTCTACCTACCCCCCTCTTGGTAAGTTCACATACTAATCGACATTCCCTCATCCATATCTTCAGTAGACGTTTGTGTAGAACTTGACGCTAATCATTCTCCATCCACAGGTCGTTTCGCTGTGCGTGACATGAGGCAGACCGTCGCTGTTGGTGTCATCAAGAGTGTTGAGAAGAAAGCTGCCGGTTCTGGCAAGGTCACGAAGTCTGCACAGAAGGCTGCCAAGACCAAGTGAATTTCCCTCTATCACGCTGTTCCAAAGGTTGTGGTGTGTTCTTCCCAACCTCCTGGAATTTCTCTAAACCTGGGCACTCTACTTAAGGACTGGCTAATGCTGATTAAAACTCATCGGAAAAATTTTCGCAGGAAAGGAAACCAACTTGGATTTAAGTGTGGCTTTATTGATTGACTGATATTGCCTCTTTCAGTTATTAAATTTGTGTTGAAATGGTCTAGAACTGCACCTGTTGCCACAGTAAAATTTGGAAAGAAGCTGCTGAATAAACTAATAAAGGTATTAAAAATTGAAATTGTGCTCTGTCTCCTGTTATGAATGGGAACTGGGTGGGATTCAGGATGAGCAACTGTAAAGTGATTTGTCATGGTCATTGCAGCTGTTTTAACACGTGTTGCAGTCTACCCTGTTGCCTGCTTTAGTGATGTCTCATCCTCCAATCACAAATAGTGAATGCGCAGTAAAGCTACCAATGGTACCCCCTCATCTGAGCAGTATCTATGTGGTCTAAGAGTTTTCATATCCCACCCCTGTCTGAACAGTATAAATTTAGCTGACCGGTGAGACTCGTTCCTTTTTCTCCAGTCTGCTCAGGGCTGTCTGTAGTGCTTGTCGGGTAAGTTTACTGCGTTTTATTCACTCTTAATCCTTGCGCTGATTAACCTTTAATATAAGGGTCCTTTTTTAAGTCTGATTTCCTTGAGGCTAGCTGGCTCTGACCAGGTTTTTTTTTTTTTTTTTTTTCCCTTTTGATTTGGCAATCTGATTACATCAGGTTTCCCTTTATTACTCTACGGCCCCCTTTTCTGTGACATGCACATGTAGAGAGCACAGACTTATTGGCAAAGCTGGAGAGAACATGGCTGGTTCTGTCATTCCAGTCCTTCAACATGGAGGACAAGTGAATAGAGGGAGGGGAGGGTTGCCAGATCTAGCAAGCAAAAGCCTGCACTGGAAATGCCTAAGATTTTTTTCAGGTAAATGTGGGCTTTTTAATTTAACTCTGAATTAAATGTTAGTCTGAAGCAGTAGGTCGGTGTAATTTTCGATATAATGGTTAATCGCACGTTATTTTCTTATGCGGTTAACCGTCACTCCCATAGCTGCTGTATTAGATACACCCTCCCTCACAACAGCCTTAACTTGTGTTTTTTTTTTTTTTTTTGTTGTTTTTGTATTATAAAGGTAACATAGTACAAAGTATAGTGTTACAAACGTACATTTAAAAAAAATGGAAATAAAAACTTTGCACGATTTACAATGCCGATGAACGTTGAAACGCGTCATAAGGCTGTGAAAAGGTCCATTATAAGTGGACATGGCAACAATGCTGCGCGTTCACGCACAGATTGCCCTGACTGAAATGTGCGCGCCTTGTGTTGCGCACGGCGCATGTCATTATCCGTTGTGAATTTTTTTTTTTTTTTGCCATAGATATTCCAATACTTTGAACACAATGTGTAATGTTTAAACGTCGAAATTAAACCAGCAATGTCTTTCCACAGTACATTTACAATATGGGTAAGGAAAAGGTCCACATTAACATCGTGGTTATCGGCCACGTCGATTCTGGCAAGTCCACCACCACCGGACATCTGATCTACAAATGTGGAGGCATCGATAAGAGAACCATCGAGAAGTTCGAGAAAGAAGCCGCTGAGGTACGTCATAGCCGGGTGACTTCCGATGACTAATATATCTCTATGACAAGTATTTTCTGGGCGTGTCTTTTTAACACCATGTGTTGTGAGCGACATCTAGAGTTTGGTTTTATTGGTATTGGTCAGTGCTGAATATCCAAACTAACTGAGTATAGATGCTTGCAATTTTTATTAGATTATAATCATTCATGAAATGTTTGAGAATTATAATTACAACGGTCCAGTCAATTCATAATTTATAGTTATGTTTGAAAAGATGAGATCTATCTTCTGTCATTCCATCCATCCATCCATCCATCTATCATCTATCTATCTATCTATCTATCTACTGTCATTCCATCCATCCATGCTTCCATTCTATCTATCTATCTATCTATCTATCTATCTATCTATCTATCTATCTATCTATCTATCTATCTATCTATCTATCTATCTATCTATCTATCTATCCATCCATCCATCTATGCATGCTTCCATTCCATCCATCCATCCAGTCTCTAAACATCTCAGATATGCTTCTGAATACTTTTCTGTATTAAGATGGGCAAGGGCTCCTTCAAATATGCCTGGGTGCTGGACAAACTGAAGGCCGAGCGTGAGCGTGGTATCACCATTGATATTTCTCTTTGGAAATTCGAGACCAGCAAGTACTATGTCACCATCATTGATGCCCCTGGGCACAGAGACTTCATCAAGAACATGATCACTGGTACTTCTCAGGTAGAATTTGTTTTGTATTTCAACATATCAATCACAGGTTGCTGTGGATAATGATTTTAGTGCATTATTTTTTGTTTAAATATGATTTTTATTTGTTTCCTTCCTCCGACCAGGCTGACTGTGCCGTGCTGATCGTCGCTGCTGGTGTTGGTGAGTTTGAGGCTGGTATCTCCAAGAACGGACAGACCCGTGAACATGCGCTGCTTGCCTACACTCTGGGAGTGAAACAACTTATTGTTGGAGTCAACAAGATGGACTCCACCGAGCCCCCCTACAGCCAGAAGCGTTATGAGGAAATCACCAAAGAGGTCAGCGCCTACATCAAGAAGATCGGCTACAACCCCGCCACCGTTGCCTTCGTCCCAATCTCTGGATGGCATGGAGACAACATGCTGGAGCCCAGCACAAACGTGAGCGTCTGCTTTTTCCTGTGTTGGAAGAAGTTGCATAGATGCTTTTAATTTTTCATGCTTTTTCCTTTGCATTTTCTTCATGGATAATAGATGGGCTGGTTCAAGGGATGGAAGATTGAGAGGAAGGAAGGTGCTGCCAGCGGTGTTACCCTTCTCGAGGCCCTGGACTCCATCCTGCCACCCAGTCGGCCCACCGACAAGCCTCTTCGTTTGCCTCTGCAGGATGTGTACAAGATTGGAGGTAACATTTACCACCAACCAGGGTTATAAGATTTGAAATTTTAATTTATATATATATATATTTAATTTACATTTTGTTATTTATCTTTTCAGTTTAATTGGTGTTTAATATAATTTGTAGTTTTCATTTTAGTTTGTTTTCTAGTTTAAGTTTATTTGGTTGTTCTATTAGTTTTTAGTATGTTGGGGCTGCCATAATTAATGCGCTAGCTGGTATCATTTCAAAACTCTTTTAATTTTCTCAGTACATTCTAGAGCAGTGATTCTCAACCTCTCAACATTATTTCAAATAACATAAAACAAGCATTAAAAAAAGTCAAGATATTTCTTGTTTTAATTCACCCCCTCAATATATATATATATATATATATATAGGAAGTCCAATTTTAAAAAGTATGATTTCTAGACTTGGAAAAGTCATGTAAATGAATAAAATCTTATAACCTCATGGAAATTGTTATGATGGATATACATTTATCTAGTTATGCCAAACTCTGAAATATTTTACTGGGTATAAATTGTAAAAAATATTTAAAAATCCTTATTTTTAATCCTTGCACAGTAAGTGGCATTTTCGTGTTTAATGCAAACAGGTTGTAAAGTTTTATAGTATTCCAGGAATCCAAAACTAACAGGGAATTTGCAAACTTTTTATTTAGTTTCGGAGTCATGAAAATAAATTTAGTTTGTGTTTCCCAGTGATATTGGTTATTTTCTTTAGTTTGTAATGTTGCTGTTGAGCATGAAAAGCTCTACAAAGTTACAAAGCACAAAATCCCTCCAGTTATTCTCTGTAGAGACTATAATAATCTGAAAACCACGCCCACCGGTGGGGGAAAACAATCCAACCCTCTCCATTGACTTTGTATTGCGTAAAAGCTGCCTCCTTGTCATTTCTGACTTGTAACAAAAAAAAAACAGAACAATGCCTAAAAGCTGCTGTGTGACAGGGTGTACAGCAAACAAGCTAGCCCAGAAAAACCCCGAACTAAATTTTTATAAGCTGTCCACCCACAAAAACGAGCGTTTAAGGACACAAAAGTGGATACAGGCGATTGAGACATATTACTCTGAGAGCTATGCCCACTGGAGGGGAACGTAATCTGCGACAGGATATGCTAAAAAACAAACAAAAAAAAACATTCATTATTTTTAACCATGTCAAAGGATTATTTCACCACCCTATGTGGCACACGTAAGCATGCTAAGTGCCAGGATCCCACAATTTACCCATTCTTCCTGCTAATGCTTCACGTCTTATTGCCTGTATCCACTTTTGTCTCCTTAAAGGCTGGCTTTTACAGTTCGGTAGCTTATAAAAATGTTATGGTAAGGGGAAGAAGCGGCTGACCAATCACAACACACTGGTTCAGCTGACCAATCAGAGCACATTGTGCTTTTCAGAAGGCGGGGCTTCATAGAGACAGGAACTAAACAGAGTGTTACTGACAGACTGGGAAGAGAGGAGGTGCTAAAATGTAAAACATGTGAAAAAGACTTTGTAAAAGGGCATAATCTGGCCTCTTTGTTTGCTTTTAGTATTTAGTTTTCATTAACAATAACAACACTGCCTCCAACCTCATTCACAATTTTCTCTGATGAGAGACCATGTATGTTCTGTTGTCTGTCACTCAAACATTTTCTGTGTTTTTCCTTCAGGTATTGGAACTGTGCCTGTCGGTCGTGTTGAGACCGGAACTCTGAAGGCTGGTATGGTTGTGACCTTTGCCCCTGCCAACGTGACCACTGAAGTCAAGTCCGTTGAGATGCACCACGAGTCTCTTGTTGAGGCTCTCCCCGGTGACAACGTTGGCTTCAACGTTAAGAACGTGTCTGTCAAGGACATCCGTCGTGGTAACGTGGCTGGAGACAGCAAGAACGACCCACCTATGGAGGCTGCCAACTTCACAGCTCAGGTTAGATTTAAATGATAGAATCTTCTCTGATTGATCATCTGACAGGATATAAAGTGCTTTATCATGTACCCTTCTTCGTTCCAGGTCATCATCCTGAACCACCCTGGTCAGATCTCTCAGGGCTACGCCCCAGTGCTGGACTGCCACACTGCTCACATTGCCTGCAAGTTTTCCGAGCTCAAGGAGAAAATTGACCGTCGTTCTGGCAAGAAGCTTGAGGACAACCCCAAGGCTCTTAAATCTGGAGATGCTGCCATTATTGTTATGATCCCTGGCAAGCCCATGTGTGTGGAGAGCTTCTCTCAGTACCCACCACTGGGTAAGTGTGACCATTTATGTTAAATATGCAGTGTTAAAAAAAAAATCTGGTTGTGTTCAAACTCCCTACCATCCCGCTTCTACTTTTCAGGTCGTTTTGCTGTGCGTGACATGAGGCAGACCGTCGCCGTTGGTGTCATTAAGGCTGTTGACAAGAAAGCCGCCTCTGCTGGCAAGGTGACCAAGTCTGCTCAGAAGGCAGCCAAAGTTAAATGAATCGTCCCGTCAGACACACAGCAGGCCTCATTGACATCCCACACTGCAATGTCTCAGAACCTGAGCACGGTTTTAAAGGACTGGCTTATGCTGATAAAAACCCATCGTAAAAGCTTCCGAAGGAAAGGAGGAAACCATGTATTTCTGAACATATTCGGAGAAAACGATTAGTAAAATAAACAATGATCATTCATCACAGATTGTGCCATTATTCTTTCTTGTCAAGGTCAAAGCACCATGAATGGGTTTTATTGTAAGTGCATTCATAAATAAATTATTTTTGAACATGATAAATATAAATAAGTTTCAACTTTTTTTCTGCCATCTCTGCTGTTATTGCTAACTAAAACTAAAATGAATTAAAAATCATTTTGTTAATTGATATGAAATTTTATATAAAAATATGACGAAAAACTTTTTAAATAAAGTTTAAATTAGAAATGTTGGACTGGCAACTAACTGCAATAAAACAAGTTGAAGTACTAAAATTAAAACTGAATTAATAATAAATATTAAAAAACTAATAAAAGTGACAAAAGCACAAAAAAGTACTAAAAGTTAAAAACTGAAAATGTAAGCTAATTCAAAATAATAAATACTATAATAGTATATAAATAATACTAAAACAACACTGTTTGTCATCCACATATATATAACTGTTGTTGATAAAAAAATACCAATCATTCATAATTTTGTTTAGTAAATTTTATCCAGCTGTTTAGATATCTAAGCAAGGGGTTTTAAATTTCATAGTCTGTTACACTTAAAATACAGCCTCCCAAAACACATTTTCACCATTTCATTAAATTGTGTGCAGTCCATAGATACCATGAATCCAAAACTAAAATGAACTTTTTATTTAGTTTATTTAGTTTCGGGGTCATGAAAATAAATGTAATTTGTGTTTTTCCCAGTTATACTGGTAATTTTTTAGTGTGTAATGTTGCTGTTGAGCAATTATTGAGCATTATTTAGTAGTGTGTTGAAACTGGCGGTTATGGTAAGGGACATGACATTTCCCAAACATGCTGGAAGCACTTGACCAATCACAACACTGATCCAGCCGACCAATCAGAGCACAGTGTGCTTTTCAGAAGGAGGGGCTTCATAGAGACAGGAACTAAACAGAGAGTTACTGACAGACTGGGAAGAGAAGAGCTGCAACAATGGAGAATATGGGGAAAATAAGGTGTTTTTTCAACATTCAAGCAAGAAAACCTGTTCTAGTATCTAGTAATCAAGACTTTGTAGAATGGCATAATATGGCCTTTTAACTAAAGTGTTTGCTTTTAGTTTTTAGTTTTCATTAACAATAACAACAGTGTTATTTTAGTATGTGTGCAGTCCATAGAGAAATACATTTAAAACCACTAAGGGTTAACCATATGCACTTTGGTCAGCACATTACATCAGACCAAGGCCTTTGTACATGGAGAGAGAGCTTTCAGCTGAAACAGTACACTCTGTACATCTGGAAACGCGTCACCTCAGCAGGTAAACACTATGCAAAAATGTTTCCTTAAGTTTCAGTTTTACATCAAAGAATCACAGTCACACCCTGAACCTTTTACTGTGAAAGATAATGTGATGTGGCAGCAGGGAGGAGCTTAGAATCAATATACACATGTGCTGCATTTCTGTACTAATGGATCATATTCTCTTGACCAGGAAGTGGGTAAGTGCGTTCATGCATATCAATGAATAATATGCTTGTGAAAATTTTAATAACAAATAGATAAAATGTGGTTTCACGGTATACGCCACAAAGTTTACTAGCTTAAACAGTCCTGTAAATTTTAGTGACTTGTGTGCTGTGCCATTCTCTATGTTCTTGTTGCAAGATGCATGTATAAATAGATCAAAATGTCTGTTGTGATTTGTCTGTTTTCAGCAGTTTACTTTTTCATTCCTTTTCATTTATGTTCTCAGTCTTAACAGCCATGAAAGCCATAAAACAGGGTGTACTGGCTCTCTGGCGTTACATAATTGTCTGTAAAACAATAATGTCAGTATTTCCTTAGGCGTATTTCATTTGCATTGACACAGCATTTAAATTTTAGGCTGGATTGAGCGTCGGAGAATCAAGCACTGTATCTGAGACCTTGGGATATTCAACACTCCATCATGGAAAGTCAAACGAGATCAGGTAATGAGGAGGATCTTTACTGTGCTGCTCTTTGAGTTATTGTTTAGTCCTGAGGCAATTGTAGAGAAGCATGACACTTGCTTAAGCTTGTTCTGTTATGATAAATTTAGTCTTCCCATCTTGACAGTTTCCATTGGAACTCCTGGGGATGATTCTTCGATTTCACTCGAGCTGGACCGCTTGATCAGGCAGAGAGGTCGAGATCTACGGCTGCGTAAGGTTGACCAACAGAAGGCTGTGAAGATAGTAAATAATCTGATCGAAAGCCTGCTGGAATTCCTGAAGAATAATGATGACCAGCCCTTCTTCAGGGACGTCTCGGTTCTCACCAGCGGAAGCTACTATGAGATGGTCAAGGTAAAAAATATCAATACTGACAAAAATCAGCTAGTAGTGTCAAAGAAAGAGTTTAGTTTGGTATCAGATAGGAATGAATATACACTACTGTTCAAAAGTTTGGGGATTGAATGCCTTTATTCAGCAATAAGGAAGCATTAAATTGATCAAAAGTGACAGATTTCTATTTAATTCTATTTAACCGTGATAATAATCAGAAATGTTTCTTGAGCAGCAAATCAGCATGTTAGAAGGATTTCTTTTTTTTAATTTTTTATTTTTTTATTAACAAGACAGCTGCTTATACAAAGTAACAGACCAATGACACACACACACACACACACACACACACACACACACACACACACACACACACACACATATATATACATTCAAACCAAAAATGAATTCAGACACCAGAAAAATTTTTTTACTAGTGGGTGCAGGACACTATAGTTCATTTCTGTAAGTGAGGATAGCAAAATAAACTGTGACATATTATACCCAAAAATTCTTCATACAGTGACTACCAGTAAAATTGATAAACATTTGGGACCAAAATGATTCAGACACTTTGACCTGAGCATGTTTTGGTTCAGTGTTTTTTCTTTAATGGCTAATGTGACCTTTGACACCACAGACTGAACTAAATGAAGCATTGCTTTTGCTTGGTAATTGGTTGTCCTAAATTGTTATCTAATTGTGTACTTAAACAGGGTTAGGTTAGGGTTAGCATTTAAGAGATAAAAAAATCAAAACATTTTACCAACCCCAAACTTTTCAACGGAAGAACAAAGTAATGACTAATGAATAATGAAATTATTCATGAATGTTTGATGTACTGTAATGTGTAATGGAATGACAAACATTAATTTTATTACCAACAGATTAACAAACCCAATGAGTTTGACATTATGCTGAAACTGAAAGTCCCAAGGCTTGAAATGTTTGAACTGGAAGAATATCAAGGACTGTTTTATAAGGTGAAGCTTTTAAAAGCCACACGTGAAGAAATCAAGCACTTTCTTCTGGAAGATGAACGAACCGTCTCAGCCACCAAAATCAAAGCAGAAATCCACCGCTTGGTCCGCAAATTCATCAGCAATCATTTCAAAGGTGTGTTGATCAGATTCTCAACATGTTCACTTATGCACATGTTCAGATGGCTCTTTTATACACTGCCAGTTAAAAGTTTGGGGTTGTTTTTTTAATGTTTAGAAAGAAGTCTCTTATGTTCAGCAATGCTGCATTTGTTTTCAAAAAATACAGTAACATTTGTGAAATATTTTTGCAATTGAAAATAGCTTTTTGCATGTGAATATATTGTAAAATGTAATTCCTGTGATCAAAGCTGAATTTTCAGCATCATTACTCCAGTCTTCTGTGTCACATGATCCTTCAGAAATCATTCTAATATGATGATTTGCTGCTCAAGAAACATTTCTGATTATTATCAATGTAGAAAACAGTTGTGCTGCTTAAAGTCGGCATGAAAGGGAACATGCATTATTCTTTTCTTCCCTATTGTGACGTATATCCGAATAAAACGGCTGCTCAAACAAGAATTTTTTTTATTATTTTGTCCATGTGAAAACTGTGATCCATTTTTTTGCTAGAATCTTTGATGAATAGAAAGTTCAAAAGAACAGCAATTTATTTGAAACAGAAATCTTTTTTAACAATGCAAATATCTTTAGATCACTTTTGATCAGTTAAATGCATCCTTGCTGCATAAAAGTATAAATTTTTTTCTTTAAACCTTGTATGTGTTGTATACATTTGAGACTGTTTGTGGTTCTGTCGCCCCTTCTCAGGTAAAGGTTGGGTGATATGCAGAAAACTGGTGAATTCACCGGCAGTGACCCTTGAATTTAACGACAAAGAGAAAGAAGATGATATGATGTCTGTTGATATCGTACCTACTCTCGAGGTGCCACAAGGTTGGCCACAAGCGGCACGGGCCGGTCCCAATATAGACAACTGGCTTGGAAAGAAATGTCGCCGCCAGTTTGTAAGTAAGGCTGTGTATTTCGTGCCAAAAAGACCTAAGGGAAGAAACCTCACAGATGATGCCAAAGGTATGCTGGAAGTTATTTCTTTCTTTCCTTATGCATTCAAGACATTTCTCCTTATAAAGAACCTTTTTGGCATTGTGTTCTTTAAAATTTAGTCAAAAACCCTAGCGTTCTATACAGAACCTTTTTATCTAAGAGTGTAAATTATTGACATAGTTGAGGTTTATGTTTTCAGAGAGCTGGCGAATATCCTTCTCTCACATTGAAAAAGAGATGATGCAGCATCATGGCAATAAGAAGACGTGTTGTGAGAGTTCTTCCAACAAGTGTTGTCGGTAAGTAGGTTAATGTTAGGTATTAAAAAGGTTAGTTCACCCAAAAAATGAAAATTCTGTCATTAATTACTCACCCCCATGTCGTTCCAAACCCATAAGACTTTCGTCCGTCTCGTCCAACACAAATGAAGATCTTTTTGATGAAATTATGGCAGAAAGTTTTGACGCAAATCTAATCCGCCTTTTGCTGAAGTCGCTCTACTTCCTTTTTCCCATCATATACAGTGGGGAGAACAAGTATTTGATACACTGCCGATTTTGCAGGTTTGCCCACTTACAAAGCATGTAGAGGTCTGTAATTTTTATCATAGGTACTCTTCAACTGTGAGAAACGGAATCTAAAACAAAAATCCAGAAAATCACATTGTATGATTTTTAAGTAATTCATTTGCATTTTATTGCATGACATAAGTATTTGATACATCAGAAAAGCAGAACTTAATATTTGGTACAGAAACCTTTGTTTGCAATTACAGAGATCATACGTTTCCTGTAGTTCTTGACCAGGTTTGCACACACTGCAGCAGGGATTTTGGCCCACTCCTCCATACAGACCTTCTCCAGATCCTTCAGGTTTCGGGGCTGTCGCTGGGCAATACGGACTTTCAGCTCCCTCCAAAGATTTTCTATTGGGTTCAGGTCTGGAGACTGGCTAGGCCACTCCAGGACCTTGAGATGCTTCTTACGGAGCCACTCCTTAGTTGCCCTGGCTGTGTGTTTCGGGTCGTTGTCATGCTGGAAGACCCAGCCACGACCCATCTTCAATGCTCTTACTGATGGAAGGCGGTTGTTGGCCAAGATCTCACGATACATGGCCCCATCCATCCTCCCCTCAATACGGTGCAGTTGTCCTGTCCCCTTTGCAGAAAAGCATCCCCAAAGAATGATGTTTCCACCTCCATGCTTCACGGTTGGGATGGCGTTCTTGGGGTTGTACTCATCTTTCTTCTTCCTCCAAACACGGCGAGTGGAGTTTAGACCATAAAGCTCTATTTTTGTCTCATCAGACCACATGACCTTCTCCCATTCCTCCTCTGGATCATCCAGATGGTCATTGGCAAACTTCAGACGGGCCTGGACATGCGCTGGCTTGAGCAGGGGGACCGTGCGTGCGCTGCAGGATTTTAATCCATGACGGCGTAGTGTGTTACTAATGGTTTTCTTTGAGACTGTGGTCCCAGCTCTCTTCAGGTCATTGACCAGGTCCTGCCGTGTAGTTCTGGGCTGATCCCTCACCTTCCTCATGATCATTGATGCCCCACAAGGTGAGATCTTGCATGGTGCCCCAGACCAAGGGATATTGACCATCATCTTGAACTTCTTCCATTTTCTAATAATTGCGCCAACAGTCGTTGCCTTCTCACCAAGCTGCTTGCCTATTGTCCTGTAGCCCATCCCAGCCTTGTGCAGGTCTACAATTTTATCCCTGATGTCCTTACACAGCTCTCTGGTCTTGGCCATTGTGGAGAGGTTGGAGTCTATTTGATTGAGTGTGTGGACAGGTGTCTTTTATACAGGTAACGAGTTCAAACAGGTGCAGTTAATACAGGTAATGAGTGGAGAACAGGAGGGCTTCTTAAAGAAAAACTAACAGGTCTGTGAGAGCCGGAATTCTTACTGGTTGGTAGGTGATCAAATACTTATGTCATGCAATAAAATGCAAATTAATTATTTAAAAATCATACAATGTGATTTTCTGGATTTTTGTTTTAGATTCCGTCTCTCACAGTTGAAGTGTACCTATGATAAAAATTACAGACCTCTACATGCTTTGTAAGTAGGAAAACCTGCAAAATCGGCAGTGTATCAAATACTTGTTCTCCCCACTGTATAAGATAAGAAAGGCATTTATTTATAAAATATAAAAATATTTTATTTTATTATTTCAACAAGAAAATATTTGAAAAGTGGAAATAAATTGTCTAACGTGCATTTAATAATAAAGTGTTTATCAGTTAGGGTTAGGGGTAGGTGTAGGGAGGGCTTTATTGTCCCAATAAGGCGGCATCCATTTAATAATTTTAAAGTCCCCCTGTGGTGAAAATCAAGTTTTTAATGTTGTTTATATGTCTATGCGGTGTTTTTAATATGCTTTTAGACAAACCATGTGCAAATTCACAAGTCAACACCATTGTTGAGTATTTTCTCTTTAAAACTGCAGTGAACCAAAGACAGTCTCAAAGGCGCGGTTTGAAATCGCAGGTGTTTCTGACTTCACAAACTACCTTGTAACCAATCACATCAATGTGTGGGCGGGCTTTAGCATATCATTAACTGTGCTGTGAAGCAGGCGAGTCTCAAGAGAAGCTGGGTTATCCCGGGATATTTTTCTGTTGATATGAAAAATTGGGTAGATTTAGCAATATAGCAGGGAATTATGTATATGATGTATATTACGATGTTATGATGAACTATATGACTTTCTCCACTGACGTTGTTCAAAGCGTTTCTAAGGATACTGACCGATACTGAAGGCAGACTGAGATGGTGAACGGGAACATGGTTTGTGTAACATTAGCAACACATTATTAGCTGTTTAATAATGTAGTCAAGCAAAAGGATAATCATATTAATTACCGTTATGTGTCCGACGCTGTAACGAGTGCCATTGTGCAGCATTTACCTCAGCAAGGCCCCGATCAGACAGAACGTGTTTTTCAGGTTTGAAAACGCGAGGCACACCGCACTGCCTTTTTTAATTTAGAAAAGTGCAGTGCGCTGTGGGTTTTTATGTTGCTAGGCAACCACCGAATCATCTGTCCTATCAGTCTAATCAAGGTAACCGTCACCACAACGGAAGGCCCGCCTTTCCATTCATTCGATTGGACAATGGAAAAAAATGCGAATAACGTCCGACGCTTTTCTGCTCAGAGGGCGCATAAACGGTGCGCAAAACGCTCACTGCAAAAAAATGCGTTCTGTCTGATCGGGGCCCAAGTTGGCCGACTGTATTTCTGAGCTGGTGCGAGTGAGTGGGGGCGGGGATAATTTGCATATTCATGAATCCACATATATTAAATGAAGCAAGGGTGTAGAGTTACGTTCAAGCTATTTTAAGACATGAAGAATTTTTTTTCACAGGAAAAAAACGCTTAAATATGTCATTTTGGTGATCAAAGTTGAGTTTCAAGGGATAAAATTATTGACTACAGGGGGACTTTAATAAATATAATCATTTACACTCTATGTTATTATTGCATACCATTTAATGTACAACAACACTGAGGTGCAAATAGTATCCGCCACTATTTATAAGCATAAATAGCATCTAACTACTATTTACACTTATCGCAAAGAAAATAAATAGAATAGTGTAAATAGAATCTATCGCTATTTTCACTTAGTGCAAATAACCACTGCCTTAAAGTAATCCATGTGACTCCAGTGGTTTAACCTCAATTTTATGAAGCAATGCAAGTGCTTTGTGCAAAAAAAACATAATTTACCACTTTATTTACAATATATTAACCTCCAATGCGCGTTTACGCAACAACGTCTGCTCTCGCGTCAACACAACACGTGTGTCATAATGCTCTCATGAACGCGTTGGAGATGCATAATATTTTGTTAATAAAGTGGTAAATTATGTTTTTTTTCCCCCCACAAACAAAGCACTTGCGCTGCTTCATAAAATTGAGGTTAAACCACTGGAGTCACATGGATTACTTTTATGTAGTTGTGTAGCTGTCAATGGAGGGACAGAAATCGCTCAGATTTCATCAAAAAGATCTTCATTTGTGTTCCGAAGATGAGCGAAGGTCTTACGGGTTTGGAACAACATGAGGGTGAGTAATTAAAGGGATAGCTCACCCAAAAATGAAAATTATCCCATGATTTACTCACCCTCAAGCCATCATAGGTGTATATGACATTCTTCTTTCAGACGAATACAGTCAGAGTTATATTAAAAAATGTCCTGGCTCTTCCAAGCGTTATAATGGCAGTGAATGGGAGCCCAAAATTTGAAGCCCAAAAAAGTGCATCCCTCCATTACAAAGTGCTCCACACGGCTCCGGGGGTTAATAAAGGCCTTCTGAAGCGAATAGATGGGTTTGTGTAAGAAAAATATCCATATTTAACACGTTATAAAGTAAAATATCTAGCTTCCAGCGGACCGCCTTCTGTATTCATCTTCCGCAGAAAGTGAAACGCCTCTCGCAGTTCAAAAAGCTTACGCTACGTCTGAAGTCATACGTCGCGGCAGTTATGCTTTTTTACGCTACGTCCGAAGTCATACGTCGCGCCAGTTAGGCTTTTTCCGTAAGTTGAATACGGAAGGCTAGATATTTTACTTTATAACGTGTTAAATATGGATATTTTTCTTACACAAACGCATGGCTTTGCTTCAGAAGGCCTTTATTAACCCCCCCAGAGCCGTGTGGAGCACTTTTATAATGGATGGATGCACTTTTTTGGGCTTCAAATTTTGGGCTGCCATTCACTGCCATTATAACGCTTGGATTAGCAAGGACATTTTTTAATATAACCCTGAAAGAATAATGTCATATACACCTAGGATGAGTTTTGGGTGAACTATCCCTTTAAATCATGCTTCCCCTAACCTGTCCTCTCCTCTTAGGAAGCGCTGTTTGCAGCTTCTCAAGTGTCTGATTGAGGGACTGAAGCAGCGGTATCCCAAAGAGCTTGAGCCTCTGTGTTCCTACCATGGGAAAACAGCCTTCTTCCACGTCCTCTCAGGCAGAGTGCAGGATTCCCTTTGGTCTCCAGGCCAGCTGTCTGTCTCCTTCATGAAGCTGTTTGGATACTTCGAGCGACGTGCAATAGATGGTTCACTACCCCACTTCTTTGTTTGCCAGCATAATCTGTTCTCCCCGCCTGCGTTTCCCAAAAGAGCTCTTGCATTTCTGACCAATGCCCTGAAGGAGCAAAGAGAACTGGGGCTCCCTGTTTTGAAGGTGCCGAGTCCTTCCGCTGCTCTTGTACCTGATACTGATGCTCTTATTCACCCAAACCCGATCAAGTGCACTGACAGTATTGTTGCCTCTGAACAGTCTTTTAAGTATGTCTATCTCTATCTAGGGTTAGTGGTTGTTATTGTGTGTGTAGGAATCAGATGTGTATTTTAAAAATTTTGTAGAATACTTTCCAAATGGAGAGATAAGCCTTATCGTTGTACAATACAATATCTTTGTTTTTAATTTTTAAAAAAAATTAAAATCATGCAAAAGATCATGCAGTTATGCCATATTCTTAATTTAAATGTTTTTTTTTCCCAGAAATATATAGTCAGAAACAGTGCATGTAAACTCTCTTTTGTATTGATCATTGTGAACTTTGAAAATAAACATGTTACAAATATCTGTAGTATCATATATTTGAATAACATATTTAATTTCCATATTCTGAAGAATAAAACTGAAAAAACAAAACAAAAACCAAGTGTACTTCCTTTCCTCCTCATAAAATACAATTTATCTCTATAAATTTACCATTTGGTACTTTTCAGAAGCAGGTAATACTTTAAACTTTTAATTAAAACAGTAAAAAAAGATGACATGTTTGAACTTTGGATGTGAAGTCTGATTTAATAAACTCTTATTTTCCTGTTACCAAATTAGTAGGTAATATGACATAAAAGATGGTGCTCCCTGGATCTTCGTCATTATTATAGACACGTGTTCACAAAAGGGCAACAAAAATAAACTGCTTTTTGCATACTGCATAGAAGGAATGGACTAAACGTCACAGAAGAAGTCCAATTTTGATTTTATGAGTCTTTAAATAAAGATAGTTTTTTTTGTGTGTAATATGTTGCTTGTAGCCAAGTTTTTTTTACACAAATGTAGATTTCTTAAGGTTTCTCCATGTTTTAAGGCATTTAAAAATGATTTTATTTAAATCCCTAAAACCTATAAAAAAGAGGAGTGCCTTAAAACGCTCTAAATGACATTGACATTAACCTCCCTGAAAAGTATTTTAATCTGTGTTATAATTGCGTTACATGTTTTGGTTTTATTTCATTTTTATTTATTTTATTATTATTTTTCTTGTGTTTACGATATGCTGCTTGGTCTTATTGTTGATGTGTTTAACAATAATATTATAATGCCTGTTTGTTATTTAAAAAGATTCAATGAAGTAAAAAAAAAAAACTTTAAAAAATATTAAAAAGACTTTTAATATTACCGGAAGCTCGTCTTGAGCGCAAAGCATGATGGGCAGTGTAGTTCTGAGTGTTTAAAGCGCAGCATAAATTCTCTGCGCCGGAAGTGTATCGTCCTCTTCTTAGTGATCAAACATGGCGGTGAGTACAGCAGAAATTGTGATCACGAAGGAGTATCGTTAAAATCAACAAACATCTGCTTGTTTTTATGCAATAATCACGTGAAGCACACCGTTATCAGTCGCTGTTGATGTGACAAGCAGAATAATGGCGATATTTGTGGCCAGAATGATTTGATGCGGCTGTTATTGGCGTTAGCTTCACAGTGTGCTGGAGTGCCGACACGGCACGTCATTGACTCGTTTAAAGTTACTTAAGTGTTTCCAGTACTTGCTTTAATAGAATCGACAGGGTCCGAATGAATAACCGACAGCTCAGTTGTATGTAGTGCTCAATATGACAGTTTGTTAGCTTGTATTTCCATGCTAGCAGCTCTTAAAATGGTGGATATGTCCGGGCATGTTCATTTCGGACCGTAATGTGTTCGTTAGAATTTGCGTGTTATATTATACACCATCAGTACGTGCTGAGAGAATTTGTTAACTCAAAACAGCTATGGTTTTGTTTGACTTACCATGATACTGAGACGACTAATGACCGCTAATTATTTCTCAGGACCAGGCCGAGAAGAAGGAGAACCCGATGAGGGAGCTGCGCATCCGCAAGCTGTGCCTGAACATCTGTGTGGGTGAGAGCGGTGACAGACTGACCCGAGCTGCTAAAGTGCTGGAGCAGCTGACAGGACAGACTCCTGTCTTCTCCAAGGGTAGGTGGCTTCTTCCATCTCTCACTAGTGGTTAAATGATTGCATTCTGCTATACCTTATGAATGTGGAGTGACACTTGGCGCAACTTTACAAACAGTGACATGCATTAATTGCCAATGTTTCCTTCCAGCCCGCTACACTGTGCGATCCTTTGGTATCCGTAGAAATGAAAAGATTGCAGTCCACTGCACAGTCCGTGGAGCCAAGGCTGAGGAAATCTTGGAGAAGGGCCTGAAGGTGAGAGGAATGTTGTTTATATTGACTTTTTGGAGATATTTGGTGTATTAAAGGGATAGTTCACCCAGTAATTAAAATTGTCAATTACTCACGATCATGTCGTTACAAACCTGTAAGACTTTAGTTCATCTTCGGAACACAAATGGAGATCTTTTTGATGAAATCTGAGAGCTTTCTGTTCCTCCATTGACAGCTACGCAACTACCACTGACCCTTCAAAAAGTTCGGACATAGCAGCGGACATAAACAGATGCTCAAACGAACCTCATTGGTTCTTGCTGAAGCTCAAACGTGCTGCATAACCCGAGAATGAACCTCATTGGTTCTTGCTGAAGCTCAAACGTGATGTGTAACACGAGAATGAACCTCACTGGTTCTTGCTGAAGCTCAAACGTGCTGCGTAACATTAGAATGAACCTCACTGGTTCTTGCTGAAGCTCAAACGTGCTGCATAACCCGAGAATGAACCTCACTGGTTCTTGCTGAAGCTCAAACGTGATGCGTAACACGAGAATGAACCTCACTGGTTCTTGCTGAAGCTCAAACGTGCTGCGTAACATTAGAATGAACCTCACTGGTTCTTGCTGAAGCTCAAACGTGATGTGTAACACGAGAATGAACCTCACTGGTTCTTGCTGAAGCTCAAACGTGCTGCGTAACACGAGAATGAACCTCACTGGTTCTTGCTGAAGCTTTGTCTTTTCATCCTGAAATGCGAGGCAAATGTTGGATCACAATAATTAGGAACCAAGGTTTCCGCAAATCCCTTCAAATCAAATCACCTTTATTTATATAGTGCTTTTTACAATGGCAATTGTTTCAAAGCAGCTTCACAGTGGTAACGGGAAAATAATGCAACAGAATTTGATTCGGCTGTACAGCCGCTCTGGTGAAAGCGGTGATGTCATCCAGCTCATTTCAATTATCATATAGTGTCAATGCGGGCAGATCAGTAATATAGTTGAAATTTAAGTGTCCCCAACTGAGCAAGCCAAAAGCCAAAGGCGACGGTGGCAAGGAACCAAAACTCCTTCAGGGCCAGAATGGAGAAAAAAAAAACCTTGGGAGAAACCAGGCTCAGTCGGGGTGCCAGTTCTCCTCTGGCCGACGAACAAATGATTATGATTCTGCCAACATTACAGGTCAGAAGTCATATTAGATCAATAGATTTTCAAAATCAAATCACCTTTATTTATATAGCGCTTTTTACAATGGCAATTGTTTCAAAGCAGCTTCACAGTGGTAACAGGAAAATAATGCAACAGAATTCACTCGATTGGGATGTTCTCTTTTATTCTGGACGGCAAGGGCAGTGACTGTAACAGTGTATTTTGCAGTATTAAACACGTATTTATACCAATTTCATCAGGCTCAAATTCTTCAAAAAGAACACAAAGAATGGCCTTCTCCGCTGCCATAGTTGCAACTCTTGCGTCATCAGAACAGGGTGTTCAACGCACCACCGTTTCTGTTTAAAAATGTTTTGCAACGTTTTGTCGGGGCTGAATACAGCCCTGATGTGAGTTGATGAATGTTTGTGTATAAAAGCCTAAATTAAATCTGTTCATCAAAGCAATCGAGTCTCTTCAGAAAATTGACTAAACCCCTCAATTCATATGTATTAGTTTTATGATCTCTTTATGAACTTTTTGAAGCGTCAGTGGTAGTTGTGTAGCTGTCAATGGAGGGTCAGAAAGCTCTCAGATTTCATCAAAAAGATCTTCATTTATGTTCTGAAGATGAACGAAAGTCTTACGGGTTTGTAAATGATAGAATTTTTATTTTTGGGTGAACTATCCCTTTATGCTCTCACAGCCTCATTCTGATTATAGTCCACATTAGGCTTTTTTTCCTTCTTTTTTTTTTTAAATCATTCATTGTGATTGTTTTTGTTTTGTCCAGGTGCGTGAGTACGAGTTGAGAAAGAACAACTTCTCAGACACAGGAAACTTTGGCTTTGGCATCCAGGAACACATTGATTTGGGCATCAAGTACGACCCAAGCATTGGAATCTACGGCTTGGACTTCTACGTGGTAAGTTGCATAAATGTCACCTTTTGGATCATTAAAATGCATCCATTTACAATACAGCTGTTGGACCTATTATTGTTATAATTAAGATGGAGTTTTAATGTTTGAGTTATTGTATTCGTTTTCCGCCACTACACTCAGGCTGGCTGAAGTTAGTTGTTAAATGAGTGTCTTAATGTGTGTGAAATTTTATGATGAAAGAACTGATGAAAGCAATCCCATCATTTAACCGTAACCTGTGATTGCTGTGTTTCTGTGACTGAAATAAGCAGTCCTTAACCTGTTTACTGTAGGTTCTTGGCAGACCTGGTTTCAGTATTGCTGACAAGAAAAGGAAGCAGGGCCGCATCGGCGCCAAGCACCGTATCCGCAAGGAGGAGGCCATGCGCTGGTTCCAACAGAAGGTATGTGTTTAAATACCTGGTACCCAACATGACTGTGTTCTCAAACAGTCCGTCTTCTAGTATAGCTACTTTTTTGCATTGCTTGCTGGCCTTGTTTGGCTCGATACCAGGTTTTTAGTGCTTCCTTTACTCTTTACTGTTGATTTGATGTTAGACAGACATCTTGGTTTGTTGTTTTTGCACCGGTAGCTGTGATTTGTGACATCATAGTGGTTTTTCCCACCCCAATTTAAATTGAGTGAGCAGGAAGGTAAACTCCCAAAATTGTGCTGTTAAAATGGGCAAGCAAGTGGTAGAGTCATAAGTTTTTTTTTTTTGTTTGTTTTTTTTTTATTTTTTATAAAGTTGCTGTTTCTGCAGTGCATTCCATATGACTTTTTATTTATTCGCTTTTTAATATTAATCATTTAACCTGTCAGAAGTTCAAGCCTCTTATTGTATGTATTGATGAACTTTGTCTTCGTGTTTTCCAATTCAGTGAAAAAGGTTTTTATACACCTAGACTGTAGAAACATGCATTTTCTGTGAGGCTTCTTTGAGTAGACATCTAATTTGTACTTTCTATTCTTCTGAATTTACATACATTGTTTTCTTTGTCTTTCAGTATGATGGCATCATTCTTCCCGGCAAGTAAAGGACCACCTTTTTTGAATTTGTGACATAAATAAAAGAAAAGCCCAAATTTGATGCAGTCCATGTGTCTTTATTTGTGTGGAGTACAGCTGTGGTGTTGCTCACTTCACATATCTTGAATTTGTGTGGCAAATTATATGAAAGTATATGAAGTGACCTAAATAGTAAGTGATTTATTTGTATACTGTAAAAAAAAAAAAAAAAAAGGAAAAAATGTCAAATCAACTTAGATCAGGGTTCCTATGCAGTTTGGAAAAGTATGGTATTTGATTCATTTCCAGGTATGGAAAAATGTGTTTCCAGACTATTTCCCCTATTTAGTTTTCTAAAATTTAAGAACTTCTAAAAATATCATACAAGCCGAGTGATTTCATGGCAAAAGTTTAGTGATTGTTGAACACTACTGAATGAATTCAGTCCACACTTTCATTACGCAAAGCTGTTTGTCGTTACCAAAAGTGAGTCTGTTTTGAAACTAAAGGATTTTAGCTCAAATGCCACTCAAACCAGCAACGGATAAAGGAGCAAACGGTCATCTAAATTAGACTGTATTTTGCTGTTTAGTGAACATTCAACATAAAACCACTATTGCAGTATCAAACGGATGTGTCAGTTGAATATATGCTGGTTATAAAGCGTTTTAGGTTTCTTTTTGTGTAAGCACGTGTGAATCATTTAAATATGGTATGGAATATTGAAATGGAAAATGTGTAGGAACCATATTTTTCAGATAATATTTTGAGTTTCTCATTTAAACCAGTCTCTCTGTGTGAAATGCTTTTGGAAGTACATGTATTTCATTACCAAAACACTCATTTGGTTGGATGGTGAATGGTTGTCATTTTCATGTTCAAATGAATATTACAAAGGAATGAAGAGACATGTCATTTTGTTTTTTAATCAATTTTGCTTTATTCTGTTAAATCCCAGAGATCTAGTACCAGACACACTCCAGACTCCTAAATCTGCTATATTTTCAATGTTATGCTTCAGTTTCTATTTGGTTGTTCAATCATTGAAGTTTTTGTTGGGTATTTTTAGTGGTTCTCTTTAGAAAGTCTTTATCATACAATTAAAGGTAGTTGTTGTGACCACTACACATGCAGGTAAAGACCCTTTAATGACACTTTAAACAATTATATCAATGGGTTAAAATGAGAAATGGTACGCATGAGACATTTTATCAATAGCCAAGTCTATAGACTAACTGTGGGTTAATATGTGTGGTGTTATGCACATTCTTTGGTGGGCAGTATCAATGCATTGGTGCCTAATTGTGTGTCTGTGATTGACATTTGCACTGTGCCTCTTTGCATATATAAAAAAAATCTTAAGTACCCCTGAACAACTTTTAAAAACCAGACCCAATAACTGCAAGAGAGAAAACTGATGAACTTAATTAAAATTAAAAAAAGCAATAAATAATGTGCGAAATAAATAAAATGATTCAGTACTACTGAATTTAGCATGGTTTTTGATAATCCCACAATGGCATTTTCAACAGAACTGCCCCTGACAGCACACGCACATCTCTTGAGTCTTGAGTCGTTTGAGTAGTGTATTCATCTGCAATACATCTCTAAGACATTTCCTGTCAGATGTTAAATAGACATTTAGAAAATGTCTAAGATGTTTATGATTTAGAATGCATGTAAAACTGACTTTTTAAAGATGTTTAGCAGATGCTTTCCAGATGAACTGCTCTGTAACAAATCTTGAGACGTACGTGTGCTATCTAGGGCGTGGCTCAATTTCTAAAACTCATTCAATCTCAGAAACTCAAGGAGATATATCACTAAATTCCTGCTGAGGCTGAAATGTACCTTTCACATTCTTTATAAGTAGGTCCTAGGTAGTACTTTTTCTTTAAACTCACTGTGTACCTAAATGCATCTTTGGAGTTTAAGAACAAGACTTCTGTGCTAGCTTTTCCCTTTATGTTGTTAGACTTTACTTTCTAAATTTCCATGTCACCTATACATCCCTCTCTCTTGCTCTCTCTGTTCTACACTCTAACAATCTCCCCTCTCACCCCGTCTCTCTCTTGTTCTTTGACTTTCCCCAGCTTTAATTTCTCATGCGGTGTTGTGCTGTGTCACATTGCTCTGATCTTCATGGGAAGGGGTGTTTCGGTGTCTGCGTGACGCGTGACGTGGGGGCAAGGGTAGGGCACAGCAGGACACTCCCACTATGGGTTCCGGCAGGTCTTCCACTGCTGACCAGCTGTCAGTACCCGAGTCATAGCGCTGGACTGCTGACTTGTAACGTTTCTCTGCTTCATTCCACCCACCCAGCAGGTACAGGTGATCTCCAAGTGGGGACATGCCAGCTGTGCTCACTCCTAGGGGAAGGCTGGCCGCTCTTGTCCACTCCTTGCTCTCAGGGGAGAAGACTTCCATGGTCATCACATCAATGCGGACTCCACCGGCACCCAGCTGGCTACCACCTACCACGTACACCTTGCCACCTACCGTTGCAGAGCAGTGCCAGCCTCGAGGTGTTTCCAACTCTCCCTGCTCGCTCCAAGTGTCGCTGTCAATGCTATAATGGAGGACTGAGCGAGAGTAAGCACAGTTGACATAGCCGCCAGTTACCAAGATGTCTCCTGAAGGTAGGACTGCACTGGCATGGCAGCATCGTGGCATATCCATTGGCGTACGGAGCTGCCAAGTGTTGGTAGAGGGCTGGTAGCTCTCAATGGTGGCCAAGAGGCCTTCAGTGTTGCGGCCTCCAATGGCATACAGCCGCCCACCAGTGGCCACCAAACTGAAATGTGTACGTCGTTGGCGCATGCTGGTCAGATGCAGCCAGGTATTAAAGCGAGGATCATATCTGAAGACCAGAAGGTAATTCTGTCAATCGATCTATTTGATTTTAGACCAGGGGTGTCCAATCATGTTCCTTCAGCGCTAACATTCTGCAGAGTTTAGCTCAAACACACCTGCCTGGACGTACCTAGGCTGAATCCGAAAACGCCCCCTAAACCCTCAATCACTATTCCCTAGGCTAGTCCACTAATACAGTTCACTTGAAGGAGTGAATGAAAACAAGTGAGCGAATTCAGACAGCCGTTAAATGTACATCGGCTGTACACTCGTTATTGCGGTGCAATGTGGGATAGAATGAGTGCACTCGATAACGTCCACTATTGTGTCGGACACCACTACAAATGGCTGTCCTCTCAAATAATGCCCTATTTGAGGGTATAGGGGGCGATTTCGGATTCAGTCCTAGTAATCTTGAAGCTTTTGATCACCTGGCGTTTAATCAGGTTTGGGGTAGTGTTGTCAAAAGTACAGACTTCGGTACCAAGTCGGTACTGAAATTTAAAAAATGTGGCGCTTTGAGCGCTGTTGAGCGGAATCGTAAATGCCTATGATTGGCCATTGTGTTCACACGCTCATCGGATATGTCTGTGATTGGCTACAATGATCAACGCACGGAAGTGTTTGAAAGTGTTTTGAAAGCGGGAGCGTTTGAAAGCACAAGTAGGCATCTATCAGCGGTGTATCCTGTGTGTATCTGTGTAAGCGCTCGGTGAAGAGCGTCATTGATATATATTTACAACATGTTTTTGAAGCGCTGATCATTGTAGCCAATCAAGACATATTTGATGAGCGTGTGAGCACCATGGGCAATTAGAGGTGTTTACGATTCCGCTCAACAGCGCTCAAAGCGTCACATTTTTAAAATTTCAGTACCGACTTGGTACCGAAGTCTGTACTTTTGACAACACTAGTTTGGGGCTAACCTCTACAACAGAGTTCCTCAAATCTTGCCCTGGAGGGCCAATGCCCTGCATTGAGTTTAGCTCCAACCCTGATCAAACACACCTGAGCAAGCTAATCAAGGTCTTCAGGATTGCTAGAAAACCACAGGTAGGTGAATTTGATCAGGGTTTGAGCTAAACTCTGCAGGGCAGTGGCCCTCCAGGACTGGATTTGAGGAACCCTGCTCTACAGCAAGTAGGCCCTCCAGGAGCAGGATTGGACCACCCCTGTATTAGACAAAATTATTTGTGATAACGTACCTGCTAAGAGTGCCAACAGCATGTTTTGCCTGGTTCCGGGCATCATTCTGATCTTCTCCTCCTGCCACATACAGGAATCCATCCATCACAGCCACACACTGGTTGAAGCTCTTTGCTGGCAGCTGAGTAAGATGACGCCATGTAGCCGCTCCCTCTCGAGGATCTCTCCACAGCACCTGCCACAGTAAAACTCAAAATGTCAAAGTCAAAATTGTATTTTCTTATGTGCACAGAGCAGGGAGTCCAGTCCTGCTCCTGGATGGTCAGAGTTTAGCTCTAACCTCAATTAAACCAGAACCACTAGCTAAGGTATTTAGTATTACTAGACGTAATACGTTTCCCAAAAGCATCGTAAGTTGATAGTAGAACAATTGCCACCAATGGTGTCTATGATCAACTTTAGGCTTGCGATGCTTTTGGGAAACGCAGCCCTGGTGTGTTGGAGCAGGATGGAGGTAAACTCTGCCCTTCCAGGAGTTGAATTGGACACCCATGAATCAAGAGTATCACAGGTTTGAAATGTCTTCAATATGTACCTCTCGACTTAGGGCACGCTCAGTTAGAGAAGGGCGACCCCCAATGGTTAGAAGAGTGTTCTGGCTCCCCCGGACTTTTGAGCGCCGTGACTGCAGTGTGTTTTGCTGGTAAGGCAGCAAATGGTAGTTCATGGCATCCACCAGAAGGCGGTGACACCGAGGATCCAGCATCATACGTGCCACTGGCTGGATCTCACTAACCAGCTCGTTGGCAGGGATGGTCTCGAAGCGCACGTGAGACAGCAGTTCTGCAGCATGTTCCTGCCTCTTTGGGTCAAAGTCTAACCACTTCATTGCCATCTAGGTTCCAAGAAAAGTTAAAGTGAGTGATCCATATTTAGTATCTAATTCAGTCTACTTTATAAATAGCGTTCATCCTGTACATATATACACCCTTCTCACGACTCCATAGCTATATCTCTTTTTATAGTATGGGCTATGTTTGCTGACATATCACTGTATAAATAGGACTTATTAAGTTTTTGCAAAACTATTCCTCCTGCCCTTCCATCCGTATCTCCTTACACTGACCTGGAAAGTGGTGACCTCAGAGGGAAGAACCAGGTTGTCGTCTTGCAGGAAAGATGTGATCTGCTCCAGGGTGAGTTGGTTGAACTGGGTTGTCTCACAAAACTGGGCAAAATTCTCCAGAATGTAGCGCCGGGCGGCCTCGCGAACAGGCATCAGGCCATATGCGGCGCCGATGTTCCATATGTACACGCAAGTGTGAGCGTTCAGCTCGGACATCATGAAGTCCATGCACATCTGGAGAAGATGAGGGATCTGCATTGTGCTCGCCGCAGACACAGTGCAGGCAATGGTGTACAGGGACATGTGCACACGGCCCAGGTAAGCAAATGTGATCACATTGGCAAGTCCTGAAGAGAAAAATAATACATATATGTCATGGATATTTAATATACAGTCATGATCAAAAGTTTACACACCCCTTGCAGAATCTGCAAAATCGTGTTTCCTTCTAGAGCATCAGTGAATGTTTCAACCTTTTTTTAATAGTTGTGTTTGAGTCCCTCAATCGTCCTCAGTGTGAAAAGATGGATCTCAAAATCACACAGTCACTGCTGGAAAGGGTTCAAATATGCAAAAGATGCTGGAAAACTGAAGAATTTGCGGGAGCTGAAGGATTTTTCTTGGGCAGTTTAACTGACAAGAGACTCAAGAACAACATCACAAAACAAAAAAATAGTCGTGGATCATCCAGGTAACGACACAATATTAAGAATCAAGGGTGTGTAAACTTTTTTTTTTTATAAATTCAACTTTTATTTTGTCTTGTGGACTATATGTAAACATCTTTTATGTAAAATATCTTATTCAGGACAGTACTAAATAAAAAATAACATGCATTTTGTATGATCCCTCTTATTTTGTTAAAATTATTCACATTTTCACAGATTCTAGAAGGGGTGTGTAAACTTTTGACCATGACTATATATGGCTCAGGGATTATTCCAGTTGTTTGGGTCATTTGAAAAATTTGGTAACTTTTACAAATGCAGCTATGTCAGGTGTTTTAACCCTACTCCTGGAGACCTTGTTATGCAAATATTAGTTCCAACCTGCTCCAGTCCATCTGTCTGTAATTCTGGTTGGTTTGCCTAGAGCTAAACTTTGCAGGACAGTGGGTCTCTGAGAGCACCTCTGAGTTAGGTGATATGTGTTAAGGCTTACCGAGAGGTGAGAGGGTAGGAAGCTCCAGTCGTTTGAGTCCAGGGTCTTTAGCCAGAACTTCACGAAGATACTGGCTGACTGAGGAAATGACCAGTTTGTGAACATCAAATGCCTTGGTTTTGCAGGCCAATTCCATGTCAGTGAGGAATCGTTCCTGTCTCATGCGGCTCAGCTCCTCCAGCATAGCGGATCCATGCAGGGGGCGGGTGAGCTCAGTGCCCAGGCCAAAACCCTTCTCCCCAGGTCGGATCACAGGGGGTGGCAGGGGCACCCCATTGAGCCGGTTCAGCTGCTCAATATTAAAAGGGAGCTCCAGCTTTTTAACACCCGGCTCTGGGACAACCACTTCACTCTCAACTGTTGTCAATTCAGGTATGGACTTCTTAGGCCGTGGTGACTTCTTTTTGGGAGCCATTGTAATGTGTAGGCTAGGTTAGATGATAGCTTTTTATCAGTCAGGGCAACTAACGATAGATTCTGTGCCGATAGTCACAATGACCCAGAACTGTTTGTGGTTTGTTCTTTTCTGTGTGTAGGTTTTTACAGAGCTATGACACTTTTACTGTAGCTTTTACTGTTTACAGAGCACTGATTGACCAAGATAATAGATGGACAGACAGACACTTGCAAACTAACAAAGCGGAGGACGGTGATTGATCAGCTTCAGCACACGCTGCCTGAAAAGAAACACAATAAACATACAGTAAGTATGAGTACAATAAACATGCCTCATAATATCATGGTCAACATGGATGGCTTTATCTCATCTTAATCTTTTACAGTGGGAGGATATAAGGGTGATTGACAGGTGCATGTGGTCTCATGGGGGAGTTCCCAAAAAAGGATAGCCAGGGTTATAATTTATTATAAGCAAGCTGAGTCATTTACTAATAACATTTTTATTTGCATTCCAAATTGAAGATTTATAGTTAAAATATATATAAATGTAGAAAAAATAGTGTGGTTTGGGTGCTATCATTTGTTATTTTATTTTTAATTATTATATTATATTTTTATTACAATTATATATTATTATTAATAATTTTTTTGTAGTTTATTTAAATGGTTTACAATGAATTTGTATTATAAATGTAGTATAAATATTCCATGTAGTCTCTCCTTTGTTATGAGTGCATAAAAACTTTTAAAAATTACTGCATTTTTTAAAAACATTTTATTAGTATTAGATGGCATAGCATGTCATATTGCAGGACACTATATGCAGTTACGTTACTAAATTTAATAATGAATATTTGCATTGATGTTTGAGTCTTATTATAGGTTCAGCCTGTTATAGAGAATGTGTGGTTATATCAGTAATCCCCACCCATCTGGCAGTTATTATAATTAACATTGCATGTTACAGATAATGGCATATGCATAAGAAGTAATTTCTTTCCTTTGCCCAGATTGTTTTTAGTCAGCTCATTGCATTGTAATTTGTATTGTTTCAGACAGGGATTGTGCTGTTATCAAAACCAGAACAAAGCAGTCCTCTCAGATAAACAAACAAGTATGATTGGACTGTGATAGACAGGTGTGTTTATGTCTCTTCTAAAAATATTCTAAAGCCACATAAGAAAATATGGCAGAGGTCGTGCAGCTTGAATTACCCTCACACGGTCATCAGTCCCCTCCTATTCCCTCTCTCTCACCCCAATCTCACCTTCAAGCCACAACATAAAGGTTTATCAACTCTCAAAATCAGATGCAGTTGTTTTCATTTCAGTGGAAATGCATGGATATGACTCAGTCCTTGTGCGAAGTGAATCCACCCATTTACCATGACAACCTTTTTCACAAGGGACGTAGTTACACAAAAGACTGCTGCTTGAGTTTCAGCAACAGGTGTTCAAAATACGAGGTGTCTACTTTAAAAAGAAAAAATAATAGCAGCATCAAAAAAACAATTGTTATATAGATGTTGGACAATACAATACTTAAACCCTGAATGTTAGGAAAGCAAATGTTTCATTTTAGCTTATATAAACCACAGTGTCATTTCCATCTAATCCTGTATTGTTAGCATTCTATGATGGAAATAATAGTGATAGAAAAGTAATTTTTAACATTTTTTGGAAATAAAATGAGCTTTTTGTCTGGCTAAGGCTATGTAAAAAAAAAAAAAAGAATCATGCGAGATGATTTACTAAGGCTTGCGCTCGTCAATTTACTGGTGTTTGCGCCATTATTTACAGCATGTCTTAAACCAGACACTAATTTGCGCTGCTCTTGGTAGATTCATTGTGTTGGTCATTATGGAAATGATCCGGCTGTGTCTGTGTTCTTTAATTTGCGTGTCAGTAGCTCACACACAGAACTTTCCATTCCTATCTGCACTTTTTCTGGAATTGCACTCTCACGCTAATTTACCCTGTTTAGTAAATCTGGCCCTAAGATACTTTTTTTTTTTCTCTCGAGATTGTTACATTCAGTGCTGGAGAGATTTACAAATTGTAGTTACTGATTCCAAATTACATTTGACAAAAATTGTAGTTAGTAACGTAATCCATTACATTACAAATTTAAGGTAATATAATAAGACTACTTTTGGATTACTTTTAGATTACTTTTGACGTAACTCGTTTATCACATTGATTTAAATAGGATAATCTTGTACCATATTAATATAAAAATACAAAGAGAAAAAAAAAATCCATTCTTTGTTATCGACAACATTAAGTGCATTAAATATTACATTTACGTCACGGTTTCCTAGACTGGGTTTCGTGAAGGAACTGCAGGTTTTTTTTTGAGTTTATTAAAAAAAGTTAAGTAATTAAATCATACAAATTTTAAATTAAATAATTTTAAAATAAAAACAATCAAAATAAAACACTTACTAAAAAAACATTGTATTCGTTTACCTGCATGTCATGTCACCATTAACCAACATCAGAGAACCATGAACTTAATTTTATTATTATTATTGACTTAATTTTATTATTGACCTAACTTATTAACTTAAAGTCAGGGGTTACTTCAAGTAAATATATTATGTCAAAAAGTCAAAAACGTTGAGGAATCTCTGCATTGCACAAATTCATATTTACATGCATTTTAATGTGTTTGAAAGACAAAAACCGTCTAAAGACAGTAATACATGGTTAAATGACTCACTGAGTGATAATTGAAATAATTAATGTGTTTGTCAGGAGTCGATTAGATATGCAATGTTGCAATGTTGAGAAAACACTTCTTGAATGTAAAATGATTTCTGTATTTTTTTGGTCTCAGTTTGGAAGACCTGGAAGACCTTCTGAACGTATATTAGAAGTTAGCTTTTATAGAAAGGAAAATTTACAAGATTAAAAAGTAGAAGATGGGAGAATCAATGGATTATGAATAATTTACTGCCATTGTGAGAATAACATAGTCATGTAATCAATAAAAAGTAACTAGTCTGATTACGAGTATTCTAAAATGTAAAATAATCGAATTACAAGTACTTAATTTTTGGAATCTGATTACGTAATCTAGATTACATGTAATCAGTTACACTGGGTACATTGGGTATGTAAATTATATGTTGTTGCTTGCCTTGGTTTTTCTATCATTTGGATCAGACCTACAGTTGTCTGCATATGTTTAAATAATTTCAGGAGTGTTGCAACATAATGTCAGTCATAAAGACACTTCTTATATTACACCACGGCAGCTGCTGGCCCTGCTGACTATGATGCGCACACACAAATCCACAGCACATTTACAGCTATTTACAGCATAGAGAGGAACATGCATGAGGGGGATGAATCAATTACTAAAAATGTTTTCAGTAGTTTGATGAACATTACAGTGATGGACATGCAACCATCTGACCCAGATATCCGAATAAACATCAACAGGAGATCCTGTAAGGTTAATGAAAGTGATAGGCTCATGTTCTTTAATCTGAAGCTGTAAACATGAGTTCAAGGCACTCAATATGAAAGGTGAGAGGTAAGCAGGGGACAAGGAAATTTCTATTCCTTGCGCAAAGGGAAGGATAAAAAGAGAGGATGAGAGGGTATAAGAGGAGATGGAAAAGAAGCAGCTGTTACACATGTCAGTCTTAAAAGCTGAAGGCCAGGCTGTCTGTCTTCTGTCTAAAAAGCTGTAGTGACGTGGAAAGTCCAACTATAGTATTTGTGTCCAACCTCCAACAAGCTTCTCCCTCTGCTGGTTATTTATAGAGTGAGAAACAACCCTCATTCTGTTTTTCACTCTGACAAGAGTCTGTTTAAATTTAGACCACCCCACTACAGTAGGATAAGAAAGTCTAAGTGTCTGTGTTTGGATTGTGGGATGTCAGGGATGCATATCCAAAGTGATGTTTAGTTTTAATCATCTCAAATCAATTGAAGCATTTCTATATGCAGTAAGCATGTTAAATGATTCAAGCTTATATTAAACCCAGAAAGAGCTTTAGTTAGTTTGTGAAGCTACAATATATGCAATGTTCTGTTGCTGTTAAAACATTCACGTCAATGTCTAATTCAATGTAGATGCATTGTTACGCCTTTATGCATTCATCAAAAGAAAGAAAAGCAGTCAGGATGTTTTACCTCTACTTTACAGCTCTCTTCCTGCTCTCCTTCTTTGTCCTTCCTTGTTTTCTTATTCGCTTTCAGTTCTTGAGTCCACACTGTTTTCTTTCTCTTCTTGCTAATCTGTCTCTCTCACTGTCTGTCTGTCTGTCTGTCAGGCAGAGCTCTGTTGGCAGCAGGAGTTAGTGGAAAAGATGAACCAACCACAGCTCTGCAACACAATCCTACCAGTCCCCAACCCCACCTCCATATACAGCCATCCACCCCTCCCCAAAAACACTGTCCATATCCAGCTTGCCCTCCTTATCCAACTCCAACCTGATAGGGCATAGAGGCTGTGTTATTCTTACAGCCATGACAAGATCAGGGCCATAACCAACATAGATATTGCTTCACCCAATATTTAGATCAGAATGGGGTTTTCAATGGCAGATTCTTATGCTTTTATGTTTGGTCTTACTCCAAAATGTATAATAATAATATCCTAATAATAATATTATAATAACCAGCCAGTATTGTGGTATTGTCACAGTATTTCTGTAAGGCTAATGTATGATGTATGTATATTTTGTTGACTGTACATCACGTGAACATTTGCTTACATCCTTAGTCAAGGAGATGCTTTACTGTTGTTAAGGCGAGTCCTTGTATTTTAATAATTTAAAGGGATAGTTCACCCAAAAATGAAAAATCACAAATGAAGATCTTTTTGATGAAATCTGAGAGCTTTCTGTCCCTCCATTGACAGCTACGCAACAAAAAAAAGTTCAAAACTTCAAAAAGTTCATAAAGAGATCGTAAAACTAATCCATATGAATTGGATTAGTCCAAAGGTTTAGTCCAAATTTTCTGAAGAGACTCGAACACTTTATATGATGAACAGATTGAATTTAGGCTTTTATTTACATATAAACATGTAAGAGAACGAGAATGAACCTCATTGGCTCTTGCTGAAGCTCAAACGTGCTGCGTAACACGAGAATGAACCTCATTGGTTCTTGCTGAAGCTCAAATGTGCTGCGTAACACGAGAATGAACCTCATTGGTTCTTGCTGAAGCTCAAATGTGCTGCGTAACACGAGAATGAATCTCATTGGTTCTTGCTGAAGCTCAAATGTGATGCGTAACGAGAATTAACCTCATTGGTTCTTGCTGAAGCTCAAACGTGCTGCGTAACATGAGAATGAACCTTATTGGTTCTTGCTGAAGCTCAAACGGTAACAAGAGAATGAACCTCATTGGTTCTTGCTGAAGCTCAAACGTGCTGCGTAACATGAGAATTAACCTCATTGGTTCTTGCTGATGCTCAAACGTGCTGCGTAACATGAGAATGAACCTCATTGGTTCTTGCTAAAGCTCAAATGTGATGCGTAACAAGAGAATTAACCTCATTGGTTCTTGCGGAAGCTCAGATGTGATGCGTAACACGAGAATGAACCTCATTGGTTCTTGCTGAAGCTCAAATGTGATGCGTAACACGAGAATGAACCTCATTGGTTCTTGCTGAAGCTCAAATGTGCTGCGTAACACGATAATGAATCTCATTGGTTCTTGCTGAAGCTCAAATGTGATGCGTAACATGAGAATTAACCTCATTGGTTCTTGCTGAAGCTCAAATGTGATGCGTAACAAGAGAATTAACCTCATTGGTTCTTGCTGAAGCTCAAACGTGCTGCGTGACATGAGAATGAACCTCATTGGTTCTTGCTGAAGCTCAAACGGTAACAAGAGAATGAACCTCATTGGTTCTTGCTGAAGCTCAAACGTGCTGCGTAACATGAGAATGAATCTCATTGGTTCTTGCTGAAGCTCAAATGTGATGCGTAACATGAGAATTAACCTCATTGGTTCTTGCTGAAGCTCAAATGTGATGCGTAACAAGAGAATTAACCTCATTGGTTCTTGCTGAAGCTCAAACGTGCTGCGTGACATGAGAATGAACCTCATTGGTTCTTGCTGAAGCTCAAACGGTAACAAGAGAATGAACCTCATTGGTTCTTGCTGAAGCTCAAACGTGCTGCGTAACATGAGAATGAACCTCATTGGTTCTTGCTAAAGCTCAAATGTGATGCGTAACACGAGAATTAACCTCATTGGTTCTTGCTGAAGCTCAAACGTGCTGCGTAACACGAGAATGAACCTTATTGGTTCTTGCTGAAGCTCAAACGTGCTGCGTAACACGAGAATGAACCTCATTGGTTCTTGCTGAAGCTGAAATGTGATGCGTAACGAGAATTAACCTCATTGGTTCTTGCGGAAGCTCAAATGTGATGCGTAACACGAGAATGAACCTCATTGGTTCTTGCTGAAGCTCAAACGTGCTGTGTAACATGAGAATTAACCTCATTGGTTCTTGCTGAAGCTCAAATGTGATGCGTAACACGAGAATGAATCTCATTGGTTCTTGCTGAAGCTCAAACGTGCTGCGTAACACGAGAATGAACCTCATTGGTTCTTGGTGAAGCTCAAATGTGATGCGTAACACGAGAATTAACCTCATTGGTTCTTGCTGAAGCTCAAATGTGCTGCGTAACACGAGAATGAACCTCATTGGTTCTTGCTGAAGCTCAAATGTGATGCGTAACACGAGAATTAACCTCATTGGTTCTTGCTGAAGCTCAAATGTGATGCGTAACAAGAGAATGAACCTCATTGGTTCTTGCTGAAGCTCAAATGTGATGCGTAACACGAGAATGAACCTCATTGGTTCTTGCTGAAGCTCAGACGTGCTGCATAACATGAGAATGAACCTCATTGGTTTTTGCTGAAGCTCAAACGTGATGCGTACCACAAGAATGAACCTCATTGGTTCTTGCGGAAGCTCAAGCGTGCTGCGTAACGCCAGAATGAACCTCATTGGTTCTTGCTGAAGCTCAAACGTGATGCGTAACACGAGAATGAACCTCATTGGTTCTCGCACATCAAGTGAACATGCTTGAGCTTCAATTTACCACAACTGATGTGTGAGTTGATGAATGTTTATATGTGAATAAAAGCCTAAATTCAATCTGTTCATCATGCGATCACAAATTATAAGCAAATATTTTGCAAGTAAAAACTGACACTCTGTTTGGCCTCTCTTAGTAGGATGTATCTGAAATACCTGCTTAATTATAAAAGCGTCGCAATAAATACATCATGACCTCATCGAGTGATCAGTATGCCTTTATGACAGCAGCATGACGTGTTTCCGGTTTCTGCATTCGGAGTGACGGAAGTTCGTAGCAGTCAGAAACAACAGCAGGCCCCCACCACTGCTGCGGTGGCTTCCGGGCAACATGTACCAGCTGTAAACATGGCGGAGGAGCTATTGGAAGCAGTCGAGAAGTTGCAGTTGAGGCTCGCAGAGAATCAAGAGCCTCGCAAGGTAATACACCTTTTCGCTGAGACGAAGCGAACGCGTATATACAGTGTATGACTGTGTTATACGCGCTTCTGCTCGTGGCTAGTCTGAGGATCGTGCAAAATTGCTATTCAGAAATCCCACGTATAACAATTACAACTGCAGCAGACCGTGAAATTGATGATCGGTTAGATAGATCAATCTGGATGGGGCTTTTTTTCCCTCAAAATACCTCGATTCAGCCGATCAGAGTCAGACACTTTCTCACAAGCTTGTGCTCAGTTAGCAGAAATGACAACCACAGCGATTTAATATGATAACAGTGACAGATGAAGACAGGCCGTGAGTAGTGCAACAGAGTTACACTAATAGACACGATTCCATCTCAATAGTCAATTTACTTACACTAAGGCTGTGTCTTAATTTAGTGAGCTACCTACGTACGTTAGATGGCATTATTGGGAAGAGCCGACTTTCAGATCGATGCGACCCCCCTGTTCCTCTGTAGGCCACGACGACACTTTAAGTGCACTTAAATGTCTGTTTTGGTAATTCTGTCATTAAAGTCAGTGTTGGACACTGTACAACAAACTAAAAGCTTTGATACTGCTGTTATTTACACTGATGTCTGTGTGCAACAAAAATACCACAGTACTACCATGTTTTTTGGCATGAACCATTCCTTGAAATATGTAAATCGGTGTTTTTCTAAGGGTACTACATCTATATATTTGATATGTATTTGGGTATATTTTGTTATTATGTTGTTATTATCTCTAACTGTACTCACATCTCTTTTTTCTGTGGTTAGTTTTAGGTTTATACAATGATGTGATTAGCATTTTAGCATTATATCATGTGTTAAATAGATTATAAATTATCTTTTTAGGTAATTAGTATAGAGTAATTGTCCACAAACAGTGCAGATAAATGATTGATTTGATCACAAAGATTTTGACAGTATGTTCTTTACAATATTACCATTGTACAAAATTATCATTTTTCCACAACTTGCACTGGTGATTTCTATGAAAAAATACCATAATAGCCATAAATGCTGTACTTATTACTGTCAATGCAACTGTATTATTTTTTTATATATATATATATATATATATATATATATATATATATATATATATATATATATATCATGACAATGGATTAATTAATATGCATATATTTGCATGATTAATGAATTTTTTTTTTTATATATAGTTGCATTGATGGTAATAAGTACAGTATTTATGGCTAATAAATTTTCTCATAAAACTCACCATTGCCAGTTGTGGAAAAATGTTCATATTTATCGGCCGAATTTGATCAATTTAATCGGCATATCGGCAATAGCATGAAAAAGGCAGATATAATAAACCAATGGGTTATTAGTTAACTGCATGAAGGCACTGAGTTGTATAATATCTGTTGCATGATCCAATGTTTTTCTCTGGGTAAAATAATTAAATAATCATGACAATGGATTAATTAATTTCTTGTCTGTGAGATGCATTCTTATTTTTTCCTTCATCTTGTTCTGTCTAGCTTCTGAAAACCCTCAAAAGGTTGGGGGATCTGCCTATAACAGTAGACATCCTGGTGGTAAGATCAAAATATTAATATCTTCAAAATTATTACTTTTGGATTGATCTCACAGCTGTTAAAAAAAAAATGCAGCTGGTTCTCTAGTGCGTTTTAGTACGCTTATGTTTTCTCCGATGCTTGCAGGAAACTGGCATTGGGAAGACTGTGAATTCTCTGCGCAAACATGAATTTGCTGGGGACGCGGCGAAGAACCTTGTGGCCAAGTGGAAAAAGCTGGTGCCAGAGAGATCTGCAGACAGGTAAGCTTTTTAAAGTGATCTGTTATCTGCTCATTTCATTGCAATGATCGTTTTTAGGTAATTAAAATGCAGAACTTCTTAGTAAAGAAGTTGAAACTGAAACAACTTCTTTAGAATATGGTCATGGTCCAAAAATAACTTTTTGCCACAACTGCCAATGGCGAGTGAATTGAGAAAAATATATGGGCCATAAATATTTTTATATAAGTTTGAGGAAGGTTGTTTTTTTTCTTGATGTCTCTTATGCTCAGCAAGTCTATTTCATCAAAAATACAGTAAAAACAGTAATATTGAGAAAAATAAAAATAACTGCTTTTTATTGTGATGTATTGTAAAATGTAATTTATTCCTGTGATCAAAGCTGAATTTTCAGCATCATTACTCCAGTCTTCAGTGTCACATGATCCTTCAGAAATCATTCTAATATGATGATTTGATGCTCAAGACACATTTCTGATTGTCAATGTTAAAAACAACTTTTTTTCAGGATTCTTTGATTAAATAGAAATGTCAAAAGAACAGCATTTATTTGAAATACATATTTTTTTGTAACAATGTAAATGTCTTTACTGTCAATTTTGGATCAATTTAACGGATCCTTGCTGAGTAAAAGTATTAATTTCTTTTAAGAAAATCTTACTGACCTTAAACATTTAAACCGTAGTGAATATACGTTACCAGTGCTGATGAGTTTTACTCAAATTTAATGTTAATTTTGGAACCTTGCTTGTTGTGTTGTGAGATAAGAGATTAATAAATTTAAATGTGGTTCATGTTTATCAAAAGACCAACTGTAAAGGAGGGGCGTTCCCACTCACGCATTGAGTCTGGAGGGCACAAACGAGTCCGGGAACGGTCTCCAGAGGAACCTCCGCTTATTGAGGAGGAGCAACACGACGAGATGGAATACCAGCATGGCTACTCGCCCTCGCCTCCACAGCAATACAGCTCACAGTACAGACACAGCAGTGCAAGGGGGTATCAGTCAGATGAGTATGAAAGCCCTCCAGAGGAGGAGCTAGAGCCAGAGCCTGAGCCAGAGCCTGAGCCAGAGCCAGAGCCAGAGCCAGAGCCAAGTCCCCCACGAAATGACATTAGACACAACAAGCCACACAAAGAGCCAGTCAGAGAGCACAATTCCCAAGACATACGGGAACAGGAGAGACGGAAACACCGTCCCATGGGTGGCGGCAGCAGCAAGGAGAGGACGCATAGAGCCGAAAGGGAGCAACAGGGTGGGACGAGTCACAAATCAAAACATGAGCGGCATTTAAGCTCACACGAGAGCAAGAAGGAAAAGAAAGGAGGAAGTGATGGTAAGAAGTCTTTTATGCTCATTTATTTCATGACAAATACAGTAATATTGTGAAATATTATTACAATTTAAAACTCTTTTCTGTTTTAATATATTTTAAAAATCAGATTTATCCCTGTGATGCAAAGCTGATTTTTCAGCATCATTACTCCAGTCTTCAGTGTCACATGATCCTTCAGAAATCATTCTAATATGATGATTTGATGCTCAAGAAACATGTCTTATTATTATCAATGTTGAAAACAGGTGTGCTGCTTAATATTTTTGTGGAAACCATGATTGTGTTTAAAGATTCTTTGATGAATAGAAAGTTCAAAAGAACAGCATTTATTAGAAATTATTAGATTTTAGTTGGATCTGCTTTTGTCTTTAAGGAAAATCAAGAGAGAGGGGGGATGTTCCAGAGAAAATGGATGAGGATGAGGAGACATTTGAAGCTCCAACCATGTCTTTCGAATCTTTTCTTACGTACGACGCTCCGACCCCAAGCAAAAAGAAGAAAAAGCAGCCCTCGCGACCCCCTCAGCCTCCTGCCTCGATTCCTTCAGCTTCCTCTAAGTCTGGCAAGGCTAACGGGACCAGTAGTAAACACTCTAAGTCATCCTCTTCCTCAGTGACCACGCCTGCAGTTCCAGAGAAACGCAGGAAGGTAAGGCTGAACTTGTATTCCTGGTGGGGTGATGGGAAACCAGCTGTCAAAGGATTTCTAATCATTATTTCTCCAGGTAGTGGATGTGGTTCCCACTCTGCCTGATATCCCTTTGCCAGCCATCCAGCCCAACTACAGACCACTGCCCTCCATTGATCTTACGCCACTGTCCCCCCAGAGACGCAAAAGTACGTGTTGTTTAGTTTTAGCACACTTTATAGAGGACCTATTATGTTCAGCTTTCTTTAGTGTGTAATGTTGCTGTTGCTGTTGCTGGAGCATGAAAAAGGTCACTCCAGTGGGAGTTATTCTCTATATCAGTGTCTGTTTCTGAACTCCCTGAAACACCTCCATTGTAGTCTTGAGTTTTCTTCCGGGAACAAAAACGTCACATTTAAATAATTCATATGTAGGGGCGGGACCTGGTTGAGTTAGTTAGTAGTGTGTTGAAACTGGCGGTTATGGTAAGGGGCAGGAAATTTCCCAAACACTCTCGAAGCGGTTGACCAATCACAGCACACTGCTCCAGCCGACCAATCAGAGCACATTGTGGTTTTCAGAAGGAGGGGCTTCATAGAGACTAGGGATGTCAAAAGCACCGGTAATTCGGTACCAAGTCGGTACTGAAATTTTAAAAATGTGACGATACCAACATTTCTGTAGTACAGAGTATATTCGGTACCTACTAATAGGCAGCTGCTTTCAGTCGCTTCTGTGTTTATCTAAGTGCAGGTCTCTAGAGTAACTACCCACAAAAAGACTATTAAAATTTGAATCCTGCATGTTCTGCGTGTCAGTGTCAGTGCGATTTCATTTACCACACACACACACTGAAGGGGGTCGCACACCAGACAAGAAGCGCATGCCACGTCTTTAAAATTCAAACGTATTGTTTTCTGTGAGTGTACACACACCGGCGGCCCCATTCGGCGTCTGTCCGCGGCGCCCAGCTACGACTCTGAGAGTCACTTCATGAGCATTTTGCTTCATTTGAGAAAAAACTATCGTCATATCATACATCATACACCCATAGAAACTCAAAGGTCTTCACGGCAACCCGTCAATATGACAGAAATATATTATGCTACTGTTATACAGTAGATTTATCTACGTCTCAATATAATAATAATACTAACACTAATAATAATAATAATGATGATTATTATTATTAGGTGTGTGTAGAGGGTTGCTTTAATTTTTTTTACTTTTAAACATCATGTAGCCTTCAAATGTTTATATAAATTATTTACTTATAATGATCACCATTATAAATAATAAACTCACTGAATTTAATTTTATTTTATTTTAGTTAAATAAAATAGTTCCAACAGTTTTGGCTGTAGTACCGAAATTGGTACCGAGAACCGTAAAATTTTAATGGTATTGGTACCGACTACTGGAATTTTGGTATTGTGACATCCCTAATAGAGACAGGAAATAAACAGAGCGTTACTGACATACTGGGAAGAGAAGAGCTGCAGCAATGGAGAATATGTGAAAAATATGTTTGTTTTTTTACATACAAGCATGAAAACCTATTCTAGTATCTAGTAATCAAGACTTTGTAAAAGGGCATAACATGGCTTCTTTAAATCAGACTTTTGCCTTACATACCTGAAACAGAAACAGAATTGAAATAAAAAGAACTGTATAAATCCCAATGATTCTGTCTGTCTGTCTCATAGCGACATGTTTTTCTCCTCCAGTCCCAGTGCCACACGACGAAGAGGATGCTGGCTGCGCAGGTCGACGGCTGAACTCCAAAATGGTGGTGTACTCTGGGTCCAAGTCCGCGTATTTGCCGAAAATGATGTCTCTGTATGATCAGTGCATTAGAGTCCTGCAGAACAATATAGATTGTGAGTTTTCTCATTCTCTGATTATTTTTTTAATAGTATTTTAATTAAACACTTCAGTATAGTATTTAGCCCTGTGCTGTCCTGTTACTGGGTCAGTCTGACATTTACATAACAAATCACATCTCTAGAGTCACAGATGGCTGTGTGTGAAAAATGTGGTGAACGTGACAGCACTTTAAATTGCCATGTTCAAATCACTGTAAAGCATGTCATGATGTTTCAGGCTGGCCAAAGTGTTTACCATGTAAATCACCTAAAAATGTATCGGCTTTTTACTGATATTTCTTGTATTTTTTTTTTTTTTTTTTTTAGCAATTGATGAAGTGGGCGGAGTACCATTTGAGATTCTGGAGCCGGTTCTGGAGAGATGCACGCCTGAGCAGCTTTATCGGATTGAGCAGTGTAATCAAGTATGTGTGTTAACACAGTCGCAGATTATTTATTTCACAGTTTTAATTGCATATCTGTTGTGGTCTTCTACATGCATTATTAATACATTCAATTGACCATAAGTGGCAGTAAAGACATTTATAATGTTACTAAAGATTTAGCAGAGCAGGCTTTGGAGAGACCGAATCCATTATCGAACTGTATCAGACACTGAGAAAAGAGGTGATGCTGCAATATATTATGGCAAAATTAAACTGTTTTTTTTTTTTTTTACCTTGGATGTATGTAAACCTATTGTTATAGACCTGCAAGACAAAATTAGGAGCCTTTAAAATAGCATATTAGGGGCACTTTAAGCAGCACAACCGTTTTCAACATTGATAATAATCAAAAATGTTTCTTAAACAGCAAACCAGCGTATTAGAATGATTTCTGAAGGGTCATGTGACACTGAAGACTGGAGTAATGATGCTGAAAATTCAGCTTTGATCACAGGAATAAATTACATTTTACAATATATTGTGATTAAAAAACAATTATTTTAAATTGTAATAATATTTCACAATATTACTGTCTCTTGTATTTTCCTGTATGAGAGACTTCTTTCAAAAACATTAAAAAAATCTTACTAACACCTAGGTTTTGAACGTTAGTTACTCAAGATCAACGCTGCATGCAGAGTTTTCCCATTAAAACTTATCATGAACATTTTTAGCTCATTTTGGACGAATCTTTCTCTTCTCAGTATTTCACAGAAGAGTCAGATGATCTGTGGATGAGACACTGCCAGCGGGATTTTAAACGTGAAACTCCTCAAGAGTATGAATCCTGGAGGGAGCTGTATCTCCGGCTCCATGAAGAACGGGAGGAACGTCTGCGCAAGCTTACAATGAACATCAGTTCTGCCCATGCAAACAAACCTAAAGGTGCTCGCAGCCAGTAATCAGTACATTTAGATCAAATTTAATTAATGCATCAACCCTTGACTTTTCAGTAAAGCTGTCAATTTAACACACAAAAAAAATTAATACAGGACGTGTCGAGGGAAATGTATTAATATAATATTATTATATATTAAATATATTTATTTGACTTTCAGGTGCAGTATGCGATTTCTGAGAATCATTGTTGAACACTGTTGATATCTGAAATCAACCTAAACAAACACGCCCCTTCCTTCATTGCTCCGCCCCCAAAATGCACCAACAAATTTCTGCTATGATAGAGACATCCATTGCATTAATGGATGTCTCTTTATCATAGCAGAAGTGAAGCAAAATAATGCTTTGTGAAAAATAAAGCGAAGATGACAAACTAACGACAAGGAAGCACAAAAATGAACATGCAGTATACAAGAGTATATATAAGCAGGTGTTCGGTGTTAGTCGCCAGCAGCTTCAGACAAACAATGACACTCAAAACTGTCCTGTTATTAACATAGCTAACATTACAACAACAGCATATCTTGGTTTTGTGAAACATAGCAAAACCAATGTTACTCACGTATAGAGCAGAAACAACCTTGGCGTCCGTTTTCAGGCCTGTAGCTCTTGCCTGATCATAACCCTTCTTTTTCCAGTGATATTCCTCTGAGCTTTTCTTTTTTTGTAATGTCTCTCAGCCATCTCTCTTTCTACAGTCTTTCTTTAAATCTCCCTCTTGCTCACGCTCTCTCCTCCCCCATCATGAGGACACACCCCCTATTGCTGATTGGCTCACTTTTACTCCTCCCCCATCATGAGGACACACCCCCTATTGCTGATTGGCTCACTCTCTCTCCTCCCCCATCATGAGAGAACACGCCCCCTACTGCTGATTTGTTGTGTTGCTCGGTCCAGTCCACTTTTAACAGCGTTTCTCAGAAATCGCTTGCTGCACCTTTAAGTCACTTTTTATAATGTCTATTCAAAGCTTTACTTATCTGACATGTCAGATGTCAATGTCTTTGAATATCATCCATTTCAATATTTGGGGAGACAATCCCCCAAATGAAGATAATTCAATTAATTAATCAGCATATCATGTTCATGTTTAAGCAATGACTTAAGCTATTTAATTTCTTAAAATGTGCTAAAAAATATGTGAAATAAAAATGTGGGTGTGGATTCAGTGACCCGTTCTCACAATGATAAATCAGTGTTTGTAATATATTATTGACTTCAACAGGGCGGCAGGTTAAAATGGCATATGTCAACTCTGCCGCAAAGCCTCCGCGGAATATCCTCCGTCTACAAGAGAAGTTTGGCACTAAAAATGGTTCTACCAGCACAAGCTCTGCTCCTCCATCTGCCAGGTGAGTGAATGCTGCATTAGTCACGCACATCAATCTTTATCATGATGTTCCTGCTGACAATCTGCTTTTCTTCACCCCCCACAAAGTTTCTCAGACTTTTTTAGTTGTAACTGCATTTTAAGGTGTGTTCACACTTGGCATGTTTGGTTGGATTAAAACGAACCCTGGTGCGATTGCTCTGTTAGTGTGGTTCATTTGTGAACGCTGCCATCTGAACCCTGGTGCGCACCAAACAAGAACTTCCAAACGAACTCTGGTGCAGTTCGAATTAAATATGAACGCAACACTGACTAAAGACATCTAAACGAACCAAAAACGAGACATGATGTCAGAAGATGCGACCCTAAAAAGGACAGATTGCTCAAGCATACCTGTTTTTTCTCGTCATAGTCGTGATGTTGCCCATCACAGTTCGGTACAGGCGTCAGAACCGCGTCTCCTCGCAGCAGATCTTCGTTTGTGTGTGTGACGGAGGGATTCCTGCTGCTGTTTTGACTCCTTTACATTTTATAAGCTCTTCATGAGTTCTCAGCTGGTCAAAATACCATCATACGTAGCTATATACATAATAAAAGCCGACCAATCAGGTTGTGAGCATATCCCTATGCCTTTAGGTTCGGTATCTTTTAGGTTCAATGTTAAAATGCCAATGGGAATGGACCAAACGAACCAAGCGAACCGAAGTATAAGTGTGAACACCCCCTGAAGGCACCATGAAATCAAACTGGACAATTCTTGTTATTTTAATGGAATATTGCAGTATTTATTATAAATGAATCAATCAATTCCCGATGGATAAAATCAAGTCCCGCCCTACATTTGTTCTTGTTCGAGAAGCCGTTTCACTTGGATATGTCACAATATGGCAGGAAAAGACTATCCCAACTTCCATTTAATGCTGACTTTATGATGCTAATTCTTGATTCGTCATACGCAGAATCAGACCAGCAACAAACTACAGCGCCCAAAGCAAATCCAGCGATGGTGGTCCGTCTTCTTTCAGCAGCCCCCCTGAGTCCTCCTCCCGCGCCTCTGCTCCCAGCACCGCTGGTGGCCACAGTGCCAGAGACAAACCACAAGTCAAAAGTGAGTCAAAAAGGATATCAGATGTGTATCAGTGTATTGGATCCGTGCATTCGGCCTTAAAGTGACAGCAGCTTTGTAAAGAGCTTTGTAATATGATCGCTCAGCTGCTGCTATTACATATTTATCTACAGCTGCATCTACTTTAGCTCCTTGTTTTACGATGATTTCTTTCATATAAATGGATGTATTGTACAGTAGTGGCCAAAAGCGATGTCCGGCCTAGGAAAATTGACTTCACCCTTTATTTAAATGTTAAAGATTTAGTTTGAAATGCAAATAAACATGCGAAATTGTACGGACATAATTTTTGGGCCTAATGTTTTCATACAAAGAAATTATGGACACATGCAAAAACAAGAGATAACCAACAAAATATTAATAACTGGTTATGTTGTAGTTATTGTATGCTTTTTTCCTATGAGCTTTTTGTTTTTCTATGCATTTTTTGCATGGTAAAATAAAACCTGTTACTGTAGTTTGCCTTTTTGGCCAAATAAATTTGTCAGATAAATACTTTAACCACGTTTAGTGTTTTGTTCTTCCCTCATATTTAAAATATTTAAACAATATAAACCAAACTTGTAGGGTCATTAAAACCAAATATCCCCTCCAGACATCACTTTTGGCCACTACTGTATATTCATCATTAGATCGGGTCCAATATTTGGTTCAGACTGGTTATGTTTGAACATTTTCACCACTTTTCTGTTCTTTCTGTTTCAGAAATTGCTCCAATGATGGCTAAGACTATCAAAGCATTCAAGAACAGATTTTCTCGGCGGTAAAGGGAAAAATATTTTTGTGTGTGTGTGTGATAAAAGAGAGAACAACTGGAGGAAGAAACCTTTTATTCTGTAATGCTTCATAGGAAATGTGCAATGCCCTCTCACTTCTTATGTTTTAATGCTTTTTAATATTACCAGTACAGCTCAATGGACGCAATCACAAAAAAAAAGTGCATCAGCAACCATCCACACGTTGTCATAGCATGTCGTAAGCTTTTTACCAACACCGAAAACAAGTGGTACACTACAGATTACCATGAGACACCACAACCCAGATTCACTGTTACATGTTTATTTAATTGCTTACTATAATCACTGCATCGTCATGGGTCTAAGTATATGATTTTATGGTAGAGTGAGAATGAGATAAGATGTAAAAAGTTCAAGGACTGTACACTTCCTCACCATCATATTTATTATTTTAAATCTTGCACCTGGCAGCCCTGAACCTTGCCTTGAATGAAAGATCAAGTCATTTTAATAGATTTTATGAAGTGTTCTATGGACATTTTTAATAAAATCCATGTGTTGCTCTCACCATTTTCTTATTTATTCATGGGTGAATGTATATTTAAAGGTTCAGTGTGTAGTATTTATGAGGATCTATTGACAGAAATGCAGTATAATATACATAACTATGTTTTCAGTGGAGTATAAAGACCTTACACAATGAACCATTATGGTTTTATTACCTTAGAATGAGCCAGTTCTATCTACATACACCGCGGGTCCCCTTACAGTCAAATCGCCATTTTGTGCCGCCATGTTTCTACAGTAGCCCTAAATGGACAAACTTCTCTGCAGAGCGCTAGTCACTCTCTGCTCTCTCCGACGACATTTTTGTCCTGTGTCGGCCCCCGTAGCTTCTCTATGTGCTTCAAAAGGGAGGGGTGAGCGGTGGATGATGCAATTCACAACCTCACTGCTAGATGCTGCTAAAATTCACACACTGCACCTTTAATATCATTTTACACTGAATTGTTTCGGTTATGATCCTGTAAGTAACTTTTCACTCTGTCCTTTCACCTAAAAGGTTTATCCCAAATCTGTATGACTTTCTTTTGTCAGTGGAACACAAAAGATGTTAGTGGCTAATTCACTATCTTTTTTCCCCCTATACAATTAAAGTAAAATGAGGGGCTGTCTTTCTGCCAAAAACATTTAATTTTTGAAGTCATAGAGGTTTAGAACAACTTTTGAGTGAGTAAATAATGACAATTTTCCAATTAATTTAATCCCTTTAATTTATTGGAACAGACTGTTTTGTTTCCACTTTATTTACCAGGACGCGCAGACGCAGAGCGACCAATGCGTCACAAGAACGCGACTCCAATCTCCGCTCCTCATTGGTTCCCTTGCTTTTTAAGGTCCAATCACATTCCACCCTTCGTATTTGCGTGTTGTCTACTTTGCCACTTCTACCACCTGTGTGTAACTACGATTTTAGCATATGTCACAGAAGCCGCTCGAGCTCTCGAATATCTCTCTCCATTGAGCGTAGTTGTGAGGGTTTTGGCACTTTTTCCGTTGTTCACATCATGTCTGGGCACGGTCACGGCCACGGCGGCGGACACGGTCACGGTTGCTGTGAATGCGAGCACGAGCCAGCGGAGCGAGGAGTGGAATATGAGCTGTACAGACGCATTGATATCGAGAAGCTTCAGTGTTTGAATGAGAGCCGAGACGGAGACGGTAAACTGGTCTTCAAGCCTTGGGATCAACGCACTGACAGGACGAAGGTAGGCAATAGTTTAGCAGGTTTTGACAGCAAGTTTAGAGCCATATATGTAATGTGTAAATATATGTCTATCTCATAATGTATGTATACGGATGTGTGTGTGTATATGTACAATATATGTATGTATTTATATGAATGTGTGTGTATATGTACTATGTATGTATGTATGTATATGAATGTGTGTGTGTGTGTGTGTGTATATGTACAATATATGTATGTGTATGAATTTGTGTGTGTGTGTGTATGTATGTGAGGAATTGAGACATGTTTTTACTTGTATACTAAAATGAAGGATTATATTTAAATGTTTTATTTTAAATCATGTGAACTCTTCTAACTAAAATAATAGAGAATTAAATGCACTGGCTGTTTTATTATCTGATTGCTGTTCTGTTTGTTACAATGTATATCACCCATTTTATTTTCAGTTTGTTGAAAGTGATGCTGACGAGGAGCTTCTGTTCAATATACCGTAAGATTTATCGCAACAGCATTCATCCTCTTGGACTCATTTCTATTTCTGTTTTGATCCTATTCATGTTCTATTTAATACAATTTGCCTGGGTAAGAAATGCTTTGCCAGCAGATGTGGGTGTAGTTAATGCGCGTGGTTAAATCTGCAGGTTTACAGGTAGCGTGAAGCTGAAAGGGATCATTATTGCTGGAGAAGATGATGAGTCACACCCCGCTGAAATGAGACTGTGAGTTTGCTCTCACTGTAAAATGAGACCTCTCGCAGCCTCACATATGGATAATGCAACTACAGTTTACATGAATGAGTGTTGCAACTTGCTGAGCAGTTTGTTTTAAGAATATTAACATGGACAGTTGCAACACTACATTTTAGAAACTGTAAAATACACTCCTGTGCAAAAAATGGCTAAACACTAAGCTTTTAATTGTTTTAAAGGCACAATATGTAAGATTTTTGGATGAAAATATCCAAAAACCACTAGAACAATGTTATATATTTTGTTGACTTGTGTACTTACATTATCCCAAATGTTTCCAAGAATGTTTAAATCCAGAGAAATAAACAATTTTAACCAGGACACGGACTGTGTCCGTGCATCGCTTATCAATGACATCATACCCGCGTTACCCTCGATTTCCGGTTTTATTTTGTAGAAACCATGGAAACACCAAAGACGCTTTAATATATGATATGTTTTATTAGACAGGTGAGCAACTGTTTGGATACGTTCATCGACAGAAAACTAATCATTGTTATATAACTCAACACAGTTAGTCTTTTTATTTAAATCTTGTTTTCTTGATTTACCACGAGTACCATGTTTTACCATGCCTAATATGGGTCTAGCTCACTTCAGTGTGCAACAAGTGTCTCATAGTAGCCGCAGAGTGAACGCACAGAGTAGCATTATAACATAACTTTCAACACACTCAAATAATGTATCTAATATGATAAAACAGCACTGCGTTACCCCACATATGCATGAGCGGAAGAAGCGGAAGCGCTCGTCTGCGGCAGAATAAACACTTCACGAAATCAAGGCATCATCAAGCTACACCTTTGTTTTGAATAAGTGACCTATAGCGGTGAAAAATTACATATTGTGGCTTTAACCACAAAATATTGGTAAGAAAATTAGCAAAAATTAAGCAAATGCATTACTTAAAAAGCCAACATCAAAGACAGAATGAAGTTTTTGCAGAATATGGCAAGTTGTGTGTGAGTGATGACTCACAATGAAACATGAGTTGCATGGTGATGCTTCAGAGCGGCTTCCATGAAAATCTGCTGAGAAATATAACAATAAGTGAAGCATGAAGAGGTGTCCTTGTGCAGGGAGCCTTTTTCAGCTACTGGTATTGGCGAGCTACTTAACTATAAAAAGTCATTTAATTCTTTGGAGTACAGGAGAATATTGCAGAACGTCTTGCTTCCCACAAATGAAAAGTTATCAAAAGAGGAACAATGAGATGTTATTTATCAATGAGGCAATGCTTCTGCCCACACTGCAAAGACAACCAGGAAGTGGTTTGAGAACATGTTTTGTCCTGGTCAGAGTCCAGATTTGAACCCTATAGTGAATATTTGGTCTCACATTAAACTCATTAAAGACGTTTTTCAGCTACTCATGAACAGTTTGAAGCCATTAACATTGAGTGGATCAACACTGACTCTTCTTCCTGTAAAAAGCTGTCTGCAAGTTCACCCACACAGTTTAAAGGGGAAGGCTATTCCATGTTACTTTATCTACAGTATTTGTGCAATTCTTGCTCATTTGCCCAGGAGTGTAGTTTTGGGTCTATTTAACAGATTTAAATAATGATAATAAAGTGCAAAAAAAAAAGAAATGGTGACGTGGATTTTAAGGTGACGTGGTTACATGTTACTGCATGTACTTACTATAGTAATATCAGTAAATGATGCATAATTACAAGTAACAAACCCTAACCGTAAATCTATAAGTACATTAATATTACTCAGTACTTATTTGAGTAAGTACAATGTATCTACGTTTCCTTAAAATAAAGGGTTACACTTTAAGGTGTCTGTGTTACAGTCTAATTATACATTTAAGTACTGAGTAATATTAATATTAATTAACTACATGTACTTACTATATGGTTAGGGTTTGGTTGAGGGTTGGTTGCATGTAATTATGCATAATTTACTGTTATTACTATGGAAAGTACATGTAACGTGTAACAAGGACACTGTAAAATGAAGTATTACCAAATAAAGTGTAACCAAAATGTTTTTATAAAAAACACTTTATTTAGATATTCCTTACAGTGTCTGTTGCATCCTAAAAATGAGACTGATTTTGCTCAGACCTCTTGCAGCGTCACATATGGATAATGCAACTACAATTTACATGAATGCGTGTTGCAACTGGGTGCTTTTTGAGCAGGTACAAGAACATCCCCCAAATGTCATTTGATGATACGAGCAGAGAGCCAGAGCAAGCCTTTCGTCTAAACCGGGATCCGCATGCTGAGCTTGAGTATCCAACCAAGTAAGCAATTTTAAGTATGTTATCATGCACATGCACTTGAATTATACATCATGTACTACAAATATATGTTGACCACCCCCAACATTTTATATAGGATTGCGAGATTCTCCAACGTGGAGCACTTATCTATCCACATATCTCGAAACTTTGGGGCAGAATCCACTCGCGTGTATTACATTGGTCTGCGGGGAGAGTTCACAGAGGTCAGTGCTGGATAAAACAAATAATACCAGTTCAATCGTCACTATTAATAACTAATGCACCATATTCTTACAATGTTACATCTTGGAATGGAAAATAGGATCATAAAATCCTTCATCTGGTATCTTTTTCTCCCTCTTTCAGGCTCACAGACATGAGGTGACAATCTGCAACTACGAAGCAGCAGCCAATCCTGCAGATCACAAAGTGAAGAGCATTACGCCACAGACACACTTCATATCATGACAAACGGAGGAAAGAGAATCTCACGCGTGCTGTGTGAAACTATAAACGTGTGCATTTGATAACGGCCAGATGAACTGATGTGTTTAACAGGGATTCATTCACGAGGGTTTGTTCGTCTGCTAATGTGCCAATAAACATTAAGATAAGCATAATTACTGAATGTATGCTTATGTCAAATAAACACTGCGCACTTCAAATAACAGAACAGATGAGCCATGCAAGAAGTCTAGTGGAAGGTTTATGTTCTCAGTTTGGTTTACAATATCATATTCAGCCATTTAATATTTTCTGCTTTATTGCTTTGGGTGAAGTGTGAGATTAAAAACGTGTTCTAATCGGGTCCTCAAAGTGTTTAATATCGATGGATTCCTGCAGTTTGTTTAAAAAACAAATTTTCCTTGTTAATTTCAACCACTTTTGGCATTTCATAATATCACACATATTTTATAACAGCTAATGCATTATGCTGATCTTAGTTAAATAAAAATACAATCTCAATTCATGTATTTTTCACAAATAAATATGCATTTAACATTGAGCATCCATCACTACAATCTCCTCACTTATGCATAACAATTGCTGTATACTGTAAAACATTTTTTTTAATGATTTATCACTTTTTCTTTTGTCAAATCAACTTAGATAATTTATGTGGTTCAGATAACAGTTTCTGTTGATTAAACCAATTTCTTTCTTTGTATAAACTCAAATTTTTAATTTCAGTGAACTCAAAGTTTTCAGGCAACCAGGTTACTTTTTTTAAGTTAAACCAACAATAATTTTTTTGTCTAAAACAAACCACTGATAAGTTAAGAAAACTCGTAATGATATTTCGTTTACAATTATAACTAAGACTTTTCATAGCTTACAAAAGGTTTGTTGCAATTGCAACTGTGATGGGCTAAATATTAAAATATTAACGTTATTATTAATGTTTAAAATAGTTTTGGGTCTGGTGTGGTATTTGTTTAATAGATTTCCAACAAATAAATAGTTATTTTTATAAAAACAAATTTATATAAGACAAAGTTTTTATTGTGCTTTGCTTTATTTAGTGTCACAAAGTATACTTGCATTGCAAAATTCACAATCCAGAAAAGAATTAATTTGCATTAGCATTACATTTTATATGGAACAGTTTACTAGACAATATATTTTTATTAGACAATCATCAACTTTGAGTGAATTTAAGAGACATTTAAAAATATATATTTTTTTTACATTAGCTTTTGATCATGTATAAGTGAGGTAGGATTTTTTTTGCAGATGTTTATTTATTTTTGTAATACTTTTATTTTATTCTTTCAGTACAGCACTGTGGTCAACACTGTTGTTTTATTATCTGTTTTATAAATAAATTGTAATTTTTAGCCTTACACTTACAAAATAAAGTACTATGTACAGATCGCGAGCTTTTGCAACATTTGAAGAAACGCGATGACGCCACGGCGCCGTGTCTCCGCCCCTCTCCGGCAGTAGGAGCGGAAGTTCCGTTGTGACCTGGGATAGCAAGCGGTGAGTCAATAAATTTGTAGCAGTTGGCCGCTGTTTATATCTATTTTTTTTTCTGCCTGAACCCTAAAATTTAGTCTACCCCCTGGCCTTAGCTTTATCGATCGCTATAAAAGCGCAAGCTTGTCGCTGAGCAGCGTAATAGTGTGTTTAATCGCGGGGGTAGAGAGAGATCCAGATAGCTCCATCTCTGAGGCTGTGGATTCATTGTGGCAATAATACAGGCGAAACAGGATTAAGCTGCCTAACTGCGATCATGTCGCTCGAGTATTAATGAAGAGACCTAGCGGATTTATTTATACAAGTGTCCTGTCTGATTCCGACTGGATGGAAAACATGAGCTATGCTTCGCTCGTGTCTCTATTGTTTTCACTGCCCATCCCTTCCTATTCATTCTGAATATATGATCGTGGGATTCTAGTGAAGGATTATTGCACTGACGCATTAGAGATGATCAATACAGTCATTTGTTAATGCGCATCAATAAGTCATTGTGTTGCAAACGCTCAAACTGGTGCACAAGGACACCGTGCACTTTCATTGGAAAAGTCATTCTGTTATTCTTCTGGTATTTAGTGGAGATGTCGCTAGCAGGTGGTTTAATAAAAGTATTTGATAACATGTGCAGTACTAAAGTCCAGGAAGCCAGACTGACCCATAAAACCAAGATGGACAGTTCATTCAGGTGTTTGTTTGAAACACTCCAAGCTTAAACTTGTGATAAAGTCACCTAGGCCACTCACAAACACTAATGAAATCTTAAAAACTGGAGTGTTTTGCCTCCTGCAGCTGTCAAGATTTGATTTCTCAGCACTGTCATGTGGTTCCAGGACAACAGGGGCCCGTGGTTTTCATTTAGGCTTTATTAGAAACAGTTTTCTGGGAACTCGTCTTACTCAGACGTCTGCAAGTACAAACTTGTGATCTGTAGAAAATGAAGCTCTCTGTGTATGATTAGCATAAGCGTCGGTGCTTATCCAGTAGGCGAAATCACCCTGTAATTTTGCACTTTTTCTAGATAGGTTCAATAGAGCACTTTTAGTTTTAGTTGGGCATGAGTTGCTAGTTAAAATGACTTTAACAGCACTGGTAATTAAACCAACTTTTGTTAATCATTCTGCAGCCTGCTGACAGTTTCTTTCTAAAATCGCTGGTTCGTATCTTTAATAACCATTTATCCAATACTTAATGCCTGGGCCTTTGTGTTGTGCATAAACATGGTGTACTGATTGCTTTTGAACATGTTGTTTCTGTATTTTTCTAAAAGCACTCCTCACATTGTATGTGTGGCAACAACATGTCTGTACCTCTGCTCGCTGAAGCCGTGACCGTTTCTGGGACGGAGAAGGAGACGGCTGTGGTGAGAGACCAGTCCAATCATTAACCAAAATCTAAAGTTGCCCTAGTGATTCATTAGCATTACACGGGCATTACACTTCAAATCAGTGCCCTCGTAGGGTTAGTTCTCCACAAAATAAAAAAAATCATCATTTACACCTCATGTTGTTCCAAACCCATAAGACTTTGGTTCATCTTCTTCAATACACAAATTCTGGTATTTTTAATTATGTCTGAGAGGTTTCTGAAAGACTGAAAGTCCAGGTGACTCCAAAAAGGTCCTAAAGGTGTTGTAAAACAAGTCAATATGAATCGAGTGGTTTAATCCAGGTCTTCTAAAGAGACATGATCGCTTTATGTGATAAACAGATTTCATTTAGGCTTTTATTTACCTCTAAACCGTGATCGACATGCAATAATATGGTAAACACTCAAAATGTGCTGTGTGATGTGTTTAGCATATGTGATTTTCTCTGTGTGTTTATATGTGAATAAAAGCCTAAATTAAATTTGTTCATCATATAAAGCGATCACATCTCTGCACAAGACTTGGATTAAATCGTTCAATTCATATGGATTCATTTCACGACAGCTTTATGACCTTTTTGGATCTTTAAGTTCTGGTTACCTGGACTTTCAATGGAGGGACAGACACCTCTCAGGTTTCATTAAAAAGATCTTCATATGTTTCAAACATTAACCAAAGTTTTACAGGTTTGAAACAATGTGAGGGTGAGTAAATTATGACAGAATTTTCATTTTTGGGTGAACTATCTATGGGATCTTTTAAGAGATTTCTTTTTCAAAAATAAAAATTCTGTCATTAACCCTTAAGACTTTCGTTTCGTCTTCAGAACACAAATTAAGATGAATTAGTCCACGTTGTCTGAAGAGACACGATCACTTTATATGATGAACAGTTTGAATTTAGTCTTTTATTCACATATAAACATTGTTTCAGCGAACATAAACAGAAGCTCAACCGAACCTGTTTGACACGCGAGAACAAACCTCATTGGTTCTTGCTGAAGCTCAAACGTGCTGCGTAACACGAGAATGAACCTTATTGGTTCTTGCGGAAGCTCAAACGTGATGCGTAACACGAGAATGAACCTCGTTGGTTCTTGCGGAAGCTCAAACGTGATGCGTAACACGAGAATGAACCTCGTTGGTTCTTGCGGAAGCTCAAACGTGATGCGTAACACGAGAATGAACCTCATTGGTTCTTGCTGAAGCTCAAACGTGATGCGTAACACGAGAATGAACCTCATTGGTTCTTGCTGAAGCTCAAACGTGCTGCGTAACACGAGAATGAACCTCATTGGTTCTTGCTGAAGCTCAAATGTGCTGCGTAACACGAGAATGAACCTCACTGGTTCTTGCTGAAGCTCAAACGTGCTGCGTAACACGAGAATGAACCTCATTGGTTCTTGCTGAAGCTCAAACGTGCTGCGTAACACGAGAATGAACCTCACTGGTTCTTGCTGAAGCTCAAACGTGCTGCGTAACACGAGAATGAACCTCATTGGTTCTTGCTGAAGCTCAAACGTGCTGCGTAACACGAGAATGAACCTCACTGGTTCTTGCTGAAGCTCAAACGTGATGCGTAACACGAGAATGAACCTCACTGGTTCTTGCTGAAGCTCAAACGTGCTGCGTAACACGAGAATGAACCTCGTTGGTTCTTGCTGAAGCTCAAACGTGATGCGTAACATGAGAATGAACCTCACTGGTTCTTACTGAAGCTCAAACGTGATGCGTAACATGAGAATGAACCTCGTTGGTTCTTGCTGAAGCTCAAACGTGCTGCGTAACACGAGAATGAACCTCACTGGTTCTTACTGAAGCTCAAACGTGATGCGTAACATGAGAATGAACCTCGTTGGTTCTTGCTGAAGCTCAAACGTGCTGCGTAACACGAGAATGAACCTCACTGGTTCTTACTGAAGCTCAAACGTGATGCGTAACATGAGAATGAACCTCGTTGGTTCTTGCTGAAGCTCAAACGTGATGCGTAACACGAGAATGAACCTCATTGGTTCTTGCACATCAAGTGAAAGTCTTACGGGTTTAGAAAAACATGAGGATGAGTAAATGATGATAGAATTTTCATTTTTGGGTGAACTGTCTCTTTAATAGAGATGCTCTTTCACAGTCTGAATAAAGTCTATTTGCTGCCTTCTGTATTGGACGAAGTAGATTCACAGAAAGCTCAAGTTTGCTATTGAGATAGTATCTTCATACAAAACCAAGAGTCAGCATCGAACACAGGAAATCAGGCCTCTTTTGGGCTTTGCAGAGAGATTAGTTTCACATCATATTCTGTTAACTTTGCAGGTGATCTTCCTTCATGGCTTGGGTGACACAGGGTACGTTCTTTTCATTATCTGCCTTTTGCAGGATCTTTTAATGCCCCTCGTCCTGAATGAAAATAACCCTGTCGTGTTACTTATAGACACGGCTGGGCTGATTCCATGACGTCTATTAGACTGCCGTACATCAAATACATCTGCCCACATGCGTAAGTGACAGACTGTGAATTGCAAAACTTTTAAGATGCATTGGTTGTTATGCGAAAAAAGAAATATTGTTAGTTTCACTCACTTTTCTTTGTTTAGTTTATTGCAAATTAGTCTGTCATACTTTCTGACTCTAGACCCCGAATCCCTGTAACACTCAACATGAAGATGACCATGCCCTCATGGTAAGTTGCCTCTGTTGCAGATAACATTACAATTCTAGTACAAACCAAATATTAAGACATTCTGAAATTCAGTTTTCATGTTGCTTAAATTGTTATTTTGAGAATTTAATTAATTTAAATTTAATTAAAATTTTATTTAATTTTTAATTTAACACAGCTTTATACAGCTTTGCAAGCACAAGAATAAATTATCTTATGTATTACGTTTTAAAATACATATTAACATTTTAAAATATATTAAAAGAAAACAGCTTTTTAAAATGGTAATAATTTCACAATTTTTACCAATATTTTTGATCAAATAAATACAGCCTTGGTGAGCATAAGACACTATATAATATAATCAGTGTTATTTTATAGTTTTATTAATATTTTTAATTAAATTTTTATATTTTTAGTTTTAATGTTAATTTCAGTTTAAGTTTTAGTAATTTAGTTATGCTTTTGTCATTTAAAAAAAATTACTATTTAGGTTTAATTTATTTTTGTTTTAGTTTTAGATAGTTTTCATGTATTTTGTGTCAATAATTTTAGCACTTCAATTTGAGCTTATTGATTTAATGCCAAGGCAACATTTCTAGTTTAGTTGAAGTTTTTCAACTAATATTTATTTCATTTTATTTCAGCTTTATTTCAATTAACAAAATGGTTTTTAATAGCTTTAGTTTTAGTTAATATAATATAAAATGGGCAAAACTGTATTAATAAAATTCTAAATAAAAGCATTTTCACTTGTGAACTCGTACTTTTGGAGTCTTGGATTGCCCCTTTAATTCTTGTCTAATTTTTTTTATTTTCAGGTTTGATCTGATGGGCTTAAGCCCAGAATCCCCAGAGGATGAAGCAGGGATTAAGAGAGCAGCAGAGAACAGTGAGCAAAATTTGTTTTTGGACACACATGCACATTGGGGCAGTTTCCTGAATACAGCATAAGCTGTACATGACTTAGTCTGTGTCAGCGAATGTAAAACCATATGAAGAAACGCATCAAGTTTATGAGGGAGACATGTAATGCGAGAGAATGTTGTTATATGCTGAAATTTGATTATGTGGCGCTAAGTAAACACCGCTCCCTCTCTTCAACAGTAAAGGCCATCATCGATCACGAGGTGAAGAATGGTATACCATCCAATCGTATTCTTCTGGGTGGCTTCTCTCAGGTAAGTGATCCTTCCTGAAAGCTTGTACTATTAGTTAAATTGCTGAGACTGCAGATGATTTTCAGTTCCTGTTTTGTCTGATGTTCAGGGTGGAGCTCTGTCTCTCTACACTGCTCTGACCTCTCAGCAGCAACTAGCGGGTGTTGTTGGACTTAGTTGTTGGCTTCCACTTCACAAGACTTTCCCACAGGTACAAGACAGTCATATGTGTGTGTGTGTGTATATGTGATGCAATGTAGTTGTCAAAAATATCGATCTTTCTATACATATCAATTCCAGTACTCATTTTCCACAGAATAGACACACAATACCAGCTGCTCTTTCTCTCTCTCTGATCTCTCCGACAGCGATTTACACACAAACCCTCCTCCCCTCACTTGTTTCATTTGCTCCGGATGAATATTGTTGCTGTTACAGGGCTTGAATTTCGCTGTGGGATTGCGCATAATTTTACTCATTCCAGCAGATTTTGTTCTCACACCCTAAGTGCGCACACATAAAGCCGCCTCTCAGCACTAAATTGAGTTCTTTTTTGGTGCTTATTGCGCTTACACACAAAATAAAGTCAAAATGCCGGTCTTGGTGAGTATTCACGTAAACACAGTCAGTTCTGTTTTAAGTGAAAGTAAACAGTTTAGAGAGAAAACGCATGTGTAACAGTATAATGGATCCGTGTGTCAGGTCTTAAAGTGGCAGCAGATGAGATTATGAGATAATATTAAACATATCTATATGGCAGTTTTTCCCCGTGGTATCGATGTCAAAATTGTGGCCAGTGAAAATGCTGAGTGGCTAGTAACTTTAATTGATTCTCATTTTGATGAGCTGATATTCATTCTTAAATCCCAAGAATCGGTCTCTATAACTGTTTTCAGGTGATGCGACTTACATTATTTGTAGCACGCCTTCCATTCAATAAACCGCAATATGCTTTGCACTTTGTTACTTTTGATATGAAACAAATTGTCAATTTCCAATTTCATATTAAGATTCACACAATAAATACTGATTCGCCGCTCTTTAGTGTGGCGCAAACTGATCATCTCTTCCGTTTTACTACTAGTTACAGCATGAAATAAATGTTTTTATACAAATTAGTTGTTCATTTGAGTATTTTTTTCCTTGAGAAAAATTGACATGTAATGTAGGCTACATGATTTATATCCAAATGAATCGATATTCAAACGAAATTGGAATTTTTATTTGAAATCGTAAGCTTGTGAATAGATTTCGAGTAGTGAAATGTCTTTCAATGCCCAGCCCTAATAAATGTCAATATGTATCTTTTTTTCTCCATTAGGCTGCAAGTGGGAGTGGAAACAAGGGCACTCCCATTCTGCAGTGTCATGGCGAGATGGATCCCATGATCCCGGTGCACTTCGGGGCCATGACAGCAGAGAAACTCAAGACCATCGTCTCTCCAGACAACATCACCTTCCGCACCTACCCGGGTCTCATGCATAGCTCCTGTCCTCAGGTGAGTCTTTCTGTTGCGCTCACAGAAACCTCAGGCCTTGTCCACACTAATGGGTTCTCTACGAATGAGTTTTGGCCTTCCGTCCACATTGAGACGGTCAACGAAGACTGAATTTGCCGTTTTCGCGTTGTAGTGTGAACTGTGAAAACCCTTAGATATCTATGGTTATACCAGCATTGTTGTGCCTGCTATATACTTCCATAATGTTAAAGAGAAATGTTCCTTTATACAGTCTTCATATTGCATTTCTGCAAGAAGACTGAAAATGTACTCGCAATTGCTGTCCTGTGGCAATACATGATGACAATTGCGTTTTAGACCATGCGATTTTGAGTGCAACCTGGACGCAACACTGTGTGGTATTTTGCTAATAAAATGACGGAGCGTTTTGAAATGAAAACACTGTTTTCAAATGTATCTGGATTAATGGAGATGTAGCCTCAGTTTAACACATTTTTCTATGTGCAAATTCATTATGAAAATATCTGCCAAATCCATTTGGACCTACCTATATGTCTTCATTTGATTAGTTGTCCTTTGTGTATTACTACACTAAAATTCAAAAGTTTGGGGTCAGTAAGATTTTTTTTTTTAGTCTCTTATGCTTACCAAGGCATTTATTTTATCAAAAATACAGTAAAAGTAATATTGTGAAATATTACAATTTAAAACACCTGTTTTTTGTTGTTATATATTTTAAAATGTTTATTCCTGTGATCAAAGCTGAATTTTCAGCATCATTACTCCAGTCTTCAGTGTCACATGACCCTTCAGAAATCATTCTAATGTGATGATTTGATGCTCAAAAACCATTTCTGATTATCAATGTTGGAAACAGATGTGTTGCTTAATATTTTTTTATAACCTTTTATAACTTTTTTCAGGATTCTTTGATGAATAAGATGAATAAAATGTAGAAAAATGGGAAAAGAACAGCATTTATTTAAAATAGAAATCTTTTGTAACAATATACACTGCCGTTCAAAATATTTTAAAGTATATTAAAATAGAAAACCATTATTTTAAATTGTAATAATATTACTGTTTTTTTTTTTCAGAATTTTTCGATGAAATAAATGCAGGCTTGATGAGCATAAGAGACTTCTTTCAAAAACATTAAAAATAGTGATGTTTCCGAACTTTTGACTTGTACTGTATGTCAAACTATATTATTTGCTCATACCAGTTCTGACACCCATACTGCTCTCTGATTGGCTTTACAGGAGATGTCTGCTGTGAAGGAATTCATTGAAAAGCAGTTGCCCCGAGTCTGACCTCAATCTAACTCACTGTGACCCTTAGACACTGACCTCTCACCTCCGACCTGCCATTCTCTCACAGGAAACAGCCATGATCCCCTAACAACACGAAACCACACACATGCGCATGAACATTCAGTTGTACATACTGTGAACATGCAACTCCTACAAACCATGTCATCTCACGCCTTTCTTTGTAATTTCATACATCATTCATTTAAAAAAAGCGATATTATTATAAGTGACAACATTTGGCATCCGTACATACAGTAGTATCCCATGAAACTTGCTCTTTTCCTTAAGAGAGACACATTACTGTTTATAATGCATTCCTGTTAAATCTTAAACCATTTCCCGGTATCTCTCTTCCCTTCTCCTCTGTCTCTTTCTCTCAAGCAAGGCGGGAAAGGTAACATTTTTTTCCAAACAGCTCTGTATCAGAACTTGGTAAAGTTCGGATGCTGCAAATCTGTGGTGGTGGAGGAAGTTAGTGAGAGCCGGTGCCGTCTGGAGTGACTCTGCATGCTGGTCACATGGTGCATGCCTTCGTCAGGATGCTGCAACTCATACTTTTGTTTGTTTTTTAACTAGAAATGAGAAAGGCAAGCTCAAATAAACTACGCAAATGACTCATTCGAATCTTTGCTTTGTTCTTCATAGAGTAAGAATTCTGACACAAAGTCTATATGCAAAATTAGGTGATTTAATTAAACCATGCAAGTACTTGTATAATAAACATATTTAAATGAATCATTTTAGAACAAATGCACATAACCAGCTCTGAGTATCTTACTGTAAAATAATCAAGGATACTAAGCTCTTGACATCACTTATTAATAATAATAATAATCAAAGTGAGTCACTCCAGACGGGGCTGATAATATTTTCCAGTTGCTTTAAATAGCTTCCCAAATCCTCCCTAATTCCCTGTTCACCTCATAACCACATCATCCTCCACCTACGTGACCAAACACATTCAAGTGTTCTGGGGTCTCAGATGGCATATGTATGTATATACATTTCAGGTTCCATATTATTGCATAAAAGTATTGTTTACTGACACGACCTATTAACAACAGATGGAAGGTCACAGTTACGCAGCAGCGTGGCGGATTAAGCCTGCTGATTATTAAAGAATTATGAGGTAACCTTGATTAGCTATTAAAAATGAAATAAGAGTTTGCAAACGTGGATGCTATAGTCATTTCTCTCACAGTTTGCTTGTATACATTTGAAAATGGATTATTAAAATGTGTGATGATATCTCTAAACCAGTTGTTTGCAAAGTAGTGAATGTTGCTTTTTTAATCTTAAATAGATGTTCTTCGATATATTATTTCAGTGTTATTTTATCTTCTATCCAAGTCCATTTGACTTCCATGTTTTCATAACTGCTATGATCCCCTCTTTTGTAATTGGCATTATTCCTTATTATTAGTTAGACTCATTTCTGAGCTTCAGACAGGTTTCTCTATATGCCCTGTGGCTTGAATGTTTATTGTATGAATTATGGGAATGCCAGGCACAAGTTGGTCAGCAGACGCGGGCAATATCTTTGGGTTTAACAGTGAACTTGTCAGTTTATGTCCACCTGAGTTGTGTTGTGTTGCTGGGTTTTGTCATTTGTGCTCATTTAAAAAAAATCTGTCATGTTTTGTTGTCGTTGTCTTTTTATTTGAAGTGAGGGACAATTGGTTCCTCAGAAACTTTCTCAGAACACCTGTATGTGAAATAAATGATGCAAATCACAGCAATGCAGTCCTGTGCTTTATTGATAATGTCAACTTAAAGGCACATTATGTACGATTTTTGGATTAAAATATCCAAAAACCATTAACACAATGTTATATATTTTGTTGACGTGTGTACTTACAGTATCGCAAATGTTTCCAAGAATGTTTAAATCCAGAGAAATAAGCTATTTTAACCAGGACACGGACCGTGTCTGTGCATCGCTATCAATGACATCATACCTGCGTTACCCTCGATTTCCGGTTTTATTTTGTAGAAACCATGGAAACACCAAAGATGCTTTAATATATGATGTGTTTTATTAGACAGGTGAGCAACTGTTTGGATACATTCATCGACAGAAAACTAATCATTGTTATATAGCTCAACACAGTTAGTCTTATTGTTTATATCTCGTTTTCTTGATTTACTGCGAGTACCATGTTTTACCATATGGACGTAGTGTCCGTGATGTCACCCGTAGGTTTTCGAAAAGCAGTTTTGAAGCCTAAAACCCGGCCGTTGCCCTCTTGGCAGTGCGTCATCGCGCGTCACTCCCCGATAACTGAAAATGGGCAAAGAGGCGGGACGTGGATGGAGCTGAGGCGCCTGGTTGCTGAAACCACGCCCACCTAGCTCGACCATAGTGGCAATCCACTTGTCACTTAAGTAGCCACGCCCTTAATTATGCTGAACTTTAAGGCTTAATATAATTTAAACGGATGAGTTATAAAAAAAAAAAAATTCACAGTTGTCATGAAGGGCAAAATTAGCTATATAGACCAAAACCACAATTTGTACCAGACTGTAAACATGTTTTTTTCTGCTGTAAAGTTGGCCATTTTAACATGGAGCTCAATGAGATTCTGCTCCCTTTTGGAGCCTGTCTCTAGCGGCCAGTCGATGAATTGCAGTTTAAGTCGCTTCTGTATTGGCTTCAAGTGAGACCGCGGGAGGTTGCTGCTTGCTAATATCGATCTAGCAGTGTGCAACAAGTGTCTCATAGTAGCCGCCGAGCGAACACACAGAGTAGGATTATAACATAACTTTCAACACACTCAAATAATGTATCTAATATGATAAAACAGCGCTGTGTTACCCCACACACATGAGCGGAAGAAGCGGAAGCGCTCGACTGAGGCATAATAAAAGCTCAGCGAAATCAAGGCGTCATCAAGCTACACCTTTGTTTTGAATAAGCGACCTCTAGCGGCGAAAAATTACATATTGTGGCTTTAAACCGAGCAAGGCATGCAAACGTCTCAGATATTTATACAAATGGTCATGTACAGTGTACACGGTCTCCTTTTGTTTTCCTAACTGGAGGCAAGCAAATAGACCAAAGTGTGTAACAGGTTTAAGGCATGACAATGTGTAGGCCTATATGCTCTGAGTCAACAAGATCCTTCTGTAATAAACCAAAGCAAATCTTTTATTTCGTTCTCATTTTGTATACATAAGGTCCAAAGTGGGTCAAAATGTGCAAAAACCCTAAAGAAAGTGATCCAGAAACGCTGTCACCTGTTTTGACTACTGCTTGAAATAGTACTGAAATCAAAACTTAAATGTGCCCTATCAGAACAGCCTGTATTTAAAGGGAAATGCACTATATTTTATCAAAATCAATGTTCTCTGCGATAAACTTAGCTCACGAGTCACGATGCTTTAGAGAAACGCAGGCCAGATTGGTTTAGTTCTTTCTTATTTCCTCAAAGTTACTCAGACCGCAAAGAATGAATTTGGAGTCGATATAAAATGTTCCTTTAGGTGGCGCAAACGAGCCAATTATTTACCCACTTATTCCATCTGGTCACATTTTTGACCAAATTTTTCTTCCGCTTCTGAGTAGTCTAAAGTTAATGATGTATTTTGCACAGAGCTGTGAACTATAAATGAAAATGCAAACTGTGCTAATTTCACATGAAAAAACACCTACCATATAACATAGTTAAATAAGTAAACAAGTAAAATAAATAATTAATAATTAATTTTTAAATGCATAAATAAATATAAACACATAAGTGAAAAATAATACTATATATATATATATATATATATATATATATATATATATATATATATATATATATATATATAAATTTAGGACTGAATTAATTGCATTGTTTTTTTTCCAAGTTATTAATTAATAAATTAATTTCATAAATTCCACTCATACGTTGTCCACTGAGTATTTTTTACATTAAAAATGTTTTACACACATATAAATAAATAATAATATAATTAAATAATAAATAATATAATTAAATAAATAAATTTTTCAATAAAATTTTAATGTTTTAAATCGTATACATTCGATTAGATGAAGAAGATGGAGTAGTCAGTCATATCAGTAGCCTTATAAATAGTTTTATTTAAAAAAAAAAAAAAAAGTAAACAATTATGGAGGCCCAAATCTTAAGTAAATTAATAAATAAATTCATTAATTATTAACTTGAAGAAAAAAAAACAATACGATTAATTTAGTCCTGAATTTTCTTTTATTTTTTATATATTTATATATATTTATTATCTGTATTCATTTTTAACGGTGCCTCATCCTCTGCGGTAGGTGGCGGTAAGTCGCTCTTAAAGTCGGTCCTTTATCTGCCGTTAACACCGCGAAGGAGACGCAGATTATTGTCCTATGAAATGAGAGCATGACCAGCAAACACAGCCACGAGCACCACCCCTATGATTATACAGTTCTTTATCATTTCTTTTTACATAATCGCTAACATGATCGAAGGTCTGCTGCCTGATAACAATCTCGATATAAACTTTTGACAAGCCGCTCGCTCTGGTCATTTGATGTGTCAACGGTTAATGGATCCGTCAGTGATGAGGTACGTTATGTGTGTGATTGTTTGTTTGTGTGTTGATCGCTCATGTCAACACGGCTTGCTGTCGAAATCTCCGCTTGACCAGCTTTGGAAAATTAAAGATCTGCTCTATCAAACATGTGTTTGTTGGTAGATAGCGCTCTGTCAGTCATAGACAGGTACTGATGAGCTGATGGTGCTGATCAGCTGTCAACACAGTAAATACATCCTTAGAAAAACTACAGGCAGAGTTTAAGAGCTTTGGTTTAATCCTTTGACAGTTGTTGCAAATGCTTCATGAGAAATCGGAGAGAAACCCACTCCACCAGTTCTGTAAACATTCACAGAGCTAGCATGCAGCATTAATCTTCATACATTGTGATGGATTATATGAAACTCAGGCTTTTGTGTCAGTTGGAATATTGTAAGTAATTGCTTTCTTTTTGAAACTACTTGTATTTTGTGTTTAGTTTGTCTCTATGTTGACCTTTTGTGTATTTTCAAGGGGTAGTTCACTCAATGGAAGATTGTGGCATTATTTACTCGCCCTCATGGTGTTACAAACCCGTATGACTTTCTTTCTTTCTTTCTTTCTTTCTTTCGAAGAACACAATGGAGATGTTGTGCAGCATGTCAGCCATGTCACCATTCGCTTTCAAGGAATGGAAAAAAAGATGTATTATTTTACACTTTATATAAGATGACCTCAAGTACTAGTATGTACTGACATTAAATAACTACAAGACTATGGATTTTCTGTGTAACTACATGTTGTTCTGGAAAATTCCCACATTTACTGCTAATAAGTCTGAGGTATGGTTAGGGTTAGAGTTTTTTTGTGTTATGGTTTGGGGTAAAGTTAACAGTGTAGCTACATATATTCACCCAAAAATGAAAATTATCCCATAATTTACTCCCCCCTCAAGCCATCCTAGGTGTATATGACTTTCTTATTTAAGCCGAACACAATCGGAGTTATGTGAAAAAATATCCTGGCTCTTCAAAGCTTTATAATGGGAGTGAATGGTACTTTAGATTTTGAAGGCCAAAAAAGTGCATCCATCCATTATACAATTAATCCATACGACTCCAGGGGGTTAATAAAGGCCTTCTGAAGCCAAGCCATGCGTTTGTGTAAGAAAAATATCCATATTTATAACTTTATAAACTACAATCACTGGCTTCTGGTAAGCAAACTCAAGCTCCTCCCACATTTCTCTTTAAAAATTCTCGTTTTAGACTTCTAATTCGTGACCAGTGTTTTGTTTTGCTCTCTCCTCTGCACTTCTGCATTTGTCAATACGTCATGCGTCGGGTCAGAGGTCACTCTTCTGCCGGAACTAGACTCACGTACACCCAGTGATTATAGTTTATAAAGTTATAAATATGGATATTTTTCTTACAAAAACACATGGCTTTGCTTCAGAAAGCCTTTATTAACCCCCCTGGAGCCGTATGGATTACTTTTATGGTGGATGGATGCACTTTTTAGAGCTTCAAAAACTATAAAATTATAAAGCTTGAAAGAGCCAGGATATTTTTTAATATAACTGCGATTTGTATTCGTCTGAAAGAAGAGAGTCTTATACACCTAGAATGGCTTGAGGGTGAGTAAATTATGGGATAATTTTCATTTTTGGTTAAACTAACCCTTTAATTAAATGTAAGTACTTTAAATGTAATCACTAGGGATGCACCTCTATGAAAATTTTGGCCGAGACCGATAACCTATAATTCTTTATATTTGAAAGCCGATAAATCTAAATCCAAATTTTTTTGAGAGCTTGATTACAAAAACAAAAGTCTGACCATTAAAAGCCATGTCCCAAGCCCATGTGCACATGTTGCACTTAACTGTATTTTCCTTTTTTGAAGTGATTCCAATCATATTTCAAGCAATTCAGAACCATCATGGTGAACAGTGCGCATCGGCTTTAAAGGTGCAGTGTGTAAATTTTAGCAGCATCTAGCGGTGAGGTTGTGAATTCCAACAGCCACCGCTCACCCCTCCCTTTCTAAGCACATAGAGAAGCTACGGTGGCTGACACAGGACAAAGATGTCGTCGTCGGAGAGAGCAGAGAGTAGCTAGCGCTAGAGAAGTTTGTCCATTTAGGGCAACTGTAGAAACATGGCGGCGACTTCACTGTAAGGGCATCCGCGGTGTATGTAGATAGAAATGGCTCATTCTAAGGTAATAAAAACAACAGTTCATTATGTAAGGTCTTTATACACCACTGAAAACATAGTTATGTATATTATATTGCATTTCTGTCAATAGATCCTTATAAATACTACACACTGCACCTTTAAAATATCGGCCAAATTTTCTTATTGGGCCGATAACGATAACATTAAAAATTAACATATATCGGCCGATACCGATACCCTTAGTAATCACAATGACCAATATGTATGTACATAATAAGTGTATTTTAAGTATATAAGTATATATACATAAGGCCATCTAGTATAAAGTGTGATCAGTAAATGAGACTGCCAGTCCTTCACATTCTTCATTTGGTCTTCCACACAAAAAAAGACATTCAGGTTTGGTACTGTCACTTTAAATGTCAGGTTACTGCATGCTGTTCCTCTTGGCCATGGCGATTAATTAGCTTGGAGTTTCAGACATTGTTAAAAGTGAAAACGGCAGTTGAGGATCATCTTTTTAACACAAAGCCTGCATTGTTTGAAAGTAGCCCACTGCCTTTAAAATGAATGCAAATGGAGTTTTACCAGTAATGGACACACAGTATGTTTAATGATTGAGCTCGAGTGTGGGGGAAGCTTGTGGAAGAGAAACGTTTCCCTCTCTTTGTGTGCCTGCCAAGTGTTGCTCTTAATTCATCTTTTCTGCATTCTCAGACGTCCCACCTGAAAATGAGCCGTTCGACCACAAGCCCCAAGTGCATTTATAATGTTCTAAAATGTGCTTTGTTTCCAGTGTAACTCCGCAGACGTTTGAATGCGAGTGAGATGTGAAATGATGTGGAAAAGAACAACAGAGCAGACAGAATGACCTAAAAAGTGCGGCTCCCACTCTTTCATGCCCGATTGGTGCACCTGCTGCCACTCTCTGCTCTCCCACAACTCTCTCAAGTAGATTTATTAGAGCATGGCATGATGCATACCGGTTGTTTTGTTGATGAAACATTATATCCCTTAGGTCATGTAACCTTTTTAAAAAGTTTGAATGTTTTTTTGTTTTGTTTTTTCAAAAAGAGGCACTGCAGTTTTATCTGATGTAAATGTTTTGAAAAAAGTGTAACGATAAGATCAGATAAGGGCACCAGTGCAAGACTGTTATTTGCACAATGTGGTCATATGCAAATGAGCGTGTTGTGAACCAGACTGGTTTGGTTTTGTTAGGGATTTCCACAAGATTGTTACGTGAGTTGGATAGTAACTTGTTTATTTTTCCCACAGTAAAGTACAGTAGCTTTGTATGAGTTTTACTGTTTAATATGATGCAAAGCAGAAATGCCTATAAGGGGCCGTTCACACTCAACCATAGATCAAGTTAAAGGGGTCCTATTATGTTTTTTTTTTTTTTTTTCACATGTTCAGCTTTCTTTAGTGTGTAATGTTTCTGTTTGAGCATGAAAAAGCTCTGCGAAGTTACAAAGCACAAAGTCCCTCCAGTGGGAGTTATTCTCTATATCAGTGTCACTGTTTCTGAACTCCCTGAAACGCCTCCATTGTAGTCTTGAGTTTTCTTCTGGGAACGAACACGTCAATATTCTTCATTTAAATAATTCCCGTCCACAGAATAAAGGGGCGGGGCCTGGTTGAGTTAGTTAGTAGTGTGTTGAAACTCGTGGTTATGGTAAGGGGCGGGACATTTTCCAAACAAGCTGGAGGCAGTTGACCAATCACAACACACTGGTCCAGCCGGTCAATCAGAGCACATGTGCTTTGAAGAAAGAGGGGCTTCATAGAGACGGGTAAACTGAGCGTTACTGACAGACTGGGAAGAGACTAGGGCTGGGCGGTATATCGAGTTTGTACGATATATCGATATATTTTTTTAGAAACGATATGGATTGAGGCAATACCGTTTATATCGATATACAGTAGTTTTATTCGAGCGCATTTGAAAAATAGCGGAGGATGCAGAGTGCATAATCCAATTTGTCCTAAACATGATGCGTACTCTATATTAAGGGCTTCAAAATAACTGGTAAGATATAGTTAACGCGTATACTTTAAATCAGCAGATGCTCTGACAGATACATGTGCTGACTGACAGACTCTGTTTGATGCGTTTGAGATGTGATGCTTTCCTCAGTGCATAACTTACGTTTCACAGGTATATTCTCCATCTGTAAATGTTAGAAAGTCATGCAAATATGTTAATTTTGCTGTCAGGAGAGGACGAGCCTACTGCAAGTGAATCTCCGGTAAAATTCAGGCTTCCGTGAACGAGCGCCGCCACACGCATACACGCCAAACAGACGGAGCACAATAGAATAAGAGCGCAATAATTCTGACTAAAATATACATATTGCTAAAATATTTGTTGTTGGACCTACAAGTAAGTGTAATTTTATGAAAGTGACCATTATAATGGGGTAATGAAATGTAGGCTACTATAATTAGTCTGTGCTTTTGTTTTATTTAAATTTTTAGTTTAGTGAATTTAAATTTTTTTTAGATTGATAGTATGTTAGAATGTAATGTGAGTTTAACCCCCTTTTTGCACATACATTCATTACATTCTCTATATTTGTTTTCATAGCCTTCAATATCAACATTGTTTGTAGGACAACATTGGATATAGAATGTGGATGTGAAATAACATTTAAAAAAAAAAAAAATACTACTTTTTTTTTTTTACTTTTTTTTTTTTATCCAAATAGAAAAACGTAGAAAATACCGAGATATATACCGCATCGCCATTTAACCAAAAAATACAGAGATATGATATTTTGGCTATATCGCCCAGCCCTAGAAGAGAGGAGCTGCAACAATTGAAAATATGGGGAAAATAATGTTTTTTGAACATAGCCTATTCTAGTAGACCCCAAGACAATGTAAAAGGGTGTTTTCCCCCCAAACCAGTTAAGTGCAAAATTCGTTCCACAGTCGATTTCATTGATCAACTCGGTCACCTGTAAAGACAAGTTTAAGGATTCAGTTCAGAGTTCAGAAAGATCATTTCATGGATTTGTTTGCGACAAACAGTAATATTATCTCAACCAATAATTTGAGTATTGGCCGGGGCTAAGGCTGACCAATGACGGACAAGGAAAGTGTATGATTTTAATTAAGATTTTGCATTTCCAGGCAAATGGAATGGGATGAATGTGTCTATAATATATTATATGAAGTGCATCCATTAAAAGTAAAAGACCCCTAACCATTGTTTTCATTTTGAAAATAGAAATGACCAGACTGTATATATGAGATGTCGATTTAGTCACACAAGACTTACCCATGTGTATTTATTGATAGGAGAAGATTTACCTTTATGTGATTTTGTAAGTCTTCCTTGACTGTAAAGCATATTTGTTTGGAATGTCCTGCTTAAAATAATATTAGCCAATGTTTTTATTCAGAAAGTGGACATTTTTAAAAAAGCTTTCTCCTGGGAAAATATTAGAATTTTTATTGAATATCAGATTGAAAGATTTTATATAACTTATTATTTTTATTATTTGTATTATTTTTGATAATTTATCTATTTTATATTTTTTATTTGTTTGTAAATAAATACATAAATTAATTTTACATTCCCATTTAGATGCTTGTGGTGCAGAAATGTTGCACTTTACAGTGTACACAAGTCTAAAAAAAGGTGACGGTAATGCACTAGTAGTGGGCGTAGAGATAATGTAGCACTTTCAGAGCAAAACCTGATTGTCGGATGTCATATTTTTAAATAGAGATTGCAAAATGGTGCTGTTGAATTTACACATTGATTTTACATCCCATGATGTAACCATGAATTACAGATTGCAGGCAATGACTGTGACCATGTTGGTATGTTTACAGGACTTGCGGTATGCGGGCCGTCCACTCTCGCACTGGCTGAGTGCTGAAAACTGCATGTGGGCCGCTCTGCGGCTCCCACTCCTGCTCCCGCCATGGGGAATACTTCCACCAAGTTCCGTAAAGCACTTATCAGTGGAGATGAAGGCCTGGCGTGCCAGCTCTATGACTGCAACCCCCAGTTTAAAGAGGCTCTGGAGCCCAACGCATCTTATGGGGAGCCCTATCAACACAACACACCCCTGCACTACGCCTCACGGCATGCCATGACACGCCTCATCAGGTAAGAGCTTCAAATGAATGGGCACCGAAATATAAGCATTAGCATCCATGGACGAGTTCTAATTGTTCACCTTAAATTTTAAAGAGGCTATATGTAGAATTCAGAAACTGTTGTTATTAGTGACACTGGTGGCCATTAAGTGAACTGCAGCCAGAAACTGAGCGTGATTCAAGGAGCGTGATATACTCACAGCAGACGTTCTTTTTTGTTCTTTGCTTAGAAGTAAAAAGAAGTTAGAAATACAATATACAGTTAACAAACATCCAGACGCTGCTGAGAGCGACGGTTATGTATGTATGCATGTTAATATGTAAATATGTGCTGCACTCTTTCCTCTCCTCTCAATAACAAAAATAAATGCACAACAAAATGACAGTGGTGAGAAGTTAAAAAAGCATCTGATCATAGCGATGTGGATATGTTTGCACCAGCAATTCACTGGCATCATGTCGACAGATGAGGCCATTAAAATGACACTGTTATGATAGTTTGATTATAAAGTGTATTTGAGACTGTAGACTATATAGATCTGGCTATGTAAGACTATAGTTTGAATTAATCTGATGATACAATGACATTGCATGATACAATGACATTGCAGTACAGAATAGCGCTTTCCGCATTATCCTGAACATTGTATAAGCATTCGTTTCATGTGTCACAGAACAGAAGAGAGGCTCTCGGGAGCGAGCGTAAACGTCACATCCTTTGCATTTTCCCGGCGTAACCGGGCCGAGTCCTTCACATAAAATCAGTCTATAGGCTTTCAGAGACAACCTAGGAAATTCTTATATATAGCCAGAGTGAGTTTGACACCATTTTGAAGCAAATCCTTACATTTTTAGAAGAACTGTTATTAAATTTGATATAATAATAATTATTATTATTATTATTATTATCATTAATTTAAATTAAATTATAAATAAATATATAAATCATAAATAAAGTAAATTATTTTATTTATGAATGCACTGTAAACCAAACAAGTTAGCAAAACTAAAAAAAAAATTAGGTAATCTGTTACATCAACAATTTTAAATTAAGAAATTCAAAGTTTAAGTAAGCAGAATTTGCAGATTTTTATTTTGTACTCATACAGTTGAATTACTCTTAACTTAAATTATTTGAATAAGATTAAACCTAAATTATCATGTAATCTCAATTTACGTTTTTTTTTTTTTTAGCAGTGGAAACTTGGCTAGCTTTAACTAGCTAATATATGTTAACTTGCCAATTGATAACACAATGCTTTGATAGCATTAGCATAGCATAACAATTGCTAAATGAGTATGGCATTATAATAAATTTACCATATACAGTGGGGAGAACAAGTATTTGATACACTGCCGATTTTGCAGGTTTGCCCACTTACAAAGCATGTAGAAGTCTGTAATTTTTATCATAGGTACACTTCAACTGTGAGAGAAAAAAATCCAGAAAATCACATTGTATGATTTTTAAGTAATTAATTTGCATTTTATTGCATGACATAAGTATTTGATACATCAGAAAAGCAGAACTTAATATTTGGTACAGAAACCTTTGTTTGCAATTACAGAGATCATACGTTTCCTGTAGTTCTTGACCAGGTTTGCACACACTGCAGCAGGGATTTTGGCCCACTCCTCCATACAGACCTTCTCCAGATCCTTCAGGTTTCGGGGCTGTCGCTGGGCAATACGGACTTTCAGCTCCCTCCAAAGATTTTCTGTTGGGTTCAGGTCTGAGGACTGGCTAGGCCACTCCAGGACCTTGAGATGCTTCTTACGGAGCCACTCCATAGTTGCCCTGGCTGTGTGTTTCGGGTCGTTGTCATGCTGGAAGACCCAGCCACGACCCATCTTCAATGCTCTTACTGATGGAAGGCGGTTGTTGGCCAAGATCTCGCGGTACATGGCCCCATCCATCCTCCCCTCAATACGGTGCAGTCGTCCTGTCCCCTTTGCAGAAAAGCATCCCCAAAGAATGATGTTTCCACCTCCATGCTTCACGGTTGGGATGGTGTTCTTGGGGTTGTACTCATCCTTCTTCTTCCTCCAAACACGGCGAGTGGAGTTTAGACCAAAAAGCTCTATTTTTGTCTCATCAGACCACATGACCTTTTCCCATTGCTCCTCTGGATCATCCATATCGTCATTGGCAAACTTCAGACGGGCCTGGACATGCGCTGGCTTGAGCAGGGGGACGTTGCGTGCGCTGCAGGATTTTAATCCATGACGGCGTAGTGTGTTACTAATGGTTTTCTTTGAGACTGTGGTCCCAGCTCTCTTCAGGTCATTGACCAGGTCCTGCCGTGTAGTTCTGGGCTGATCCCTCACCTTCCTCTTGATCATTGATGCCCCACGAGGTGAGATCTTGCATGGTGCCCCAGACCGAGGGAGATTGACCGTCATCTTGAACTTCTTCCATTTTCTAATAATTGCGCCAACAGTTGTTGCCTTCTCACCAAGCTGCTTGCCTATTGTCCTGTAGCCCATCCCAGCCTTGTGCAGGTTTACAATTTTATCCCTGATGTCCTTACACATCTCTATGGTCTTGGCCATTGTGGAGAGGTTGGAGTCTGTTTGATTGAGTGTGTGGACAGGTGTCTTTTATACAGGTAACGAGTTCAAACAGGTGCAGTTAATACAGGTAATGAGTGGAGAACAGGAGGGCTTCTTAAAGAAAAACTAACAGGTCTGTGAGAGCCGGAATTCTTACTGGTTGGTAGGTGATCAAATACTTATGTCATGCAATAAAATGCAAATTAATTATTTAAAAATCATACATTTTCTGGATTTTTGTTTTAGATTCCGTTTCTCACAGTTGAAGAGTACCTATGATAAAAATTACAGACCTCTACATGCTTTGTAAGTAGGAAAACCTGCAAAACTCTTATAAATTAGCATAGCAAAACATTAAACACGACTCTCACTTAACATTTAATCTCACATACATTTCTTTTATAACTTTACACTTAATTTTAGCATTTACTCTCCCTAGAAATTCCAGCTCAGTTTCAGTTAAATTTAAATTAGTCTAAATTAAAAGAAACAAGCTCATAAAACTCAAAACAATGAAACAATTACTTAAAATGTGTCAGTTTTGTGAACTCAAAAGAAAAAGAAAGTTCTAAATACTCATAAAAGTTCATTTGATTGATCTAAATTGTTTAATTTTTAAGTTTACCCTACTCAAACCAATTTTAGTTTTTACAGTGTATGTGAAACTGAATAAGTGTCAAATTTTAATTTAGTTTAATTTTTTAATTTAATTTATTTTTATTAGGCACTGGTAATCATTAAACTACCATTCAAAAGTTTGTGGTCAGTAATATATATATATATATATATATATAATATATATAGAAATGTACAGTTTTATTCAGCAAGAATGCATTAAATTGATCAAGTGACAGTAAAGACATTTTATAATGTTACAAAACATTTCTATTTCAAATAAAATCTTTTATTTTATAACAATCAAAGAATCCTATTAAAATGTGTCACATTTTTGTGGAGATATGATTTCTGAAGGATCATGATGATGAAGAGTAATGATACTGAAAATTCAGTTTTATTACAATAGAAAAAGTCTTTTTTTCTTTCTTTTTGAAATGAAAGTATGAGACTTTTTTTCAAAATTAAAAAAAAAAAATCTTACTGATCCCAAACTTTTGAATGGTAGATTGTGTCTGCAAAACACATGAACCCAATTAATATCAATATGTGGCCTAACATTGAGGGTTAAGACTGTTAAACTTACGATATTAATGTCATGGGGAAACCCGAACAGTATGTCTACTTTAACAGCACAGCAGGGTTTGTAGGGTTGTTGCTTCAGGGAGAACAAAAAACCTTCCCATGTTGGCCCCTAACAGACAAGACCTAAAGCAAATATGCATGGAATGGGAAGCTTTTGTAGAGCCTGTGGTGTTTTTGTGCAATGCAAGTTTATTTTTGCATGGTTGCTGAATTCCAGTGCTTGGTATTTGAGTCAAGACCACTTGGAGCCATGAGGTCAACTCTGATTTAGTCTAGTTAATGCACCCTTCTGAGAAAATGGTTGGTAATTACCAGATAGGACAGCTGGCTACTGAAGACTCGCTGTCCCTCCTCTTTCTTTTTCACTTTCCTCTCTTCATTTTACAGCACTTTGGAGCACACTACTAGCAACCTTGATAATTTCAGAACCTGATTTCAATTAACAGACATTTTTTTTTAAATAATTTTAGTTTTAGTTAACAATAATAATACTGGGCATAACTTTATCTTTGAAACACTGTAAGATCTCTGGCCCAAATTGCAGCTTATTGTGGCCTATGTAGACTGAAAAAGAGCATTTGATCAAGACTGTGACCCACCACAGTTTATTTAGTTCATTCAACTGTGCTGTTTATGTGCAGATTTACAGATCATACCACAATAATTGGCTCGGTTTTTCCGGCTCTCTCCACAAATGGTTGGATAGTAAACACTGGAAAAATGGCAGTCAGTATGTATAGGCTCAGATTAGTATTTCAGCCCGTCCTAATGTATTTAGTACTGACTCACAAAAGCAAGCAGATTGTACAGTTCTGCTTGTGAATATCTAGTTTACTTGCTGTAGACACCTATATACTGTATGTTTTAAAGTTTTGATGTCATTAATCTGGCAAACTTTGTCTAATTTTGTTATTATTCCTTTCTCAAGGACTAGCTGCATAAACCGATACTTTGTAAACACAACTTCCAGGCAGACTATTCCTCAATGTTGCTTAAAGGGATAGTTCACCCAAAAATAAACATTCTGTCATTACTCACCCTCGTGTCGTTTCAAACCCGTAAGACTTTACTTACTTATCTTTGGAACACAAATGAAGATCTTTTTGATGAAATCTGAGAGCTTTCTGTCCTTCCATTGACAGCTATGCAAATACCACTGACGCTTCAAAAAGTTGATAAAGAGATAATAAAACAAATCCATATGAATTGAGAGGTTTAGTCCATATTTTCTGAAGAGACTAGATCGATTTATATGACGAACAGGTTCAATTTAGGCTTTTATTCACATACAAACATTGATCAGCGAACATAAACAGTGCTCAAACGTGCTGCGTAACACGAGAATGAACCTCATTGGTTCTTGCTGAAGCTCAAACGTGCTGCGTAACACGAGAATGAACCTCATTGGTTCTTGCTGAAGCTCAAATGTGATGCGTAACACGAGAATGAACCTCATTGGTTCTTGCTGAAGCTCAAATGTGATGCGTAACACGAGAATGAACCTCATTGGTTCTTGCTGAAGCTCAAACGTGATGCGTAACACGAGAATGAATCTCATTGGTTCTTGCTGAAGCTCAAATGTGATGCGTAACACGAGAATGAATCTCATTGGTTCTTGCTGAAGCTCAAACGTGATGCGTAACACGAGAATGAACCTCATTGGTTCTTGCTGAAGCTCAAACGTGATGCGTAACACGAGAATGAACCTCATTGGTTCTTGCTGAAGCTCAAATGTGATGCGTAACACGAGAATGAACCTCATTGGTTCTTGCTGAAGCTCAAACGTGATGCGTAACACGAGAATGAACCTCATTGGTTCTTGCTGAAGCTCAAACGTGATGCGTAACACGAGAATGAACCTCATTGGTTCTTGCTGAAGCTCAAATGTGATGCGTAACACGAGAATGAATCTCATTGGTTCTTGCTGAAGCTCAAACGTGATGCGTAACACGAGAATGAACCTCATTGGTTCTTGCTGAAGCTCAAACGTGATGCGTAACACGAGAATGAACCTCATTGGTTCTTGCTGAAGCTCAAATGTGCTGCGTAACACGAGAATGAACCTCATTGGTTCTTGCTGAAGCTCAAACGTGATGCGTAACACGAGAATGAACCTCATTGGTTCTTGCTGAAGCTCAAACGTGCTGCGTAACACGAGAATGAACCTCATTGGTTCTTGCTGAAGCTCAAACGTGATGCGTAACACGAGAATGAACCTCATTGGTTCTTGCTGAAGCTCAAATGTGCTGCGTAACACGAGAATGAACCTCGTTGGTTCTTGCTGAAGCTCAAACGTGCTGCGTAACACGAGAATTAACCTCGTTGGTTCTTGCTGAAGCTCAAACTTGATGCGTAACACGAGAATGAACCTCATTGGTTCTTGCTGAAGCTCAAACGTGCTGCGTAACACGAGAATTAACCTCATTGGTTCTTGCTGAAGCTCAAACTTGATGCGTAACACGAGAATGAACCTCATTGGTTCTTGCTGAAGCTCAAATGTGATGCGTAACACGAGAATGAACCTCATTGGTTCTTGCTGAAGCTCAAATGTGATGCGTAACACGAGAATGAATCTCATTGGTTCTTGCTGAAGCTCAAATGTGATGCGTAACACAAGAATGAATCTCATTGGTTCTTGAGGAAGCTCAAACGTGTTGCGTAACACAAGAATGAACCTCATTGGTTCTCGCACGTCAAGTGAACATGCTTGAGCTGATGTGCGAGTTGATGAATGTGTATGTGTGAATAAAAGCCTAAATTAAAACTGTTCATCATATAAAGATCTTAATTTGTGTTCTGAAAATGACGAAACTCTTTCGGGTTTGGAACGACATGAGAGTAAATGATGACAGTATTTTCATTTTTGGGTGAACTATCCCTTTAAAGACAACCAATCAAATTAGAGCAGGCAAGATCAAAAATGTTATTCAATGGGCTTAAGTTCTGTTATTCCTCTTTGTGTCCTTTGTTTGACAGTTTGGGAAAAAAAGTTGTTGACTAAACTACAAACACCCTAGCTAGATCCACCTCCCTTGCTTGAACATCCAGTTTGAAGTGGTTAAATATTTTAATTCTAATACCAGACTTCAGAATCCTGTAAATGGAATTCTGGATTCACTTTTTGGCTGAATCTTGGGAAAAACAGCGTTCCAGTCTAGACTACACCCAGAATTTTTGAGGCCAAACTTGTGTAGCTCTGGCATTCGGCCTAACATATGTATACCCTTTGTGTGGTCTTGTATTTATTAAGATCACACTTTCATTAGCCAGCACACAGCAGAACAAAACACAGGATATCTGTCCCATGCTTGTCTAGACATTATCCTTGAATGTTGCTGTCATTCCTGCTTAAACGCTTGACTTTGCATTTCATGATGTGGTTATGTCATTATTCTACTAAGGATCTATTGTTACATCTAACAGTTGCATAGTTAACAGGTGTCCGTTCCAATTTCTTGGCAGTTTAACCAGTCTTTCTGGCCTCCCAGGTGCAGCTGCAGTTAGAATGCAGGGAGTTAGAGCTGTTGTTTTCAGTTGCATCAACTAATAAACTCCCAGTGCTAAATTCACATCACAGACTTCCCAGAACTGCTCGCTGAGTCATTTCCACTGAAAGGCATTAAAGCCTGCTGAATGCAATCACTAATTTCACTCTTAAATCTTACAAGGATGTAAGTCCTTTCTAGCGTGCATTATCAATTACTTTGAAGCTCCCACAATTAATCGGCTGAAAATGATATTAGTCTGCCTAATTGCCTCCAGGCAGGGAGACGCTGAGGATTCCAGCTGCATTGAAAAGTGTCATGACATTTTCATTGATAATGTGGTTATGATCTTCCTGATGCGCTCTCATATGTTATGATCTTTTGCTTTTGCTCAAGCTCTCCTGTATTTCTTCAAGCAATAACTTTGGGAGGGTGGCAAAAGACAAAGGTTGTCTTTTAAATTCTACCTGTATCTATGTTTTTATAGAGGCTTATCAAATTGATATGCTTGATGGTTCTGGTCTTGGATGCTGATTGGTCAATACAGCATGCCGTAATTCACAAAATATTAACAGTTATTATGATGAATAACTCCTGTTCACAATGTAACTGCGTGGCACCTTTAAGGCTTTAAGCATGCAAAATCAATGAATATCGGTAACCGGTTAGTTTTATTTTAGTTTATTATAGCTTTATTAATATTTTGAATTAGCTTGTAGTTTTATATTTTTAGTTTTCACAGAAATGTTTTTAATAGTTTTAATTTTTAATTCATGATAATAATAACCCTGGTAATATATATTTATATTCTTTCATATATATTTTGTGTTTTCGGTACAAACCAGTGTGTTTGATCACGGTAATAAATTAATAATAGGATGACAAATACCAGTTTACAATATCAAACATCATAACAGTTTTTTTTTTTTTTTTTTTTTTACACAAATATCTGCGTCCACTCTTACTTTAAAAATAAGGTGCAAATGACTTTTAATAAATCACAATAAATCACAAATTTTAATAAAGAACAAATAAATATAAATTCTGGAAATATCAAGACATTTTAAAATTTTGTTTTCCAGGCCTAGAAAAGTAATGAGATTTAATAAAATCTTAAAAATCATGGAAATTTCTGTAGTTCATATACATTTTTCTAGTTATGATCATGTAATGTAAGCAGACAGATATAAGTAAATTTTACTCTACACAAAAGCATTGTCATAGTGATGCTATGCCTGATTTTAAAGGGTACATAACACACACAGTTTCTGCCAATCTCATGTTAATCTTGAATACCTATAGAGTATTATTGCATATATTATTATATATGTCTCTGAAGAGTCTTTAGTTTGATCAGATTTATAAAAGACAGATACGCTATACCAATTCTTTCCGAAAACAGCCGAACTCGTGGAGGCGTGCAGTGGGCGGAGCTAAAGAGTCACAAGCACACACACACACAAAATACATCATGGCATTATCCCTGGATAACGTTCGATTCACTATACGTTCGTGTTGTTTACATTATATATGCACTTGCATGCCGACTGCCAAAAAAATAGACATTTTAATGCAGTTTCACTCACCGCCTGCGGTTTCCACTCATGACTGGGAACAAACGAACACACTTGCAGAACTCTGTTGCTGCTCCGGAAAAACAAACTGCATCCATTGTTTCCTTAACGCTGGGTTATTTGGGAAGCTGAACAAGGTTATCTTTCCCTCACAACCAAAAACACACTTCTTTAGTGACGTTGATTTCGTGGTTTAAAAACATGACAGCGCTGCCGACGGCTCCCGTAACCCGTACAAAGCTCGTTGATGGACGTGCTTTTGCTCTCGCTGTGGTTGATGTGCGCATGCGCTCATCCGGGAGAAGTGCCCATACAAGGAATTCTGCCCTTTATGACATCATACAGGGCCATACTCGGAAAAATACTTTCTGAAACCTGTTCGAATCCTGAAGGAGTGTATTTGGCACAGAAATACTCCGTTGTACGTCCAACTAGTTTTTTGAAATTTTGGCCATGTTTAGCATGAGAATCAACTCTTTAACAATGTAAATAAGGCAGAATGCATGAAATAGCATTAGACCCCCCCTTTAAATTATTTGTTCTTTTAAGACAGTTATTTTCAGTGAATCAGATGAAGCCGTTTACATATCAGTCTAAATTATTCATTAAGGAATCAATCTGAATCAAAATGATTATTGTGCACAAAATGAATATGCACAAAGACTACACTATTAAGCTTCAGTATTTTTGTATTTTGATTCATAGCATCTACTATTTATTTTGCTGTTGTAATTTGTATTCTTATGTAATTCTTAGTTATAGTATGTACTTATCCTTTGATCCTTTCCTGCAGGTCTTTCCTTTTCTCCAAAGATGGCAACCCCAACAAGTGCAACATTCACAATGAGACGGCGCTGCACCTGCTGTGCATGGGCCCACAGATCCTGCTGAGTGAGGGGGCGCTGCAGCCGCGGATCAGCCGCCCCCAGGAGGACGAACAGAACCGGGCTGAGTGCCTCCAGATGATCCTGCAGTGGACCGGAGCCAAGTTGGACCAGGGCGAATATGAGAGAGCCAACGTCAACGGCACCGACAACAAAAAGAGCACCTGCCTGCACTACGCAGCGGCTGCTGGCATGAAGAGCTGTGTTGAGGTAATAAGATTTGTGTTTTCTTATGTAATTTAGGCCTCTAAATTGAGTATGTATTATGTGGTGTATTTTCAATTGATTTGATGCATACACTTATAATGGGATAGTTCACCCAAAAATGATAATTCTGTCATTAATTACTCACCCTCATGTTGTTCCAAACACGTAAGACTTTCGTTCATCTTTTTGCTTTATATATATATATATATGTGTGTATATATGTGTGTATATATGTGTATATATATGTGTATATATATGATGAACAGAGTGAATTTAGGCTTTTATTTACATACAAACATTGATCAACTCACACATCAGTTGTGGTAAACGGAAGCTCAAGCATGTTTGCTTGACGTGCGAGAACCAATGCGGTTTATTCTGGCGTTGCGCAGCACGTTTGAGCTTCAGCAAGAACCAATGAGGTTCATTCTCGTGTTACGCATCACGTTTGAGCTTCAGCAAGAACCAACGAGGTTCATTCTCGTGTTACGCAGCACGTTTGAGCTTCAGCAAGAACCAACGAGGTTCATTCTCGTGTTACGCGTCACGTTTAAGCTTCAGCAAGAACCAATGAGGTTCATTCTCGTGTTACGCATCACATTTGAGCTTCAGCAAGAACCAATGCGGTTTATTCTGGCGTTGCGCAGCACGTTTGAGCTTCAGCAAGAACCAATGAGGTTCATTCTCGTGTTACGCATCACGTTTGAGCTTCTGCATGAACCAATGAGGTTCATTCTCGTGTTACGCAAGCACGTTTGAGCTTCAGCAAGAACCAATGAGGTTTGTTCACGTGTTACGCAGCACGTTTGAGCTTCTGCAAAAACCAGTGAGGTTTAATCTTGCGCGTCAAGCAGGTTTGGTTGAGCTTCTGCTTATTTTCGCTGGTCAATGTTTATGTGAATAAAAGCCTAAATTAAATCTGTTCGTCATATAAAGCGATCGAGTCTCTTCAGAAAATTTGGACTAAACCGCTCAATTCATATGGATTAGTTTTACGATCTATTCATGAACTTTTTGAAACGTCAGTGGTAGTTGCGTAGCTGTCAACTAAGGGACAGAAAGCGCTCAGATTTTATCAAAAAGATCTTCATTTGTGTTCCGAAGATGAAAGATTCGGAATGACATGAGGGCGAGTAATTATGACAGAATTTTCTTTTTTAGGTGAACTAACCCTTTAAAATGCCCCTAATATGCTATTTCGGATATTACCTTTCATGTGTGTTTTGTAGCTGATTGTAAAAGAATGTAAAAGGTCTGCAAAGTTTCAAAGATCAAAATGCAGATAAATGGAGTTATTGTCTCCCAAATGAAACGAGTCGTCAGTTATTCCTGTCTCACTTCCTGCACGAACATATGTAGGTTTGTAACAAATTTGCATAATGCTTGCATAAATTTGCATAATGCCATGCCTATGGTCTTCATTGGCTGTCTGCGAACAACGTCTACTTTGCCCCGCCCTCAAACACTGTAGTTGTAGCTGAGACTGGAAGAGTTTGGTTCGTGTTGTCGACGTGTCGAGAAGATGCCGTTTACTGTGCTGCGAATGCAGATCCACTTTGATGCTCTTCTAAAGGATGAGGACTTGGGCTCGAATTGATACGGTAAAACCGACACCATCGCTACTGTTCGCATCACTGTTTAAACAAGTGCTGAGGAAGATTCAGAGCTGAAATTCAGATATGGTAATGAGCATTTTGTTTCCGACACACGTTGTAAACAACAGACTGGGCCATCTGACCAATCAGAGCAGACTAGGCTCTCAGAAAGGCAGGGTTTAGAGAGACCGAATACTTTCGAACAGTTTGGACACTGTGAGAAAAGAGCTGATGCTGCAATATACACTATATTGCCAAAAGTATTGGGACACCCCTCCGAATCATTGAATTCAGGTGTTCCAATCACTTCCATGGCCACAGGTGTATAAAATCAAGCACCTAGGCATGCAGACGCTTCTATAAACATTTGTGAAAGAATGGGTCGCTCTCAGGAGCTCAGTGAATTCAAGCGTGGTACCGTGATAGGTTGCCACCTGTGCAATAAGTCCATTCGTGAAATTTCCTCACTATTAAATATTCCACGGTCAACTGTTAGTGGTATTATAACAAAGTGGAAGCAATTGGGAACAACAGCAACTTAGTCACGAAGTGGTAGGCCACGTAAAATCACAGAGCGGGGTCAGCGCATGCTGAGGCAAACAGTGCGCAGAAGTCGCCAACTTTCTGCAGAGTCAATAGCTACAGACCTCCAAACTTCGTGTGGCCTTCAGATTAGCTCAAGAACAGTGTGTAGAGAGCTTCATGGAATGGGTTTCCATGGCCGAGCAGATGCATCCAAGCCTTACATCACCAAGTACAATGCAAAGCGTTGGATGCAGTGGTGTAAAGCACGCCGGTACTGGAATCTAGAGCAGTGGAGATTGGTCACTCCAGAGAACACATCACGCTTCTCTGTCTGGCAGTCCGATGGACGAGTCTGGGTTTGGCGGTTGCCAGGAGAACGGTACTTGCCTAACTGAATTGTGCCAAGTGTAAAGTTTGGTGGAGGATTTGGTGTGGGGTTGTTTTTCGGGGGTTGGGCTTGGCCCCTTATTTCCAGTGAAAGGAACTCTTAATGCTTCAGCATACCAATACATTTTGGACAATTTCATGCTCCCAACTTTGTGGTAATAGTTTGGGGATGGCCCCTTCCTGTTCCACCATGACTGTGCACCAGTGCACAAAACAAGGTCCATAAAGACATGGATGAGTGAGTTTGATGTGGAGGAACTTGACTGGCCTGCACAGAGTCCTGACCTCAACCCGATAGAACACCTTTGGGATGAATTAGAGCGGAGACTGCGAGCCAGGCCTTCTCGTCCAACATCAGTGCCTGACCTCACAAATGTGCTTCTAGAAGAATGGTCAAAAATTCCCATAAACACACTCCTAAACCTTGTGGAAAGCCTTCCCAGAAGAGTTGAAGCTGTTATAGCTGCAAAGGGTGGGCCAACTCCATATTAAACCCTACGGATTAAGAATGGGATGTCATTAAAGTTCATGTGCATGTAAAGGCAGACGTCCCAAAACTTTTGGCAATATATAGTTTATATTATGAGAAAATTAAAGTGTTTTTTGACCTTGGATGCATGTAAACCTATTGTAGGAGTCTCCAAAACAAAATTAGGAGCCTTTAAAAGGGCATAATATGGCCACTTAATTGGCATCAATGATTCCATAAGGAACCTTTCCATTGGTTCTTTTATAGTGGAAACGGTTCTTCTGATTATTAAAATGTTCTTCACATTAAGAAAAAAATGGTTCTGGCTCTTTTGGGAACCTAAAATGGTTATTTTATAGCATCTCTACGAAAACCCTACATTTTTAAGAGTTTAGTCTCAGTTCTGTTAGACTCATTGAAACTCCAGGACTTTACAAGATTACTTTTCTGTTTTAATTGTAGGACACTATGATTGATCATAACTTTGAAGCCACTAGCTAAGGGCTAGTCTTGTGTTTTGCAGCTGTTGGTGAAGAATGATGCAGATTTGTTTGTGGAGAACGAGGACAGGGAGACGCCGTGTGACTGTGCGGAGAAACGGCATCACAAGGAGCTGGCTCTCAGTCTGGAGTCTCAGATGGTTTTCTCTCAGGATGCTGGAGCTCAGGAGATAGAAGCAGAGTATGCCGCCCTTGACCGACGAGAGGTATGGTTGTGTTAAAAACTGTGGTTTCTGAGTTTAGATACTGTAGCATTTCAAAAATTTTATTTATTTTTGCAGCCACTGTGGCTAGTGGTTTTCTAAAGTTACTAGCCACTCAACATTTTTGCTGGCCACAATTTTGACATCGATACCATGGGGAAAAAACTGCCTTTTAGATATTTTTTATATTCTCTCATATTTTGTCAGCAGGAATATTAGGCTGCTGTCACTTTAAGACCCGACACACAGATCCATTATACTGTTACACATGCGTTTTCTTTCTCAACTGTTTACGTTCACCTAAAACATAACTGACTGTGTTTACGTGAATACTCGGCAAGACCGGCATTTTGACTTTATTTTGTGTGTTTGACTGTTTAAGCGCAATAAGTAGCGAAAAAGAACTCAATTTAGTGCTGGGAGGCGGCTTTATGTGTTCGTACTTTGGGTGTGAGAACAAAATCTGCAGGAATGAGTAAAATTATGTGCAATACACACAATGCCACACCGAAATTCAAGCCCTGTAACAGCAACAATATTCATCCGGAGCAAATGAAGCGAGTGAGTGAGTGGAGGCGGGTTTTTGTGTCACTCGCTGTCTGAGAGATGAGAGAGAGAGAAAGAGCAGCTGGTATCTTAGTTTATTATTTCAGTTATTAATTCATTGCCTTTAAAAAAAAAAAAACTACAATTGAAAAATGTATCTATTATAAAAATACAATTCAACCCGTCAAAGTAGCAGTGACTGCGTTACACGCCACTGCTGAAATACACCCGCATTTAATGGGTTAGCGGGTGTTAATGTCAAGCCCTGCACACCAGTAATTTATTTTTTTATTTTTTTATTTTTTATTTTTTTTGTGTAGAATTGTAATAGTTTTATTCGGCAAGGATGCATTAAATTGGTCAAAAGTGACAGTTTATAATGTTACAAAAGATTTCTATTTCAAATAAATACTTTAAAAAAAAAAATCTTTATATTCATCAAAGATTCCTGAAAAAAATGTTACGTCTGTTTCTGCAAAAATATTAAGTAGCATGACTGTTTTCAACATTCATAATAATAATAATAAATGTTTCCTGAGCCACCAAATCTTTCAAAAACATTAAAAAATCTTAGACCTCAAAGTTTTAAAAACTTTTCTCAGTAAACACTGATATATGCAATTATTTGCACTTAATCAGCATATTATGTAATTAACTTTTAATTCCATTTGTTAAATATGAGAACACTTTTTATTTTACAGTGTCCTTGTTACATGTAGTTACTATAATAATTACAGGCAACTAACCTTAAACCAAAACCTAACCCTATAGTAAGTACATGTAGTTTAATTATTATTACTCAGTACTTAAATGTATAATTACACTGTAACACGGACACCTTAAAATAAAGTGTTAACGATTTGTTAATCGATTTACAGCCCAATATATACTGTAGGTAGAAGTTTTCAGGCTGAATTGTGCACGTGCATGTACGCCGTTATTTCTGTGCGGTGTGCACTGAAAGAATTGAGCTGAAGATAAATCACAACTGGGTAATGTAATGTCACAGGATATTACATCAATCAAAAGAGGATAGACAGACTCATGATTGCTTTGTTTTGCTGTTCCAGACAGTCTTAGCAATATAGAAGTTTAAAAAGAAAAGCATTATTAGTTCTCTTTCCATCACCTCTTTGCTTCACACTATTAACCTGTCATTTATCCCTTCATCTCTGTTTCTTTTCAGCCATATGAGGGATTGAAACTTCAAGACTTGCGTCGGCTGAAAGACATGTTGATTGTGGAGACGGCGGACATGCTGCAGGCTCCTCTCTTCACGGCTGAGGCGCTGCTGCGAGCTCACGGTACGGATTTACTGCAGCTACTTTTGACGTCAAACATTTCCACGTCAGCCAATGAGAACTCTAGGTTTAGATGCATCATATTTTACAGTTGCATTACTAGTGAATCCCAAGATTTTATGAACACACAACAAAAGTCTCTGACTTAATGTTCTTTTAGACATGTTCATGGTATTCTGTGAAACATCATGTAATGCCCTGCTATATGTATAAGTATATTTTGATAATATCCATGTAGCATAGTACTGCTGCAGTACTTATTATAAGGGATTAGAGATTAAATGGTTAATGTATTGTGGAGGACTGTGACTGTGCCAGCTGATCCATTTGATCAGTTAAAGTTGTATGCCAAATTTGGTCAATTTCCAAGATCCTTCATTCTTCAAGATATTATGAGCAAAAGGGTTTGGCTCGTCTTTTTTACTGAGCAAACTAGAACATTCCGTGCTTAAAGTCACCATGAAATCAAAATGTACAATTCTTATTTTGTATGGAATATTGCAGTATTTATTATAAAAAAAAAAATAAGGCATTAACATTATTTTGTTAAATTCATGTGCCTCATAATCTTTAATAAAAATAATCGAAATAACTTCCCCTCCCCTGCAGCGACATCTCTTTTCCTCTGATGCGGGGCAACCTGTCACTCACATGAGATCGACCAATAGCAAACCACAACCATCCAATCAATTACCAATGGACAAAATCAAGCCCCGCCCTAGATTTTTTTTTCTCATTTGAGAAGCCGTTTCACTCGGATGTACGTCACAATAGGGAAGAAAATACTCGCAACTTTCGTTTCATGCTGACTTTAATATTTACTGAAGTATTTGGCACTAATTCAGACATTCAAAAAAGACTGGTGGTGGATTTAATATAATATTTTTTTGAAAATTAAAATCACTAATGGCCGAATTCTGTTAGAATTTTATATGGCTGTTTTGGAGAAAAACTCAAAAGATTTACATGGCATGAATTGCTTTTAACGCATCAAGCATATCAGGTGTATGTGGTTTAAAAAAGTTGGGTGTTAAAAGGTTAATTTTGAAGGCATATCTGACCTTAGCATAGTTTGCATATTATATCAGTGTGCACTGTTTCTGAAATCCCTGGAATGCCTTGATTTATAGTCTTGAGTTTTCTTCCGGGAATGAACACGTCACGGTATTCCTCATTTAAATAATTTCCGCATACGCTAAATAAAGGGGTGGGCCTAATTGAGTTAGTTAGTAGTGTGTTGAAACTTGCGGTTATGTTTAGGGGCGGGACATTTCCCAAACGTGCTTGAAGTGGTTGACCAATCACAACACACTGCTCCAGCCGACCAATCAGAGCACATTGTCCTTTTCAGAAGGAGGGGCTTCATAGAGACAGGAACTAAACAGAGCGTTACTGACAGACTGGGAAGAGAGGAGCTGCAACAATGGAGAATATGGGGAAAATAATGTTTTTTAACATTCAAGCATGAAAACCTATTCTAGTAGACTTTCCCAGTTTATAAAAATGATTGAAAACAAGAAGCTTTGTCATAGTTATGTCCAAAATACTGAAAAAAATATCTTCCCTTATATTTTCTTTGAACATTGTGTTTGACTATAGGGGGCCTGTAAGTCAAAACCACTGCGTTAGACCCGACGGGCCCCGACTTATTTACGCCCCTAGGGCCGGGCTTCGGGCCAATTTTCACGTCATACCTCAAACACGGGCCGGGCTTTGGGCCTTTTTTAAGGCTTCTCCTTCGTTTTATATTTTAGACATTCATTAATTAAAAGAAACAATGAGATGTGCTGCGCTGGTGGAAACAACACGAGACCATGATACCGCTACTGGCAAGACTGGCTCGCGCTGTGTTTAGTGTTGCAGCGAGCGCTCCTTCAGCTGCAAGAGTTATGGCCTTTTTACAACTGGTCACTTCATTCGTTTTCTCTGACCAGATACCTATCCGATTGTGAAAAGACCAGGAGTAAATGCCTTCCGAAATTCTCTCGAATTTAATTTAAATCCGATTACTCAAACAAACCAATTCAGAATGTGATCTGGGACGCATTTCAGGCGAAACTGGGCAAGTGTAAATGCATCTGGTTGTTTAAACCACATATGTAAATTTTACTCCTGGCAAATTGTTAAAAAATAAACGTGTGAGCGTGTTAAAGGCTAGGCTATATATGACATGTTGTAGTCTGATATGACGGCGCTACTGCAACACGCATCGCCGCAAATGAGTAAAGCAAGCCAACACGCAAACTGTCGCAAGTGAAACTGAAAGTAAGTCTCAGATGCTCAAAAACACAATCATCTTCATTAGAACCAATGAGACTAAATGATCTTACCAGTGCTTAGCTCGCTCTTTCTCCTATTGCGGTCTCTGATCTTGAAATGAGCTGAAGATAAATAAAATGCAGCTCATATCTGTTGCTTTCGTTGACGTGAACTCCGTTAAATGTGCATATACTGCGGTAATTGAAGATCGGATTTATATTCATTTTGCGGAGAGGTGTAAGGTAAGACCACCTGCATGTTTTTTATTTTTATTTTTTTATTTGTTAAGATTGTGTAGCCCGTTTAGTTTGCGAGCAGCATCAGCCTGCCTCAGCTTGTCAAAAATGCCTTTTTACTGTGGTGGTGGTGATATTAGGCTAAACGTTTAAACTAACATTGTGATGCTTGAAGTGTTTTATATCTATGGATTTTATTATAGGCAAGACAAGTCAAGTGTTGATTTGAGAGGCTAAAGCGTTGGGTTAACTCACTGTCGGCTGCTGGCCGCTTGGTCATCACTTTAAAAAACAAAAACTTTAATTTAACAAAAAAAAAAATGCTCCAAACATTTTTCTAAATTAACTTAATAAAGAAACGAAACTAAATATAACTACTTTGACATTAAAAACAAAACTGAACTATTTTAATGGCTGCAACAGTGTGTAATAGGGAGGATAAAAAAAAAAACACGGGCTCCAGTCGGACTCGGGCCAGGAATTTTGATAAGCTGTCGGACACGGGCCGGTCTAGGGCCTGATCGTCTCGGGCCAGGGCCTAGATTTGAGGCCCGTGCAGGGCTCTACACTGCGTTACAGGAAGGTTTTACTGTCAGTAAATTTAAACCTTCTTTTCTGCTGAACAGACTGGGACAGGGAAAAACTTCTGGAGGACTGGATGTCTAATGCAGAGGACTGCTGCCAGCGCTCAGGTGTTCAGATGCCAACTCCCCCACCGAGTGGCTACAATGCTTGGGACACTCTGCCTTCACCTAGAACTCCCAGAACAACTCGCTCCTCCGTCACCTCCCCTGATGATATCAGCCTGCTGTCGCCTGCTGATGGCCTTGCCCTGGTTAGATTCATCTCCGTGCATGATGTCATGATCCATGTATTCAAAATATCCAAAATTATCCAAATATTGACACAGTCTGTTCACTGTTTCTTATACCCATGTAGTGTGGAATTTGCATGTGCACCATATCTGTGTTTGAGGACCCTGTGGACATGTCGTGTGGACACGAGTTCTGCCGGGCATGCTGGGAAGGGTAAGCATTGGAATATAAGTTTGTTTTAAAGCACAAGCTCAGATCATGTTTGTGTTCAGTTGTCATCATAATACATCCATTACTGTTAACTACTTACACTACGTTTCAAAGTTTGTGGTCAGTAAGATTTTTTTTTTTTTTTTTTTTTAAAGAAATTAATACTGTTCTTTGTCAAGAATACATTAAATTGATCAAAAGTGACAGTAAAGACATTTATAATGTTACAAAATATCTAAATTTCAAATAAATGCCATTTTAAAAGTCCTCAAAAGAATCCTGAAAAAAGTTTCCACAAAAATATTAATATTAAATATTAACATTGGTAATATGGTAATATTGGTAATAATAATAATAATAATAAGTGTTTCTTGGGCAGCAAATGCAAATCAGCATATTAGAATGATTTCTGAAGGATCATGTGACACTGAAGACTGAGTAATGAATTCAGTTTCAATCACAGGAATCCAAATAGAAAATATTTTGTGCTTACAATATTTCACATTATTAGTGTTTTTGCTATTGTTTTGATCAAACAATTGCTTCTTTCAAAACATTAAAAAACATTTAAAATACTTTTGAATGGCCTGGATTAGTTTGCAATAAACTTCAAATATATTGCTTTTATACTTTATGATCACTAATTATAAATCAATAGCTTTTTGATTATGGCTTTCGCAGTATTTTTTTCCCCTCCAACAATTAATATTTTTTTTGCTTCAAAAGCTTCAATGCTGTGTTGTGAATTTTTTTTTTAAATCCTGTGGAGAAAATTAATAGAAAAACACTTTCACTGAAAAAGCACTCTATTGCACTATATTGCCGGTTGTTTATGATCCATATATTCATAACCTTTAAAAACTGTTTGTCTGGATGTCAGGTTTTTGAATCTGAAGATCCAAGAAGGGGAAGCACATAACATCTTTTGCCCTGCTTATGACTGCTTCCAGCTGGTTCCTGTGGAGGTCATTGAGAGCGTTGTCTCCAGAGAGATGGATAAGCGCTACCTGCAGTTTGACATTAAGGTACAATTGGAGCTCACAAAGCCCCATTTCAGAGCTGCCATTTCTTTTCTCTTATCATAGACTGTCTGACGCTGGCTTTGAATCAAAATGCGGACAGTATCCTGCTGTTGCTTGAGTTTACGCCAGAGCAAAAAAAGCTTTTGTAAACACACTTGCTCAGAATGTTTGATTGTTCGGTAAATATCACGTCGATATATTTTGATTTGGATGATTTAAAGATTCAAATATTGGGTAATTTACGTCATCCAAAACAAATAGGGCGTTTCAACACATTTCTTTTTTATTTCCAGGCTTTTGTGGATAATAATCCTTCCATTCGCTGGTGCCCTGTAGCCAGATGTGAAAGAGCCGTACGACTGACTAGACCAGGACCTGGAACCTCTGACACTCGGAGCTTCCCCTTGCTCAAAGCCCCCGCTGTAGACTGTGGGAAAGGCCATCTCTTCTGCTGGTATGTTAAAGAGGCCATATTATACCCTTTTACAAAGTCTTGTTTTTGTTTTTGGGCTCTACTAGAATAGACATTGACATTTGACATTGTTGCAGCTCCTCTCTTCCCCGTCTGTCAGTAACACTCTGTTTTGTTCCTGTCTCTATGAAGCCCCTCCTTCTGTAAAGCACACTGTGCTCTGATTGGTCGGCTGGACCAGTGTGTTGTGGTTGGTCAAGCGCTTTGAGCGTGTTTGAGAAATGTCCCGCACCTTACCATAACCACCAGTTTCAACACACTACTAACTAACTCAACCAGGCCCCGCCCCCTTTATTCTGCGTATGCCTTGGGTGGGAATTATTTAAATGAGGAATACTGTGGTGTGTTCGTTCCCAGAAGAAAACTCAAGACTACAATGGAGGCATTTCAGGGAGTTCAGAAACACTGACACTGATATAGAGAATAACTCCTGCTGGAGGGACTTTGTGCTTTGCAACTTTGCAGAGCTTTTTCATGCTCAAACAACAACATTACACATTTACACACACTAGGTCTAATATATATTTTCAGGAACTATATATATATATATATATATATATATATATATATATATATATATATATATATATATATATATATATATATATATATATATATATATATATATATATAAAAATTATTGTATTTTTATTTTTTTTTATTTATTTTTATTTTTTATTTTTTTAAGGATTATGGTTTTTTACATTTCTTGCCTTTCCCCCTTTTCCATCACTTTAATGTGTCCTGACATTTTATTTATATCATTCTCTGTGGTGATCCTCATTTGATTCTCATTATTGTAATACAGTAATTTATTGCCGTAAAATGCAGCAAAAACAACATTTTAAAAACAAAATAAAAAAATCTAATAAAAAATAAAAACAAAATACTTTCAAAGTAAATAAATAAAAAAACATTTAAAATACTTGTATATTAACCAGAGATGGAAACTCGAGTCTGCGACTTGGACTTGAGTCGCACTTAAGTTGCGAAAAAAATTACTTGCGACTTGACTTGGACTCGCGAACAACTGACCTGAGACTTGACTCGAGACTTGACTCGAGACTTGACTCGAGACTTGACTCGAGACTTGACTCGAGACTTGACTCGAGACTTGACTCGAGACTTGACTCGAGACTTGACTCGAGACTTGACTCGAGACTTGACTCGAGACTTGACTCGAGACTTGACTCGAGACTTGACTCGAGACTTGACATGGACTTGAGAAGACTGAGACTTGTGGAAAAAATGCAAATCTTTTGGCACGGCATTCCCGATTACGTTCTCTATTTACTACCCCACTTGACAGCACGAAACACCACCTTTTACTATTCATTCATTCACAGATATGTGCTGCAGCAGCGAATATCACAAAACATTTCTAAACACACCAAGCCAGCGAGCGCGTGACGCATCTGAAGGCACGCAAATTTGTCACCCATTAGAAAACTGCTGTTAAATAAATTAGCAACAAATGGTAACAATATAGTCAAGCCTTACCTTACAAAACTTTGTCATTTAATTTGAAAAGCAATCAATTAATCCGAAGGGAAACTGCGGTGTTGCACAGCAGCAGAGGCTTGCTTGCGGTCCATTTTCAAGAAGTACACATTTCTATGTCCTTTTCATGTTTTTCCCCAAAGTAGGCTATTTGCTAACATATGCATATAATCCAGATTTAAGTTAATTTGCATCTGGATTGCACGAACACTTTCATATGCAATTTGTCCGACTCATTTCCACAAACGAGACACGCAGATGGAAATGTTGTTCTTTGTGTCGTTTACTGTAACGCTTGTCCATACACAGGTTTTGTTACCGCCGGCGCTCACTGGAAGACTACATTATCCAGCATTGCTTGAGATCTACAGCAAACTACGGCAACTCAAATAGCTCAAAATACACAGCACTTTTCCCCCTTGTGGTGGTTCTAAATGGTATAATTTTATACAAAGTTGAAAAGTAATAGTAATGATTTAAGCAGTATTTTGTGTGCTTTATTATGCAGTTTTAAAGTAAAAGTAATCTGTTTTGATAGTTCAATACACTGTTAATTATAACAACTAGCTGAAAAAAAAAAATATTGCTAAAACAAAGACTTGACTTGGACCCTAAAGACTTGAGACTTGACTTGACTTGACTTGAACCTCAGAGACTTGAAACTTGACTTGGACTTGGACCTCAAAGACTTGAGACTTGACTTGACTTAGACCGCAGGGACTTGCGAACATGTCTGATATTAACACAATACTGTACCTTTTTTTCATTGTAGTTTTTTGGTGACTTATAGTAAAGATTCTAAAAATGAACTTTATATAAATTATTAATATTATTTGTTTCTTTTGATTTTGATATATGACACTCTTGACAGCTTTCGTGAGATTCACCAGATGTTAATGTGCATCCTGCAAAATGCCATCAAAGCACCGTTCATGTTTATCTCTTGGTTTTCATCTCAGGGAGTGTCTTGGTGATGCTCATGAGCCCTGTGACTGTGAGACATGGAAGATGTGGCTGCAGAAGGTGTCTGAAATGAAGCCTGAAGAATGTAGGAACTCCAGACTTTACTGTATTGTTCTTCCAGACCATGCATTTAATCAAATGATTCAGCATGCATTAATGTTTGACCTGCACCTTTATTTAATGGGAGTTCATGATGACATATAACCTGCTGCGGTAGTTTTTAATATTGAGCTCCTTTATACAGTGGCTGGTGTGAGTGAAGCTTATGAAGATGCTGCCAACTGCCTGTGGATGCTCACCAACTCTAAACCTTGTGCCAACTGCAAATCCCCCATCCAGAAAAACGAAGGCTGTAATCACATGCAGTGTGCGAAGGTCAGTACAGAATGGCTTATGTGGACAAAAACATCTGCAGCCATTCGAATGTCAGCCCGCTAAACTCTAAATTGATGTCTGAAAATGATCAACTGATACATTATGGACCAAAAAGGTCAGACATCCTCAATGGAGAAGCTGGTAATCACACATGTATGGCACGTTTATTAAGGTTCAATATTTGGCTTCTGGAATTGAATATCAGGGGCATTTTACCCCTATGAGAGCACTTGTTTTTTAAACATATAAAAATGTTGTCCATTTAAAGTAAAAAACATAAATTTAGTCAATTAACTGAAAGAAACTGAAGTAGATTATTCATATATGTAGATTTTAATTGCAGTTTTGTGATGTTAAGTACAACAACATGATGGTAACATTGCTTTTTAAACTATTTTTTTTATACAATTTGTGCAAACAAGAAATTAATATTGAGTAAATTTCATTTTAAACATGACCAGCTATTCTATTTATAAGAAATATTAACTCTCTTGGAAAATGACATGTAAATGAAAATTTGTACTTAGGTAACAGATAAAACCCATTCAAGGATATTTTTGCACCATATTTTAAATATCTAGGACATTTTTGTCACGTTAATAATAATATTAATAATAATAATAATAATAATTAATAATTCGTTACATTTATATAGCGCTTTTCTAGGCACTCAAACCGCGCTACATATAGAAGGGGGGAATCTCCTCAGTGGCATGGAAGAAACTCAACAAAATGAACATTTACATAGTATTTGTCCTATAACATGACGGTTAATGCACAAAGTCCTCATAAAAAATCGTGTGTGACCATGACACAAGATGTATGTGTGATGCAAACCGCCTGGCCTTTTGACGTCAGAGGCAGGTGTTTGAACAAAGGCAGAGCGGAGGTCATATCCTCACTGTTTTCTTAATGAAGGCTTAACTAAGGCTCTGATTGACAGGTGCAGGGGGAAGGGGACGCTATTCACACCACCATCATGTGAAAAAACAAACGATGCTCACTCGTGCCTTGGTGGCTGTTTATATTGTTAAATAAAAAGGGTCTCGTACTATCTGGTCTGTGGTTGCTTTAGTACACTCATTTGCTGTTTAGTAACATGTATGCTGATTTTAAATCTGTTGATGGTTTATGTCAGTGACTACGTTTACATGCACCCTCTTAATGCAATTATAATGATATTTAGGTAATATTGCGATAAAAGGGGACCTATTATGCCCTTTCAGAAAGTCTTGATTTTGTTTTTGGGCTCTACTAAAATAGGTTTTCTTAAAAAAAAAAAAAAAAAAACGCATATTTTCCCCATATTCTCCATTGTTGCAGCTCCTCTCTTCCCAGTCTGTCAGTAACGCTCTGTTTAATTCCTGTCTCTGTGAAGCCCCTCCTTCTGAAAAGCACAATGTGCTCTGATTGGTCAGCTGGATCAGTGTTTTGTGATTGGTCAAGCGCTTTGAGTGTGTTTGGGAAATGTCCTGCCCCTTACCATAACCGTGAGTTTCAACACACTACTAACTAACTCAACCAGTTATTTAGCGTATGCCTTGGGCGGGAATTATTTAATTGAGGAATATTGTGACGTGTTCGTTCCCGGAAGAAAACTCAAGACTACAATGGAGGCGTTTCAGGGAGTTCACAAAGAGTGACACTGACATAGAGAATGATGCCCGCTGGTGGGACTTTATGCCTTTTTCATGCTCAAACAGCGACATTACACACTAAAGAAAGTTGAACATGTTAAAAAAGCATATTAGGACCCCTTTAAGTCCTTACTCTGATTAATGGAATTAATCACATTATTGGTGCACATGTAAACCCAGTCATTAATAGAGGAAGAGAAGACTGGAATGTATGAGAGCAGTCGGTGCCGGTCGTTCAATACAAAACAATCTCTAAATCAACTTTATAGCTGCTTAGTGCTTGCTTATTTGATCCTGTTTCATCATGAGTCTTGCCCTCCTTTCTCATCTCAATCTCTTTGCAGTGCAAGTATGATTTCTGCTGGATTTGTCTTGAGGAATGGAAGAAACACAGCTCCTCTACCGGAGGATACTATCGATGCACGCGCTACGAGGTCATCCAACAGGTGGAGGAACAGTCCAAGGAAATGACTGTGGAGGTACACACGCCTAAAATGAGTGTACACACGCCTAAAATGAGTCTACACACATGGCAGCCGTTCAAGGAATGAGTTTACTTGGATCTTTTGTGATTTGTTTGTTGACTGCCAAGAATAGTGTTAGTGAATAAAGTCTCAAAACACTAAACGTTTACTTTCCAGGCTCATATTTCTCATGTGTAGAAAGTAACAAAACGGGTTCTGCTTTATACAGTAGTGGCCAAAAGTGATTAAAAAATTAAAAATTAAAAGACTATTAAAAAATATTTAAAAATTGTTGCATAGTTGTGCTTGGAGTCATTGGTTTAGTTTGTGATAACACAATGAAACATGCCAACTTTTGTGAACATAATTTTTGGCCAGGATGTCACACTAAGAAACCAATGAAATATTAATACCTGATTATGTTGTAGTCAATGTATGCTTTTTCCTGTGAGCTTTTTGTTTTTCTGTGCATTTTTTTGCATTGTAAAATAAAACTTGTTTGCCTTTTTTGCCAAATAATTTTGTCAGATAAATACCTTAACCAAGTTTAGTGTTTTGTTCTTCCCTCATATTTAAAATATTTTCTTTATATTTTGATGGTTTAATCTAACTTGTAGGGTCATTAAAAACAAATATCCCCTCTGGACATCACTTTTGGTCACTACTGTATGTGGTTATGAGTGTGAATTTCAGTCTTGAAGTTGGGAGTCACTCAACTGTCAAGTATGTTTTGTGTCCTCGCAGGCAGAAAAAAAGCACAAGAGTTTTCAGGAACTTGACCGTTTTATGCATTATTACACACGATACAAGAACCACGAACACAGTTACCAGGTAAGAGTTTTTTGTAATGAATGTCTTGAAAACATTCCAGTTTTTGCCCTGCTTTTTGTTGACAGTGACTCATCAAAGGTGATTTCTTTTAAACTAGTTAGAAGAAAGACTCCTGAAAACAGCCAAAGAAAAGATGGAGCAGCTGAGCAAAGCTTTCATTGGAAGTGAGTAGGAATTTGATTGATTAGACCACGTCAGATATATGTCGGTGTTATTATAAACAGGTGTATGGTGTATTTTGAATAATATAAATATATCAAAATGTCAATGTATCTGCTTCTTCAAGGGGACGGAGCCCCACCTGACACCACGTTCATTGAGGATGGTGTGCATGAACTTCTCAAGACCCGACGCATCCTTAAGTGCTCTTATCCATATAGTTTCTTCTTGGAGCCCAAAAGCACAAAGAAAGAAATATTTGAACTTATGCAGGTACTGAGATCGATATTCATTCACTGCTTAAAGGGATAGTTCATCCAAAAATGAGAATTCACCCTTGTGTCATTCCAAACCCATAAGACTTTTGTTCATCTTTGGAACACAAAGATATTATTAATGAAATCTGAGGGATTTCTGATCCTACATTGAAAGTCTATTCACCCAAAACTCTGATGCTCAAAACGTTCATAAAGAGATCCTAAAAAAAAAAATGGATGGAGCGGATTTAATCCAAGTCTTCTGAAAAGACACCCAAAGAGCACGCACATAAAGCTGCCTCTCAGCACTAAATTGAGTTATTTTTCGCTGCTTATTGCGCTTAAACAGTCAAACACACACAAAATAATGCCAAAATGCCGCAGTTCTGTTTTAAGTGAACGTAAACAGTTGAGAGAGAAAACGCATGTGTAACAGTATAATGGATCCGTGCACCAGGTCTTAAAGTGACAGCAGCCTAATATTCCTGCTGCCAAATTATGAGATAATATTAAACATATCTACATGGCAGTTTTTCCCCATGGTATCGAGGTCAAAATTGTGGCCAGTGAAAATGCTGAGTGGCTAGTAACTTTGGAAAACCACTAGCCACAGTGGCTGCTGAGCTAAAAAGTTAATATCAAGCCCTGCCTGTAAACATTGATCCGTGAACATAAATAGAAGCTCAACCGTACTTGCTTGACACACGAGAATGAAGCTCAAGAACCAATGAGGTTCATTCTCGTGTGTCAAGCAAGTACGGTTGAGCTTCCAGTTACCATATTTGAGTGCTCAATGTATGTTTGCTGATCAGTGTTTGTATGTGAACGAAAGTACATTTAAATCTGTTCATCATATAAAGTGATCATGTCTCTTCAGAAGACTTGGATGAAACCACTCGATTCAAATGGATTTCTTTTATGATCACTTTATGAACATTTTGAAGCTTCAGAATTTTGGGTGAATAGACCCTCAGATTTAATTAAAAATATATGAATTTGTGTTTTGAAAATGAACAAAAGTCTTATGGATGATGACAGAATTTCATTTTTGGGTGAATTATCCCTTTAAGAAAAGCAACCCAATGTGAATTTTTTTTTTTTTTTTTTTTTTATCTAATGTTTTCTTGCTTAACATGCTCTTATGATTCTTCTCTCTCCAACATTCACAGACTGATTTAGAGATGGTCACTGAAGACCTCGCTCAGAAGGTGAACAGGCCTTACCTCCGCACCCCTCGCCATAAGATCATCAGTGCCACGTTTCTGGTGCAGCAGAAGAGACGGGAGTTCTTGGCCTCTGTGGCTCGAGGTGTCGCCCCAAATGATTCCCCCGAGGCTCCGCGCCGCAGGTAAAGACTTGTGCTGCCATCGAGGATACAATCTCATCACCTTTTGCCGAAAATTGTTTTGTAGATCCATTGTCAAGGTCACCCTGCGGTTTTCTGCCCAAATAAAAGCTCTATGGTTTAATGTTTGAAAGTAAAGAAATGAAGACAGCCATAAATATTAGCATTGTAATTTAATTGTTGTTCTGTAAAATAACTATATATATATATATTAGTGCTGTCAATGCGATAAATTTTTTCCAGTTTAAAATATTTAACAGAACTAACGCAGCATCCGGTTTTTCTGTCATCCTTTGGCTAGTGGTAGATTATATGATCACGCTCTTATTCATGCAAATGCTTTTAAACCATTCAAGCGCGACAAGACAAAAGAGAACACACTGTCTGTGAATGTCCTAAAAGACACACACGACGCACAGAAAGACGTGCACCAGTATCGTGCGCACAGACAGACGCGTTTTATATATATATATATATATATATGTATGTGTGTGTGTGTGTGTGTGTGTGTGTGTGTGTGTGTGTATGTATGTATATATATTGTTTTGTTTTTTTACTATAATATTACTAGACTCTATACTATTTACTATAATATAATATACCATAGCAACTATTTATTATAATAGTAATAAATATTATTACTATAGTAATAATAATATCTGTTATTAAGTACTCAGGAAAATAGTACTGTTAATTATAGTAATATTATATATATATTTACTATAATATTACTTTTATATTACTAGACTATACACTCACCTAAAGGATTATTAGGAACACCATACTAATACTGTGTTTGACCCCCTTTCGCCTTCAGAACTGCCTTAATTCTACGTGGCATTGATTCAACAAGGTGCTGAAAGCATTCTTTAGAAATGTTGGCCCATATTGATAGGATAGCATCTTGCAGTTGATGGAGATTTGTGGGATGCACATCCAGGGCACGAAGCTCCCGTTCCACCACATCCCAAAGATGCTCTATTGGGTTGAGATCTGGTGACTGTGGGGGCCATTTTAGTACAGTGAACTCATTGTCATGTTCAAGAAAACAATTTGAAATGATTCGAGCTTTGTGACATGGTGCATTATCCTGCTGGAAGTAGCCATCAGAGGATGGGTACATGGTGGTCATAAAGGGATGGACATGGTCAGAAACAATGCTCAGGTAGGCCGTGGCATTTAAACGATGCCCAATTGGCACTAAGGGGCCTAAAGTGTGCCAAGAAAACATCCCCCACACCATTACACCACCACCACCAGCCTGCACAGTGGTAACAAGGCATGATGGATCCATGTTCTCATTCTGTTTACGCCAAATTCTGACTCTACCATCTGAATGTCTCAACAGAAATCGAGACTCATCAGACCAGGCAACATTTTTCCAGTCTTCAACTGTCCAATTTTGGTGAGCTCGTGCAAATTGTAGCCTCTTTTTCCTATTTGTAGTGGAGATGAGTGGTACCCGGTGGGGTCTTCTGCTGTTGTAGCCCATCCGCCTCAAGGTTGTGCGTGTTGTGGCTTCACAAATGCTTTGCTGCATACCTCGGTTGTAACGAGTGGTTATTTCAGTCAAAGTTGCTCTTCTATCAGCTTGAATCAGTCGGCCCATTCTCCTCTGACCTCTAGCATCAACAAGGCATTTTCGCCCACAGGACTGCCGCATACTGGATGTTTTTCCCTTTTCACACCATTCTTTGTAAACTCTAGAAATGGTTGTGCGTGAAAATCCCAGTAACTGAGCAGATTGTGAAATACTCAGACCGGCCCGTCTGGCACCAACAACCATGCCACGCTCAAAATTGCTTAAATCACCTTTCTTTCCCATTCTGACATTCAGTTTGGAGTTCAGGAGATTGTCTTGACCAGGACCACACCCCTAAATGCATTGAAGCAACTGCCATGTGATTGGTTGATTAGATAATTGCATTAATGAGAAATTGAACAGGTGTTCCTAATAATCCTTTAGGTGAGTGTATATGTATTATTAGTATTACTGTACTATAGTAACTTTATTATTGTAATAAATAATATCTATATAATATAATAATAATAATAATAATAATAGTAATAATGATGTTTTTTTTTTTTGTTTTTTTTTTTACCTCGGATGATTTTGCATCCCTGACTGTTTTTTGGGCATTTATTATAGTAGTACAATGGCATTCTTTCAAGTAACTTTTTACTTTAAAGAATACTATGATATTATTATATTATTATGATATTACTATTGATTTGACTTTCTTGTCCACCAATGTGAAAAAAAGCATGACATTACATTGGTACCATGTCCAAAATATAGTATACTATCAGAAATAAACCTCTACAGCCACTGTACTTTTTCTAAGGGTCATATATATTATAATAGTGCTAAAATGTTTTCCTCTTTTGCAGTTTTGCTGGTGGGACGTGGGACTGGGAGTATCTGGGATTTGCCTCTCCTGAGGTATTGCTGCATCTCGGCTTCTGTCTTTACATGTTTCTGTTTTTAACTAACCTCTGCTATTGCAAAGCTCACACAGCCAGCCAGAGTTGCCCCTCACTAGACTGTTAATACCTTCTGTCTCTCCTTGTGTTAATGTAAGTGAGTTGTGTGATGCTGTAAAGTACTAGCAGTCATTGAATCTCATTCTGTGTCCAAAGATGGTGAGGAATCACCCAGTACGGGGATCAAATGCACAGCGTGAGAGCAATTACAATGCAGGAGGCCAGTCGCAGGTACTGCTGAAAACAAAGAAACAAAACATTCTTCAAAATTTGACATTTACAATTCACTCATTATATGAACATGTAATCCGGTGGGTAGCTGTTAAGGCTGGTCATCTCCTGGAATATTCCAGATAAAGGACTATCCCATCACTCAACTCAAACTTGAATTCCTGTCCTGTGGTCAACTTCCCCGTTCTTGAAATGTGGACACTGTTGTAGGTTGCTTTGTCATGCGCTCAGTGTGACTGTGAATGATCACGTTCAGTCTTTCTAACCACTGCACAATTAATATAATATTAGCTGCTCTTTTTTTCTTGTTTTTATGCCTAAATACAGTGGCCTCAAAACGGATTTGGACACTTAAAATGTGTGGATTACATTGAGACAGATAATTACATGTTAAACTAAGAGGAATCTGCAAACAAATTATACCTGATTTCTGATGTTGTTTCTGAAGTCTTGATGTTGCTTTGGGCTCTACTAGAATAGGTTTTCACGGTTGAATGTTCAAAAAGCACATTATTTTCCCCATATTCTCCATTGTTGCGGCTCCTCTCTTCCCAGTCTGTCAGTAACGCTCTGTTTAGTTCCTGTCTCTATGAAGCCCCTCCTTCTGAAAAGCACAGTGTGCTCTGATTGGTCGGCTGGACCAGTGTATTTTGATTGGTCAACCAACCGCTTCGAGCGTGTTTGGGAAAAGTCACACCGCTGACCATAACCTCGAGTTTCAACACACTACTAACTAACTCAACCAGGCCCCACCCCTTTATTTAGTGTATGTCTTGGGCGGGAATTATTTAAATGAGGAATTTTGTGATGTGTTCGTTCCCAGAAGAAAACGCAAGACTACAATGGAGGCGTAAAGCATAATAGGACCCCTTTAAGTGTCCAAATATGTTGTAGGGTCACTGTATTTTATTTTAATCCATAGTAATACAGATTAGGGACATATATATGCTATGTTTATCTCTTTTATTCACTAGTAATATAGATGTCAATCAGTATTCTCGTGAGATTCATTTCTATCCTTAATAACTGCTCCTTGTATTATTTGTAATTAAACTGAGGTTGATGGTTCCTGCAGGATTACTCTGAGTTCCAGTACAGACGGAGACACAGGCAGCGACGTCGAGGAGACCTGCTCCGACTGCACAGCCTCCGCAGTAACACCCCTGAACCCCACGACCCCACTGACAACACTTCAGGTACAGCTCCTGACCGAGAGAGTCAGCCCACATAAAGTTGCTTTAAATCAGTGTTACTCTGTTTGAAATCCATGTGTGTCCAATTTGTGTCTACAGAAACGCATGAGGGAGGAGGTTCACAAAGGCATGGGATCTCCACGGTAAATATGCCCTCTTTCTAATGTGTTATGCTGTGTTCGTTTTTACTAGGGATGTACCCGAAGCCTAAGGGCGAATACCAAATGGCGTTTTTGCACCCTTGAAGGGCACTTCGGGAATTTGTAGGAGTGTTCCAAATGAAAGTGAAAAACTGAATCCCTTCACTAAGGGCCCTTCCACAGGTCCGTTAGTGAAGGAAGGGAACATGCAATGGTCACTTCAAAGGAAGTAATTTAATCATTTATGGTCATGTGCTACCCTTCCGAGTGAGTAGGGCATAGTGATGCTCACTTCCAATTGGAATTTGCCCTAAATCTGAATTCGAAAAGGCATGGAAAATGAAATACGCATTCTATGGAGCCCCTAAAGGGACATGGTTAGGCTTAGTGCAGTAGTCGGTTACATTACAGCACATTAGATTTCACCTATCATGTGAAGATCGTAAGGAGAGGTGACTGACAGGACGATAGTGGCTCCCTGATGCCCGCACATTATAAAAAATATAATTATTATATATACAGCTCTGGAGAAATCAATGTTAAGTGGTCTCTTAATTTTTTCCAGAGCTGTGTATATATATATATATATATATATATATATATATATATATATATATATACTATACTATACTATACTATAGTACTATATTATTATATACTATATACTATATTTTATAAACTATATGATCTCATATTTTTTCCCATCAACATGTCCCTTAGGGGTATTTCCTTTCCGAACATAGTATTCAGCTTTGGGTACATCCCTAGTTTTTACACAGTTCTGGTCATATTTTTGTATTTTGATTTAAAATAATTTCATCATACTAAATTCATTCATTTTAGTCATATTTACTTTAAAATGGTGTCTAAATTCAGTCAACAAAAATGCTAAATTAAACCAGATATTTCATATAAATATTTTATCAAACCAAAAATATTTTATATATTATTTTAAACATGTAACAACATTTAAAAGGATTCCGTTAAAACGTTTGGGGTCTGTACGCTTTTTTTCTGCAAGGAAGTCTTTTCTGCTCACCAAAGCTGTATTTATTTAATAAAAAAAAAAACTGTAAAAACAGAAATATTGTAAAGTTTTATTACAACTTAAAAAAAACTTTTCTATGTGAATATGTGATTTATTCCTGTGATCAAAGCTGAATTTTCAGCATCATTACTCCAGTCTTCAGTGTCACATGATCCTTCAGAAATCATTCTAATATGATGATTTGCTGCTCGAGAAACATTTCTGATTATTAATATTTAATTTATTTTTTCAGGATTCTTTGATGGATAGAAAGTTCAAAAGAGCAGCATTTGAAATATAATTTTTTTTGTAACATTATAAATGTCTGCCACTTTTGATCAATTTAATGCATCCTTGATGAATAAAAATTTTAAAAAAATTTTTTACCTACCCCAGTCATTTGAATGGTAGTGTCAATAGTCATGTTTCCTTCCAAAGTTGCAAATTTAATTTATTCGCAAATGTTTTATGCGATATTCCCATTTTGCACATAAGGCAGCGTTTCTATCCAGTGAGCTGAAGAGAATAAAAACTTCACTTCCTAATAAACTGGCACTAAATATCACTAAGAAAAGTAGGAGAAGCCACTGTATATAATAATTTCATATATAATAAATGACTTGCATCTCAGAGCGTGCAGACGAAACACAATAAACTTGTTATGTTGCTTTCGAAGGCAGATGCCTGCTTTTTGGGAATGTGGTCGTGTAAGAGAGTTCTGGAATGTAGTTATACCGAATCACTTTGACAACAGACTTTACTCAGGCATTTCAGAACAACCAAAACAGCATTTCAGACGCTGTGCAAAAAGATCGTTCTGCTGGTTAGTCCAGTTATGCCGTCCCATTGCAAAGTCACATGATTTTTTTTTGATGCGCATCGAGGGATTTATTCGGTAAATGTGTTTCCTTTGTAGTTGATGCGCATGTTTTCTTACAGGATAAAACATGTATCCGACTCAAACGAGCACATAGGTTTTTTTTTATTTTATTTATGCGCATCTTGACGTTTCCATCCGGCAGTTTTTATGCAATATCCCAAAATATGCATAAAATAGGTGGATGAAACATAGCCAATGAACATCTATTGAGAATTTTTTTTATCCCCTCAGGCACTTGATTCTCTGGATGAGGATGACCCCAATATTTTGTTGGCTATTCAGCTGTCCTTACAGGAGTCCGGGCTGGCCTTGGACCCTGAGCCTCAGGATGTTCTCAGTAACGATGCCTCTGTAGGTGCCAGTGGTTCCTCTGTGTCCTCCAGACTGGAGTCTGCCACTCATACTGCGGATCCTCCCCGGGCTTCCATGAGCAGCTCTGAGCTTCTGGAGCTGGGAGACAGCCTTATGAGACTGGGCAACATTACCAGCCACTATACACCCTTTAACATGAGTTCCTACCCTGATGCCTTCACCCCGAGTGACCCAGACTGCCTGGACCCTTCCACCAATGCCAACCTGCTTGGCAACATCATGGCCTGGTTCCACGATATGAATCCACAGAGCATTGCACTGATTCCCTCCGCCACCTCAGATGCCAGTCCCGAGACACCTGCTTTTGGAGAGAGACAACCTGCCAAAGCCCAGGACGAGGAGAGCGAAGAGGGGAGTTCTGAGCAATGCTCCCTATCGCTGACAAAAGAAAGTTCAGATATGCTGGCGACGCAACTTTTGGAGCTAGAATGTGTGGATGATGCACAGCCTCCTAAAGCAGAGCCAGGCTTGGAGGTTTCGGGTGGCAGTGTAGATCTCACTAGTGCAGTTTGTCCTGAAAGCAGTGCTGATCTGCAGGCAACCGAACTCTCCTCCGAGTGGGAGGAAGAGGTGCACCTAGTGTGAGGAATGAGTCCAAGTACGTTTACCAATTGAGTGCTCTTATTGTGCCAAAACACTAACTAAAAGCGAAAGTGCTCGTGCAAAAATGGAGAAGTGTGAACGAGGTGCAGTGGGGTTAGACGGGTCCGCGTCTTGGTGGAAGAAACAAGAAAACATGCTCAGATTCAAGCTATTGAAAGTAGGTAAGAGCAGAGTGGGTCACATTCACTAATCGTATTTGTGTGCAAATGAATGTTTTTGCACAGAAATCATAGTTCATCAATAAGTTTGCACTTTTTTTCTACATTCAATAAATTTAGAACTAAAACGGCATGCATGTAAAATCAGACCTTGTGGCCCCAAAAACATGCTTTAAGCCGAAAAGTTTTATAATTACTTGAAAATCTGACCCAGGAATTTTGCATTAAAGAATTATGAGCATTATAGTTTGATCTGGAGTAGTTTCTGCATAAAAAGGTGCTGTTAGGCCTATATAAAAGGTCTTTATTGTGTACGGAAAACCTCTATATAGAGATGGTTAGGACGCTAAATATGCTTATTGCTAACTTTAGGCACATTTATGTGAGGTAATCTGGCAGTAAGAGCAAATTTATGTGCATTTCTGTTGTGAATCAGGTGGCAGTTTTGTGTGAGAAACCTTTCTGTGCACATAAGAGCACACGGTTATGAGTGAATGTTGCAAAGTATTAAAGTCGCAATGAAATGGAAGTAGTTCCATCTTTTCTTCCATATTGTGACATGCATCTGAGTGAAATGGATGATTGGAAGTGTAGGGCGGGGACTTTTATATCCATCGTTTGTTGATTGGATGGGGGCAGATCTGCTTGGAAGCTTGGAAGAAAGGGGCGGGGTTTAAGCGGACTAAATGATTGGAGCAGTCCGGCATACGTCACCAGAGAGAAGTCATTTTCACCTTAAGATATATTTAGATTAAAAACTATGTGGGGAAAAAAAAAATGAAATTATGCACAGATGAATTGTCCTCAATAAGATCAATAACGTGCATATCGAATTTTTTTTATTTCATACCGACTTTAAGGCCAGAATTCATGCTGTGGGTGCCATGAGAGAAAGCGCTGTCTGTATTAGATTGGAAATTCATTCTTTCTTTTAAAGAGATGAGATGAAATGAGCGAATTTTTGACTGAAAAAAAGAATGCTAACATGCAGCAGAAAATACATGAATTTGTGAACAGTGTGAAGCCACCATTAAGACCTGAACGTTTTTCTTTTAACGAGTTCTTTGCCCAGTTTTCTTTTATTCTACGGCATTCCTTTTATTTAGCAATGACAATTCTTTATTTAAAAACACTAATGTTCTTTTTATGCCATTTTTAATGCAGTTGGTGCGCACAATACACACTTCACATATATTATAAATGAGTGTTTGAGGAGTGTGAAATGTTGTTTTCTGCAAGGCGTTGTTCGCTTCAGAAAGGGAACACTTCATGTAAATGAAAATGTGATCGCATTTATCACCTTATTTATTGTGACTACTGCACACAACACCTCTGATATCCAGTGTTGTGCGTTTCATTGGGCTCATGAATAATGCATATATATGCATAAAGACACTCCACAGGTCTTCTGAAGCAATAGAGAGATAAAAACAGGGGTTTACCTGATTTCGTTTGTGTGCCACACTCAGTCAAAAACACAGGAAGTCATTCTCTTTAACAACAAAAACAGTATCCTGTTGTATGTACAGCATATGTGGCCAAACTGATACATCTGTTAACACCTTCTTTGCCGAAGGCCTTCTCTGACAAAACATACTGTGCAGTAACCAAGACTTCAAGGAATATTCCAGGTTAAATGCAATTTAAGATTTATAGACCGCATCTGTGGCATGGTATTGAGTACCATAGAAGTTTTTTTTAACAAAAAAAGCAATGCATTTAAAATGAAACTCTGATGCTGTCGATATCTTAAAGTGTTATTTAAACCAGAATATTAATCTGTCATAAATACTGTAGTTTGATTTCTATTACTGATACATAATTGTTGGAAGGTTTTAGATGAGGAAAAGATGGTTTTGTGTTTTTACTGTGCTCATCAGTGTGCCTTTTTTGTACTTTTTCTTATTTATATACGTTGCCTAATTAAGTTAGTGTTTGCTGTGTCAATCAAATACAATCAACCTTACATATTAATCCCCCCACCCCCCCACATTAGATAGTCTTTGTTTCATGTTGACCTCATGTTTTGTATTACACTGAATTGGTTGCCATGTTTTGATGGCCTCTCATTACAGTTTTAATGATGGTATGATATAAGGGGAAAGAAAGAATAATAGACAATGTAGAGTTGGTGATTGTAGTTGCTGCATTTAGTTTGGCTTTTTTCTTTCAGATAAATTTTACATCGGAAGTGATGACCAGTTTTTACGTCTTAATCTGACTGTTGTGTGTAAAAATGGATGACTTTTGGATTATTTGTTTCTTTTACCAAAATATTTATGGTGGTGGTATTTTTGTGATTTAATTTAATTTGATTTGAGATTTTTTTTTTTTTTTAAAAACGTGACCATTAACTTTGAATTGTCATTTGCACATTCATAGACTATACTTGATACATTCCCAGTTTGTATGATGTGTAGCCAATAAACAGAAAGTATTGGTAAAGATTTGCTCGGATTAAAAATTTTAAAATTGAGTCCTCCTATTTGTTGTGGTTCATGAAAGAGACTAATGCTACATACTGTACTTGCTTTCTTAAAATTAAATGACAATGAACAGCGCCCTCTAGTGAATTTTTTCCCCCAGACTTTTATTTTGAAAAAAGGAATCGCGCATTTCGGACTTTTATTTTACAATTGAGAATATCTTCTCCGGAAGTTTTTTTTCTGCATGATAAAACATACGGGACCTATCATTCATTGTTTTCAAAATGAAAGATGTGTATTTGTGGTCAAACTAATGGTCATATTTCTTCGAATTCGGCATTTATTGTAGATTTTTGGCTGTGATCGCATTCTTGCAGGAAAAACACTACGGTTTAGTTCAGAAATAACTTTGCAAGACCATTGTAAACGCTTGTGGTCAGCAAACATGCCTCTTGGTTTAAAACCATGCTGTGCTGTCTGCAAAACGAACTCTTCTTCCATGTGGAAAAAAGGAAACCAGGGGGAAATTTTGTGTAACAACTGCACGGGTAAAAGTGTAACCAGTGGAGGCTCCGGAGCATCTGCTTCATCCACCATCCAGCAGAATAATGGCGGAGGAAAACAGGTTTGAAGTCTTGCTTAAAATCTAATTTATGTAACCTATCATTTAGACTGCTAGCTAGCTACACTGCCCACTAGTACACTTCCATTTATAATCAAAGAAGCTATACGTTGCAAGTACACGAAATGGCTCCCATATAACGTTACAGGTTTAAGTTACTTGTTGAAAAAGCGCGGTCTTTTTAATTTTATGATAATTTTAGGCATACAGCATTTTTTTAAAGACATTTTAAATAAACATATTAGTCTACACTTGCATGATACTACAGACAAAACAGTTAATCTAGCTTTATTTTACATGGAGCGGGTCGCCCCCTTCTATGCGCCGCCATGTTTACGTTACAACCGTCAAACAATTACTAGCATATTATCTTTACAAAGTGTTTAAGTGACGCTTAAAAATAAAAAGTATTGCTCAACACTTAAACGAGACTACAGACATAACAGTTATCTAGCTTTATTTTACATGGAGCGGGTCGCCCCCTTCTGGGCGCCGCCATGTTTACGTCACAACTGTCAAACAATTACTACCATATTATCTTTACATAGTGTTTAAATAAAGATTAAAAATAAAAGGTATTGGTCTACACTTGTGCGAGACTACAGATATAACAGTTTCTAGCTTTATTTTACATGGAGCGGGTCGCCCCCTTCTGGGCGCCGCCATGTTTACGTTACAACCGTCAAACAATTACTGGCATATTATCTTTACAAGGTGTTTAAGTGACGCTTAAAAATAAAAAGTATTGGTCAACACTTAAACGAGACTACAGACATAACAGTTTCCATATTATCTTTACTTGGTGTTTAAATGAAGCTTAAAGATAAACGTTTCTAAACCACTGGTACTATTTTTGTTTCCCTTTTTAATTTAGTCCAAACAGGAAATCCACAGACGCTCTGCTCGGTTACGGAGCACCAAGTACAAAGCGCCGGCATCTGAGAAAAAAGTGTCAACCAAAGGAAAGGGTAGACGACACATTTTCAAATTGAAAAATGTAAGTGCTTTTCATTCAGTCTTGTGTATGATTGTTTAATGAAATGGTTAATTGGCATTTATTCTTCCTTTTTACTTTATATTCCATAGCCTATCAAAGCACCAGAGTCTGTGTCAACAATCATCACATCAGAGTCAATGTTTTACAAAGTAACCACTTCTCTCTACTGTTCAAAATGTTTGTTTTTGCCTCTTCAAAATCTGCCTCTTCCCATCTACTAACCTGCACTTCTTGCGTTCAGGGTGTCTATTATCAAATAGGAGATGTCATTAAAGTAATAGATGAGGATGATGGTAAACCATACTACGCGCAGATTCGTGGTTTCGTCCAGGACCAGTACTGTGAGAAAAGTGCTGCATTAACTTGGCTGATCCCAACTCAGGCCAGTCCTCGAGATCGATTTGATCCAGGCACATACATTGTCGGTAAGTTCCTGCAGAAATAAATGTCTGCTGTGCTTGCTCGCAAACGTAACGTCTGCAAATAGTGAATTAATTGTTAAAGGATATTTGAATTGATTTGGTAAACCTGGATATCTTGGGTTAAACGGTTAGTTCACCCAAAAATGAAAATGATCCCATAATTTACTCATAATTTACCCTCAAGCCATTCTAGGTGTATATGACTTTATTCTTTCAGGCAAACACAATCGGAGTTATATTAAAAAATATCCAAGCTTTATTATGGGAGTGAATAGTAACTTAGTGCATCCATCCATCATAAAAGTAATCCACATGGCTCCAGGGGTTAATAAAGGCCTTCTGAGGTGAAGCGATGCGTTTTTGTAACACAAATATCCATATTTATAACTTTCTAAACTATAATCACTGGCTTCCGGTAACGGCCGTATGCGAGTCGAGTTCCGGCGGAAGAGTGAGAGGTCATATTTAAAAGTTATAAATATGGATATTTTTCTTCGCTTCAGAAGGCCTTTATTAACCCCCTGGAGCCGTATGGATTACTGTTATGATGGATGGATGCGCTTTTTTGGGCTTCAAAATCTCAGGTACCATTCACTCCTATTATAAAGCTTTGAAAGGGCCAGGATATTTTTTAATATAACTCAGATTGTGTTCGGCTGAAAGAAGAAAGTCATATACCCCTAGGATGGCTTGAGGGGGAGTAAATCATGGGATAATTTTGGGATAATAATAATGGGATAATTTTTGGGTGAGCTAACCCTTTAAGTGCGTCACCAGTCATATATCCTAATTTCAAACAAAAGTTTTCAAGATTTCTTTATTTAACGGCTGTTTAAACATTTATTTCTTTGCCTAGGCCCTGAAGAGGACTTGCCAAGAAAGATGGAATACCTGGAGTTTGTCTGTCACGCTCCATCAGAGTATTTCAAATCAAGAAGTTGCCCTTTCCCAACAATACCAGTTCGTCCAGAAAAAGGCTACATCTGGACTCATATAGGACCGACACCTGCTGTTGCCATCAAAGAAACTGTAGGGTGAAGTTAACCCTTAAAATCATTGTACATTCAGACTGAACTGAACCTTTTTTTTTTTGTTTGCCTTTTCAGTACTATTTCAAAAACAGAACTGTTATGCTTGAATTAGAATGTGTGTGGTATTGGCCATCGAATATTTTATAAAATTAGGGTGGAGCCTCAGAATGCCTGTTTCATAGTTAAACGTGTAGTATTCTACACTACTACATAGGTCAAATTGAAAAGAACCTGAGTACAAAGTTCATTTGTAATAAATTCATATTCATATATGTAAAAATCCATTCAACTCCGTTTACATGTTTTGTGCTTGTGCATCTCCCAAATGTGTTTTCCGAGTATCCAGTGCTGTGAGAAAAGGGTCTGATTGAGCTTAGGCTGCCATCTGTTAAGCAGCTTTCAGTATCATGCTCTTGTTGTCAATTCCAAGGAGGATGTGAATATAATAGACTTTTAATAAACACAAAGAGTGATATCTTGCTCAATGCCAATGTAAAGTTAACACAAGACCATGAACGAGGGCTTATATACTCAGGAGGACGATGATCAACAGAACAGGTGAGAACTAATTAGGAACCATGACATCTAATGAATGACAAGGGGTGCATCTCAATCAGCTCCCTAGGTAGTGTACCAGTATATTGTGTACACTAATTTGGGCACTAGTAAGGACTCTGGCTCACTACACTGTGGCTACGTCCGAAATCGCAAACTCTTGAGAAGGTACTTATTTTTAATATGAAGTTACTTAACGACTGCTAAAAAAGTATGTTCTCTATGAGTGTGTGTAGTATGAATGTAAATATAAAAAAAATAAAAACTGGTTATATCCCGAGGATGACAACCAAATTTCTTGTGAAAGTTCTTTTCCCCGTTTTTAAAAAATATTATTATTCTGAAAGGTAAGCATTTGCTTTAACATTACCCCATCCGCCCTCGTTTTTTCTTTAAAAAATTATGGTGTATTTTGTATCCTAACTGTGGAAAGTGCCTTCATTTTACGGGGAAAATATATATTTTTTTAAATCTGGAAGCCGTTATACGACGTGATCGGAGTTTCCACTACGAAGACTATCAAAATCATCTGTTCACAGGTAAATTCATATTTCTAAAAGAATAAAGAAAATATGTTAAAAGGAATACATTCTTAAAGTCACTGGACAAGATAAAGGCATACATTCTTATATTATAAAACTTTTATTTTGGTATCTTAAAAAAATGAAGATGCCAAAAGAAAAGTTTATTAAGAATTAGAATTTAGAAGGATATTAAGATATGGCATGCAAACTTTGGAAAAAGAATATTTATGGCACTCAGGTATATTTTATCAAATTGTGTTGATAGAAAAAAACGAAATTTACAATTACTCATCGAGCCACATTAAGATCTCCATATCTCTGGGATTGAACCATATAGGGCCTTTAGAATGAAGATGCATAAATAAATGTTTATTAAAAACCAAAATCTAAACGGATATTAAGATATATTTAATACTTCCTGAGTTATAAGCATGCAAACTTGGGGCAAGACGTGCTTTTTCCCATTTTTGAACTGTCACCATTGGCATATAATGCAACAAAGATTAATAAAGTCAACAGATTTTACCAATAGAGCTACCAATCTCTGTGTAAAAATAAAATAATGAAGCTGCCATCTTTCTAAAGTCATTTTTAACCCCTGTAATTTGCTTCCAAATCTCAGGTGAAAATTGACCCTTGTCATTTTAACCCTCCCTCTACAAAACAGTGAATTATTCAGTCAATATACTTTCATCATGACATTTAATATTTTGGCTTTCAGCACTATTTATGCTTGTCTTTATTCAGAAAAAATATAAACAAAATCAAAAATTTGAGCCAGGGAAGTTTCTGAGATTTGGTTGATTTGACATGGAATGACCCTATACTGTTGTAAAGTGAACTGTGTAATTTTTTATTATCTCAGTTTAATATTCAGGGGCAAAGGAGGAGTGTTTGGGAAACTTGTTTGGAAACAGTATTTAATTTGGTGTCATTAGTGTGAGTGTGTGTGAGAGAGAGAGAGAGAGAGAGAGAGAGAGAGAGAGAGAGAGAGAGAGAGAGTGTGTGTGTGTGTGTGTGTGTGTGTGTGAGAATGAGAGTGTGTGTGTGCGAGAGTATGTGTGAGTGTGTGTGTGTGTGTGTGTGCGAGAGCGTGTGTGTGTGCGAGCGTGTGTGTCTAAGAGAGTGTGTGTGAGCGTGTGTGTGTGAGTGTGTGTGAGCGTGTGTGTGTGTGTGTGTGTGTGTGTGTGTGTGTGTGTGTGTGTGTGTGTGAATGAATGCATGTGTGTGTGAGAATGCGTGTGAGTGAGTGAGTGTGTGTGTGTGTGTGTGTGTGTGTGTTTGCTGCTTCTGTAGCTGCTCAGATAGTGCAGAGTTCTCTCTGTTGTGACATCATAGTGAAGATTCCGTTCTGGCAGCTCTGAACTGCAACTCTGACTCTGCTCTGCTGTTGGTGTGTTAGGAGTGAACAGATCGAAAGATACTTTTGTGAATTTCTGCAGATATTGACTACAAATATTGAATTCACTTGCAGCATTTGATGCTCATAATGGCGCTGTTTAGCAGTGTGTTTAGGCGACTGTTTGAGCATTTTGCTCACTTCTTGCACAGAAGGGAGACATCTCAGTGTGCAGCGCAAGACTTAGAGAAACTTCCAGATTCTCCATTGATGAAGGCAGGGGAGAAGAGTGAGGCCTTCGACTTCACTGCCAATGACAGGAAGTGCAGGAAGAGACACCGCAAGGTACCTGAGAGGTGCCAGCAGGAGGAAAAAGAGGTGAAGATCAATAAGGGAGGCAGTCATAAAGATGAGGCTGAAAAGGAGAGAGAGACACTCAGACTTGAACATATAAAGATGAAGAAGAATGGACGTGTGCATCAGAGAAAAAGAAAGATGCAGAGTCTAGAAAAGTTGATGGAGGGAGGAAGTGAGCATAGAGAAGCTGGAGAAAGACCACAGATCACAGAGCCAACGCCACTTCTTGTGGAGGTCAAACCTCTGCATACTCAAGTCGGATCTTCCTTCTTGAAGCCAATAGAGGGAGAACTCCCAATGCTTCCAAGTGTCTCCGAACACCTCGCTGTATCAGCCGCTCGCTTCAAACCCCTGCCGCTAGTGACCAAACCACCCGTGCATCTTCAGAAACCATCTGAGGATGTGTTATTCCTGCTTCATGTGGATCCTCCCAAACTGTTGGTGGTTCCTCCACATCCCACTCCAGCTCCTGATGAACTGTTTTCCCTCCGACGCTCTTCATCCCAAGTGCGTCCTCCTGCACCCGATGAAGCCGTTGCTCTGCGACGTCCTCCCAGCCGGAAGCCTCAGCCGTTCACTTCTTCCCCGTTTGAGCCGCCTCCACAACTCATGCTGGTTGACATAGAGGATGAGGAGAACGAGTACGTGGAGTACACTGGGAAGACCTTCCGGGCCGGTGACTTACTCAAGCCTGAACGCCCCCAAACGCCAGAGGCTGAAATGAAACCGAGAAAGATGGTTGCTTGGTTGGAGAAGGACAGCGAGGCGCAGGAGGAAGCGCGGGCGAGTGAAGTAGAGGAGATCCAGGGATTTGAGGAAGAGGATCCCAGTGAAATGGGAGACTCTGAGGCCAAACAAGGCCATACCTCTCCTGACAGTCCCAACAATGTGAATGTCCAGGAAGGGTGCAAAAGAAAATTGCCAATTGTTCTGTTCACCTGGATACAGGTGAAGGCCAAGCAAAAGGAGGTGAAGAAAATACAGAAGGAGAAGGAGCGACGAGAAAACGAGTTGCTGTTTGAACGCTGAAGCACTGAAGCATCTACTGCTCTCTTCATCTTTAAACTCCTGCTCATTTCTTTGTGTAAATAAAAAAACTGTGCAAACTAACACCTTGAAAGATCCATGACTAATAATAAAACATTTGTAATATTTCATATGATAAGTTAAATATGAACTGTATAATTTCTAAATAACCCTGTTTAATATCACCTGACTAGAACAGCATATCATATCAATTTCACTCTTGGTTTGAGTGGTTTAATGTTTCTTTTGGGTCTGTGTTCAGTCCAAGTCTGTGGTCAGTGCTGCTGTCTCTTATTCTAACAGAATCTCATGATTTCACATTTAATCCTCTAGGGCCAGTTGTTCAAAAGTAATCTGATCGAATTTCAGAATCGGATTGGATCAAATCTTGAAAATGGGTTGTTCAAAAGAAAAAAAGGATTCTGAAATCAGATTAGATCACAAAATCCAATCTTGGTTTTGATCTGGATCATCAGTTTATGTTGTTCAAAACTTTTTTAGTAAGATTGGGATACCTTTGATCCAAAAACAAAGTCAGGATTATAGCCTACTGATCCCAGCAGAAGAGTGGTTTTCAGGAACAAAAATTAATTAAACTTTAAAACTGGTCAAAAAATACAACATTTGATTCATGTAATACACACACAAACATATTTTTTTATTTTGCTCTTTAGTTTAACTTTAAAGTAATAAATTAGAAGTAGACATTATTAGGCTACCTAAGCCTTTCGGTAGCCTACAGTAAAGTAAAGAGATTTTGGCCATAAAATAATCCCTGAACAACTGTAAATATCAAACAAAAAATATTTTATCACTGTTTGTAAACTACATTGGCACAATCAAGAGATGACCCAGTCAAAAGTTCTCTAGTGAACGCTACGCAAAACTTTTCTGAGAGAACGCAAAAGCATTAAAGTATTCATTTTCCCCCATCTCATATTTTTTCCATCACCATGTCCCTTTAGGGGCTCCGTAGAGCACTAGTAATCCAGATTTGGTAATCTGAAAAAGTGTGTATCTGGATCAGGGTGATCCAATCCAATTTTGCTTTGAAAAACCAGCACAAAAGTAAAATGGATTCTGATCCTGGATAGCAAAACATGGGATTTTTAAATCTCGATCATTCTGATCCAGATTAAATTTTTTGAACAACTGGCCCCTAGTGTTTCTTGTTGAAACGTTTCACTTGATTTGAGTGAGAGATCAATTCATTGACACACTAGTTTGTAGCGCAAATGATTTTACCATGTATGCATTTTGTTATTCTTCCAATTATTTACCTATAGCAGCTAATGAATTGGAAGTTCGCACATTCACATAAAAAAACTTACTTTAATGTTGCAAAATAAGGTGGATATAGGTGCCCTTTGTTGATTTTCACAGCATTTCTTTCATCAGATTAGCAGATACACAGTAAAAAAAAGCAATTGCATTTTATCCAACATACAGAGCTTTTAGGACTCTATTTATGCTGTTGTTATTGCTGTTTTTTCTTGTTTTTCAGATACACATCCAGTAATTATTCATTCACAGTGGACAGTCTTGGTTCTCTCATTGGCTCATCAGTGTCTGTTTCATATTTCATCTCCTCTGATCTCTGTGCAGATACTGTGAGTGAGACTTCTTCATTGTGTGTGTCCAAAATGGCTCCCTTTCCCCTATATAGTGCACATATCAGGTGTTTTTTGGTACTGTTTTTTAACCTATAATGCGCTCTGATTTGTAGTGGGCAACAGATGCAGTTTCATCAATTGATGTGATTGATAACTGCATGCTTTAGGAATGGATAAGGCTGTTATGTACCATCTCTACTATTAAATTATCTTTAATCGATATGAACATGACCACGTTTATATTATTAAAGGGATAGTTATCGTTTGTCATCGTTTACTCACCCTCAAGTTGTTCCACACCTGTATGAGTTTCTTTCTTCTGTTGAACACAAAAGATTATATTTTAAAGAATGTTGGTAATAAAAGAGTTGACGGTAGCCACTGACTGCCCAGGTAGGAAAAAACTACTATGGAAGTCAATGGGTGCCGTCACCAACATTCTTTAAAATATAATCTTTTGTGTTCAGCAGAAGAAAGAAACTGGGTTGGAACAACATGAGGGTGAGTAAATGCAGACAAAACTTTCATTTTTTGGGTAAACTATCCCTTTAATGTCATTATGCTAACATAATATTAAAAAAGAATGCACATTTATTGTATCATCATACCATCGATGAAACTGACAAAGAGCTTATGTATAGTTATAAAATAATTGTCATGATATTTTTTTGGGAGTAGCTAAAAATTGTGATAATCATTTTTCTATTTCGTGACATCTTGTTGTATTTCATCACCAGGGGGCGCTACAATGTAATAACGGCTATTTGATTGATGAAATGCATTGCAGCTGTTATTTTAGTAGTCAAACGCTGTAAAGGTAACTTTTCCCCCTCTAATACTGAATTAGTTTTGATATTATATTGGATGGAGGTATCGCAATACTAAAATATATATTTGGCTAGAAACGTTTATGTTGTGTTCAATCTAAAAAAAAAAAAACAATCGGCAGTTGCGAAATCAAAGCGAATCTCTCAGTAACCGAAAAGGTAGTTTAGGAATACAGTCGAAGACTTGGATAAGGATTCTCATGCAAATTTTACTAGGCTGTCCAATGAAGAAATTGTGCTCAAACTGAAGGATGTGATGTGGGAGGGAGAGTTGCTCTCTTCTTCCACGAGGAACGCGCGTGCAGCAAATCCTCTCTGAAGAGTTTCTCAAACTTCAGTTCAATAACATGGACAGACTTCTGTGGAGACATACATATCCTGCCCCACTCCATTTATGCCACAGATGTCACAGTTGTTCCTGAAATGACAACTCGTTAGTTTATTCCACAAGAGGAGTCAACATGGGAAAACTGCAATCGAAACATGGTAAGACACTTTGGGATACCCAGTTGGTGACTTTATACAGAAACGATTTCATTTCGATGTGGATCCTTGTGTCTTTTGCTCTTCTTTTCCTGAAACACTTGATCATTTATTCTTTTACTGTGAGGTTACTTCTAAATTTTGGTTTTATATATATAGCTGGATGTCAGTAAGAATGGAGACAATACCTCCTATAACCCCAAAAGATGTCCTCTTCTTTAAGTGTGATTTAAATTCATCCTCCTCTGATATTGTAAATTTTGTTTTATTGATGGGTAAATATCATATCCATACTTGTAAATGGAAAAAATGTAAGCTCTCATTTAATATATTTCTATGTGAGTTTGTTAAAATGTTTCAGAGCTTCAAATGTTTCAAGAAACATAATCGAAGGTCTGAAACCTTATGTTTCTCTTTGTCAAAATATTTATTATTTTAGTATTTTTCTTTTTTTTTTTAATGGTTATTTTGGCTACCTTTTTGTCTCGACCCTTGCTCCTTGTGCCTTTTTTTTTTCCTCTCTTTTATTTGTTTATTAATATATTTTTTTGATTCCTTCGCAAATTCAAACTCTGTGTTTTGTCCCAATGGAAGTGTCTTACATTGTTGGTTGTTCCCTGTCTTATGTATATACTGCAATAAAAAAAATTAAAAAAAAGACACTTTGAGAATAACATGCCAGACGCTGAATATCAAGCTACTTAATGCTTGTTTTATTTTTTCCCCAGCATGTAAACGGAGAGAAAGTCCAGAGGGTAAGTGTGTGTCTTCATTATTTCTGCCATGTAGCTATTGCATAAAAAAGGTTAGTAAATGGACGTTTGTGTTGCAATAGGAGATGCTTTCAAGGAGCTTGACTGTATCGGTGAAGTGGACAGAAACAAGCAGGTAAAGGTAATTCATTCTTAATGTTAGGGAAGATTAATTTACATATACACTATAAATGCATGTTTATGTTAAACCTGTAAAGTGTTGATTGGTTGATGAGTACAGCTGCCATCGGTAACACTTCATCACAACTTTTATTAAACCATTATGAAACATTACAACATTGTATAACTTATAGGTCATGCAAGGTATTCATCTACACTGTATTCGTATTGTAATGCACATGAAATAGGCTACTTATCTTTTTAGCATTTTGCATTGTGATGCGAGTTAATGCTTATTAATAAACAAACAATGTTGCTGTAAAATGTACAGAATGTACTAATGAAATGTTACTCTTACATTTGTACATTCTGTAATCAGAACTTTAGGTTTATCTATATTTGCATGACCTGATACCTCTGAAGTACCAATACATTTTTAGATATACAGTACCGGTCAAAAGTTTGGAAACATTAAGGTACTGTGAAATATTATTACAATTTAAATTGACTCTTTTCTGTTGTAATATATTGTAAAATGTAATTTATTCCTGTGATCAAAGCTGAATTTTCAGCATCATTACTCCAGTCTTCAGTGTCACATGATCCTTCAGAAATCATTCTAATATGATGATTTGCTGCTCAAGAAACTTATGATTATTATAAATGCTGAGCAGTTGTGCTGCTTCATTTTTGTTGTTGTTGTGGAAACTGGATTTTTCCCCCCAGGATTCTTTGAATAGAAAGTTCAAAAGAACAGCATTTATTACTTTTTATGCAATATTTATTAATTTCATAAATGTCTTTACTGTCTTTTTTGATCAATTTAATGTGCCTTTGCCAAATAAAAGTATTAATTAATAAAATAAAAAAAATAAAAAAAATCTTACTTACCCTAAACGTTTGAATGGCAGTGTGTCATGATTGCCAAAATAAAATTAACTAAAACATGTTTTCAACATTAATAATAATAATAAGAAATTATCTAAGAATGATTTCTGAAGGATCATGTGACACTGAAGACTGGAGTAATGATGCTGAAAATTCAGCTTTAATCACAGGAATAAATTACAGTTTAAAATATTACAACAGAAACCAGTTAATTTAAATCGTAATATTTCACAATATTACTGTTTTTACTGTATTTGTGATCAAATAAATGCAGCCTTAGTGAGATTAAGAGACCACTTTCAAAAACATTAAAAAAACCTTAATGTTTCCAAACTTTTGACCGGTACTGTATGATATAATGGTGGACAAACTGCAAGTGTTCCTATTGTTTGAGTAGAACATAGTGCTTGCAACATCAAGTCATGGATTTGATTTCCTGAGAACTGAACATTTGCATAGCTAGGTTGCACTGTTAGAACTGAAGTGAAGAAATGTAAATGCCATCAACACAAATCAACGTAAATCGTCTTGATCATTTTCACATTTTCGACCGCCAGTTGAGTTTTTGAAAGCAAGCAGGCACGGTCCTCTCCGCACTACACAGAACTTCTCAGCGTTGTATTTAAATGGTGTTGAGTCTCTTCCCTCTTTTTCCTTTGCTCTCATTCTCTCAGCGGAGCCTGGAGCCTTCATCACTGTGTGAAATGCATATGGCCGGCAGCCAGAACAGCAGGGTCTTTGAGCGCAGCCCCACCACACATCTGTTATTAGTTTTGAAAACAGAGGGAGGCTGTGATGGGAAAATGGGGGGAAGTGGTTGGAGGTGTAGTTGGTGGGAGGAGTGCAATGATGAAGGCTGCTGCAAACAAAATGTAGATGAGTGGTTCAGCTCAAGGCCTTGGATTGTTGTGGTGATGCTGTGTGCATCAAACGTCTAATTCAGAGATCAGGATTAGTGGTTAGGACCAAGGCAACTTGCAAGACAGTGTTTAGTGTTGCAGGAAGATGAACAGTTTTCTAGAGTTATGTGTTTTTATGTGTATTTGTTTTTGCATTTCAAAGAGGTTTAGACCCACCTACTTGGAGATGCTTGATGATGACCATATCTCACTAAAGATGTAGATAAGAAAAGAGCAGTGTTTAAAATGGTTTGATAAATCAATTGTCAATGCAGGGTACCTGTAGCAGCTGAAGGAAGATATATAAATAGCCAACAAGAATGGCACATTAAAAAACATTTTTACAATGTCTTGATTTTGTTTTTAGGCTGTACTAGAACAGGTTTTCATGCTTGAATGCTCAAAAATGATTATTTTCCCCATATAAAAACTAGTAAATAGGCTACTGAAAGTGCATGAAACCATCAAATAGTGTACTTAAGTTACAATAACAATCACACACACACACACTCGCACTCGCTCACAAGCACACGCGCTTCTACGTGCACGCGCACATAGACGCGCTCACACGCTGTGAATGTTAAAATGCGGTACATCAAACAAAATAGTCTCCTAATTGTGAGACTTCTAATACATTGGCATCAGTAGTGCAAATCTCATTAATTTTAGTTCTACACACAGAATGTGTTCACATTGAATCAATCTTTGACATTACTGAGGACGTGCGTACTCTTTCTGTCTCCAGTGTGTTTCGGGTCTAATTAGGACTTTGTTCTTTCATGGCAGGATCCGACACTGTGGGTCATAATGCCTGGGACACTGAGGTCTTGGTCTCAGACGACTCAAAGGAGTCTGTCTGTTCTTGGAGAGGCAGGAAGAATCCTTTCTTTCACCCTTTTTCCTCGCTGTCCCACTTCAAAGGACATAAGGAAGGGAGCGTGTGCTGGAGGCAGTGATCCGTGTCTCTTTAGAATAGGTTACGTCGGAAATAATTTAAAAGATTAAACTCTTGAAGTATTATTACTTCAGTCTGTTTAGTACCAACACTCAAAATTTGTTGGATCAGTAAAACTTTCCCCACCATTGATGGAAATTTCTGGTGTTTTCACTGTTATACAGTAGGGGGCGCTATTACGCATCTTCTAAAAGAGTACTGAATATCCTGATCAAAAGACATGTGAAGAAGAGGCAGAAACAAGTGAAGGGGGGGAAATGTTTTTTTTTAAACTTATCCACATTCAAGTGTTAATATAAAAAAAAGCTATAAATAAATTTAAAAAAAAAAAAAGATAGAATAAAACTTTTTTTTTTATTTTTTTTTTTTATATAAATCAGAGGCTCCCCGGTTGTGGGGAAAAGGACTGAAAATACAAGCTGTGAAGATTTTGCCTTTTGTATTATTGACCTTCAACATCCTTATGAAGAACAAATCTGTTAAAAGGGTCCTATAACACCCCTTTTTACAAGATGTAAAATAAGTCTCTGATGTCCCCAGAGTGTGTATGTGAAGTTTTAGCTCAAAATACCCCACAGATCATTTTTATAGCATGTTAAAATTTGTCACTTTTTGAGGGTGAGCTAAAACGCGCAAATGAGCTGCTGCTCCCGCCCCTTTCAAGAAGAGGGTGGAGCTTCAAGAGCTCGTGTTAGCAGCTCTGATTACCTCACGCAGACATGCACTGAAAATATCAGAAACTGTTCAGCCTTTTATGTTCAAACCAGAGTCGGACAATGATGGAGAGACTCAAGAAGAAGTGACAGCATGTAGAATGAGACAGGACGTTTCTGAATGGTTAGTTGATGAATTTATGTAGCTGATGTGGAGTTAACTATCTTCAAGTCATCGATTAGCATATTCTGTCATGATAATCTATAAATCACTCATGTGGGAACTGTTGTAAGATGCACAGAGCCAGAGAATATCTGCTGCATGAAGATTGAACAGGTATAGTTTAGTTTAATTACGGTTATAACTTATGTTGTCATCTTGCTTTATGACATGCTATTGCATTTGTGTTCGTACTGTATTGCAATAAATGTGAAAAGACGGATGCGACAGCTTGAGCAGAATCCTAAATGTGCTCGACTACAACAAACTTTCTTTTCTCAACGTGGGCTTTGTTGCGTGTTCCCGGGGTGGGGTTTATGTAAATTTTAGGGTTTGTGATGTCACTAACCCATGAATAATCTCGTTGTAGTCCCTACCAGCCGTTTGTTGTAGTCCTTAAAAAGTGATTCCTTTAAAAGAAAAGATCTCCCTTTGCTTTGAACTTTGAGTGTCGTAACTTTGCAGATGTTGTTTATGCTCAAACAACAACATTATACACGAACTAAAGTTAAAAAAGTGAAATCATAATTAACCACCCCTTTAATCTGATGAGCACCTATCATCAGCTAGTTTGCCTAGACATGCCTGCAATGGTATAAGCTTGATATTAGTCTTTTATAGCTTGTACTTGTATGCTATTGGTGCATACTAATAAAATCAAGTTTGGGTAAGAGAGGAATGCTACAAATGTAAGCCATTATGCAGTTCTGTCTTGAATGATTGCCCATCTGAACAGGGAAAGCTTAGTGACGCTGAATTGCTTTTGAGTTTGTTCCTAGACCATGACAGATTAAATCAATCATGTTCAGCCTCAACATTTTGTAGCAAATGGTGTTAGATATTGTACACTCTTAAGAATAAAATGTTCAATAGGGTTCTTTGTAGAACTCTAGGGTTCTTGACTCAATTTTAAAGAACGCTTTATGCCAAAAAGGTTCTATTTAAGGAGAAATGTCTTAAACGATTGCATATACTTTCATACAACTTCTATCCGCTCCTTATGGTTTCTTTGCTTCTTTTTGGATCGAGAGATGCTGTACTTTTTTAGACGATGCGTAACAGCGCCCCCTACCGTATTAGTGAAAACGTGGATTGCCGGAAAAACTCGTCTATGGCGGGGAAAGAGTTAAGGCTCTATATAGAAGCTTTTCTTCTAAGAGTGTAGTCCCTTGAGCTGTGATCATACTCCAAACCACCTCGGCTCACTGACGAAAACGGTGAAACGGCTCATCAAACGGTATGCTATTTCTCTCTCTCACCATGTAATAAGGGTTCCATCCAGGTGTTTGGTGACAGGAAATAAGAGGAAACAAAGCCAGGTACTGTTCATGAGAAGCACAGACAGCAGTGTGAGTGGGTGGTGAAGAGGAACAGGAGTTGGGTTAGGGGGTGTCTGGCCCAGTGACACCCGGCTCAGGGCAGGAAAAAACCCTTCTGAGCTGGTAATCTGAGCCTACATCAAAGGCACTCGAGCAGGCAGAGCGTGCAGAGGCTTGGCCGTGATGATGGGACAAATCATTGGCGGACTGATAGATCACTCATCGCTCTTCTCCGAGTTTTGTTCTTCAGACTGCAGTCAGCAGCGTGATGCAGAGAGATTGCTTTATGGTTGCATATTTGGATGTTTGCTTGCAAAAGATGAGATTTAGTAGATGGAAAAAGTTTATATATTTTAAGGATGCACAATATATCAGTGCCATATCGTTATCTGCCAATATTTCATATACATGGATGACATATTGGTGCCTGTGTATTTTAGAACAAAAAATGTAACGCACAAGAACAAAGATGAGAAGATATTAAAAAAATATATATGTGTTGTCAAGCAAAGACTTCTGGAAATGCTTTTTTAGTGTTTTTAATCGTAAATTATATGGTAATTTATATTTCAACAATTTTTATTTGCAAACCCCATAATTTTGACAGTATTTTACAGTAAAATGACATATGTTAAAACATGTAAAGTTTTTCACCATATATAGTAACTAAAATACAACTACATTTTTACAGTGAATATCAGCCAGTATTGGATTTTTATTTGTTCCTGCTCATTTCCTCTATTTTTACACTTTTAGATGACTTGCTGTCATCTAACACTCACTTAGAAGTAATCTTTAAAAATACTCATTTAATAATGATTTACTCTAATAAATCTCAAAAATAATATCTATTTTTCATCTGTACATTATAATGTTCACTTGTTGCATCTAAAGACTTTTTTGGTGTTTTTAGTTCATTCAGTTTATTTTTTGTAGAATTAAAAAAAAAAACCTGTTTGGGTTATTGGCAATAACATGAAAATAATTATCTGCGTTTTGGTCAGAATTTTAATATCGGCTCATCCCGATGTATAATATAATAAAATATATTTATTATCTTGTATTGGCTGATTTTCTTTTATTGGCTGACTGCATGTTCTTAAGATGTTTTTTCCAGATTCTGGCTCATAAAAGGTAGTTTGTGGAGAGCCATGTACATCTCACATCTGGTCTTGAATTAGCACACTGTGTGTGTGTGTTACCCTTCATGAGTTTGAGAGTTAATATCTGGTTTTATAGTTGCGGATGATGTCAAAACTGCCACGAGTAACACCGTGTCGACATCATGCCCTGTCTGAGAGGGAGTACTGTTCATATTCACAGTGCTAACTCTGTCATCTTTTTGAAAAATAGATATGAATGCTATGTGCTCGTCGTAATATGAGCAATGCATTCACAGTCTTTCATGCAATATTTAATATGATATTCTACTAAGTTCATTATTAAAAATGCCACAGAATATCTGTCATGGATTTATTTAAAATTCAAATTCTAACTTTTTTTTTTATTTTTTTATGGTGATTGGTAATATTCTGTAAATATATAGATTGTTGTAAGGATTCTTTGAATGCAATAAAGTATATTGCTGTAATTTTCCAGGAAAAAAATAAAATATCTTGTGGGAATGGCACAAACAAACTTGCTTAAAGGGTTAGTTCACCCAAAAATGAAAATTCTGTCATTAATTACTCACACTCATGTAGTTCCAACACGAGAATGAGCCTCATTAGTTCTTGCTGAAGCTCAAATGTGCTGCGTAACACGAGAATGAACCTCATTGGTTCTTGCAGAAGCTCAAACGTGCTGCGTAACACGAGAATGAACCTCATTGGTTCTTGCAGAAGCTCAAACGTGCTGCGTAACACGAGAATGAACCTTATTGGTTCTTGCAGAAGCTCAAATGTGCTGCGTAACACGAGAATGAACCTCATTGGTTCTTGCAGAAGCTCAAACGTGATGCGTAACACGAGAATGAACCTCATTGGTTCTTGCAGAAGCTCAAACGTGATGCGTAACACGAGAATGAACCTCATTGGTTCTTGCAGAAGCTCAAACGTGATGCGTAACACGAGAATGAACCTCATTGGTTCTTGCAGAAGCTCAAATGTGCTGCGTAACACGAGAATGATCCTCATTGGTTCTTGCTGAAGCTCAAATGTGCTGTGTAACACGAGAATGATCCTCATTGTTTCTTGCTGAAGCTCAAACGTGCTGCGTAACACGAGAATGATCCTCATTGGTTCTTGCTGAAGCTCAAATGTGCTGTGTAACACGAGAATGATCCTCATTGTTTCTTGCTGAAGCTCAAACGTGCTGCGTAACATTAGAATGATTCTCATTGGTTCTTGCTGAAGCTCAAATGTGCTGCGTAACACGAGAATGATCCTCATTGGTTCTTGCTGAAGCTCAAATGTGCTGCGTTACACGAGAATGAACCTCATTGGTTCTTGCTGAAGCTCAAACATGATGCGTAACACGAAAATGACCCTCATTGGTTCTCACGTCAAGTGAACATGCTTAAGCTTCTGTTTACCACAACTGATTTGTGAGTTGATGAATATTTATGTTAATAAAAGCCTAAATTCAATCAGTTCATCATATAAAGCGATCGAGTCTCTTCAGAAAATTTGTACTAAACCGCTCAATTCATATGGATTAGTTTTACGATCTCTTTATGAACTTTGAGGCGTCAAAGTGATAAGTTGTGTAGCTGTCAATGGACGGACAGAAAACTCAGATTTCATCAAAAAGATGAACGAAAGAGCAAAATGAGTAATTAATGACAGAATTTTCATTTTTGGTTGAACTATCACTTTAACGTTAAATTAAAAATGCAACTTTAAATGCAAATCTTGGAATATGACACAAGCAGTTGATGGTCAGATTTGTTCAGCACATACGTGCAGTTGTGTTTTTGCTAGTATAAGAGGGACAGAGTTGTGGCAGGAAGGACTACAGATGATGATGATGAGCTTTTTTGTCATGGAGGGCAATTCACTTCCTCCTCCAGAATGCAGCAGTGCAATGTGTCTGGAAACAATTGTGCTCAAGACCACAGGAGTGCAAAGAATGAAGTGAATTTTTTTTTTATTTTTTTTTTTAATTTTTTTATTCTTGTTCCTGGTGAATTCATTATGGGGGCTGCATGGTTTTTCCAGCTCAAAAGCAGGTTTCCTAAACAAATTATATACAAAACTGGCTCATAGATCTATCATCTTACAGATGTTCCCCCTCCACAGACACTAGCACGAGCTTTCTATGCTTTCTAATGTCATCCAGTTTCGTCGTCCTGTGGGTTTATCCTTCACTGCACTGCAGTCCATTGTTTTCTTTGGATGTCCAAAGTTTTAATGATTTGTTTTGCCTTTTTAACTCTAGGATCTGTGTGGTAGAGATCCAAAAGTAGATCATTACTGTGCGCTGCAAGGTAAGTCGAGCTTCGAAAGGAAACCCGTTCACAAACAGTGTCTCTGTTTGAAGCAAAGTAATACAGACTAATCTGTCATTTTTTTTCTAAAAAAATTAGTGTTTTTTTCTCAGTCTAAGTCTTTGTAAGATCTTGTTAACATTATCTGTTATTTGTAGTAACACTTCCAACAGAGAGAGTAATGGAAAATCCCAAATCTTTGCTTTCTTCCCCTGAAAATGGAAGGCAGCATCCACTCAAAGATGCACTAAGGAGAAACGGGAAGAGTGATGTAAGTGTCTGCCATTCATAAAACTACATATACAATGAATATCAGGTTTGATAACCTAATGCAGCCTAACCTCCATAAGGGCTTTTCACACAGCGCTTAACCCCGGGTTATCGTCGTTCTAAACCCCGCTTTTAACCCCGGGTAAAGGAACGTTTCACACTTTTAACCCAGGGTTATGAAGCTTTGCTCCGGAGCAGGATTAGCGCCGTTTTAACCCTGTTAACCCCGCATTGCTGTGCCAAACGTGTGCAGTGTTATACGATGCGGTGTTAGTACGGCTAGATGCTTAGCAATCATGTGACTCACATTCACGCGCTTTGGAAAGTCACAGAAACACTGCATGTTGTATATAAACAGTCGTTTTAGCGTTTGATGGGAAAAATGTCAGCGACGGAAACGCGTCAGTGGGCCAATTTCACAAGAATCGACGCTGGGTAAAGTTATTTCCGCTATGCGTCTGTGGCTATTAGATTAATATGCTCTTTTCTCAAATATCGCTTCTCACCTTTTCTGTTTTCCAAGTTGCTGTTATATAATCTGCGACGATATTAATTTGTAGCCAACTTGTTTGTAGTTTATACGGCCATTCAGACCGTGCTCGAATTTACCGGCTGTAAATGTACTCATTCATTACCATGCGACGAGCATTTATCATTTATAAAATTAGTTTATAAAAACTAAACTCCCAATATGAATGCAGGGATATAATATTGTGATATTAATACACAAGCCAATGATTTCCCCATCACATCATGAAAAACACAGTTTTTACAGCACATTGAGTGCGAAGATGCACACTTCGAATTAATTCTTGAATTTAGCTCTTAATTAGCACTTTGTAGTCTCACCAATAATTCACCAAGACAGTTCAAATATTTATATTTTATTTTAATTATTTATTTATTTATTTTTATTATTATTTTATTTATTTATTTATTTTTGGGGGGGGGGGGGGGGGGGAACCATAATTTTTTTTCTTTTTCTTTTTCTTTGGGTTCTTTGATGAATAGAAAGTTCAAAATAACAGCATTTATTTGAAACCGAAATCTTTTTGTGACAATTTAAAAGTCGTTACTGTCCTTTTAATGCATCCTTTCTCTGCCATTCTTGTGCTGTTGATATTAGGATAGGGAGAGTAATGTGTCTGTCCTGGATGAAAATCGTCAAGAGTGGATGATTATGTTGTATGATTTGGACGGCAATGGGAAAATAACCAGAGAGGTAAAGCTCAGATCTACCATATCATTACAGCGATAAATCATTTAGCTATTGGTGAGTTTCTCTCGTTGTGATTGTTGCAGAATATGTTGAGCTTGATGCAGACGATCTATGAGGCGGTGGAGGCATCAGTCAAACAGCTGGTGCTTAGCAATGGCACAAGCCTGCGTGTGAAGCTGAGTCTCACTCCATTAACCAGCAGAAAAGGTGAAGACTGAACCTTTCATGATAAACAAGTGGTCTGATCTGTTTGGTGGACGCCCACTTAGATGAAATATACATGATATAATACAACTTTTGCTTTTTACCTTTGTCTTACTTGAGATGGGGATGCTGGGATGCAGTCTCTGAATGAGCGGGATGAAATGGAGGAGGCAGTACGGTGTGTAGAGAGCCATCGTTCTCAAATCGGGTCCATTTTATAGTCTTTGCTATATGAATGAGTTATTCTTGAGAAAATATTGATGCAGGAAATAAATTATGTATTTAGTTGAATAAAATTAGAATTATTTACCAGTGAAACAAAATTATTATATAAATTAATTACCCAGTGAAACAAAATTATTATTATATAAATTAATTACCCAGTGGAACAAAATTATAACAAAATGGAATAAAATTAGAGTTACTAATAACCAGTATTATTTTAGTATTTATATACTATTATAATATTTATAAATGTTTTATATTTTATAAAAAAAAAAGAAAAAGAAAAAAGTTTATTTTTATCTTTTCAGTTTTCGTTATTTACCAGTGAAACAAAATTAGAAATATTATAATTATTTATCCAGTGGAACAAAATTATAACAAAATGGAATAAAATTAGTTGCTAATAACCAGTATTATTTTAGTATTTGTATACTATTATAATATTTATAAATATTTTTTTATATTTTATTAAAAAAAACCTGTTTTAATTTTAATAAATTACTTTTAATTTGTTTTATCAATTTTATGTGCTTTTATTTTTATTTCAGTTTTAGTCATTTCAGTCTTTAATATATTTTATTTCTGTTATTTGCCAAGGGAACAACTGAAAGTTTACTTTTTAAATCAGATTTTTTTTATTTCAGCTTTTTTAATTAACAATTTTAATAGTTTGTTACTAATAACAACATCGTTAACGACACTATGATACAATATTACAATAATATGATTTCTATTCTATGATTTTCTTCTGTCAGAGGACTGAACTCGGGTCAGTCGGGTGTTCTGGAGAAGAAGCACTACTCCGTGGATGAAAACACAGAACGTAGGAACCACTATCTGGATCTGGCTGGAATTGAGAACTACACTTCTCGATTTGAAGGTGATAGCTTCACATTTATCCTTTGAGCAATCGCCACATGCCTTTATGACAAACATCTTGCCGAAAAGCAGTTTTATGAAGGCCAGGTTTTGTCCTAAATTGCTCATAGAAGCTTAGATGTTTCTTACATATAATTTATTCTACTCAGAAACATCTGCTGAGGAGCAGCCTCAGGACGGCCCAGCGCGTGGCCATCATCGTCGCTCTCAAGCCGAGACCTGCAGTCCTGTGGAGTCCTCTGGGAAATCCATTCCTTTCCTCAGGTCACTCCGCAGCCGCAGCAAGTCTGTTGGTTATAGTGGAGCCACAACCAAACCCAGCAAGCTCCATGGGCATCACCGTATGACCTGGTGCCACCTGTCCCAACAGCAACCTCTGCTGCACAGCTCCAGCAAACGCATCCGTGCCAGAGCCCGTGACACTGCATCACCGTCCAGAAGCAACCATGACAGAGATGTACAGCCCGTTCCTCAAAGACATGAACACCATCATCACCATGAGCATCACCATCACCACCATCATCATCACCACCACCACCCCTGCGTAAGAGTTCTGAAAACCTCCTGAATGTCTGACTGCAAAATCTCATGAGCAGTGTTACTTTTTTTCTGTAAAATCAAAGATGCAGGTGGTTCGTCTGCCAAACAGACAGAGCTTGAACATTTCTACAATAAAAGGGACTGAACCACTTACTTTTTTTTTAAATTTTTTTTTTAGATGATATGAGAACAGCACCTGTGCATAAAATGTTTAACTCGGTCAGTAGAAAAGAATCAGCGTTCATTGTGTTGGTGGTCAGCGCCCCCTTGTGGTTATGAACAGAATAGTCCTCAAAATGTGTCCGGTTGCATAAACTGCTTGCTTAGAGATTAGATTTAAAAGCAGTGTTGGGAAGGTTACTTTGGAAATGTAATAGGGTAACTTGTAATCTGTAACCTATTTAAAATGTAATAAGTTGTGTAACTATTTCAGCTACTTTACTAAAGTAATGTAACTGATTACTTTTCTAAATTTCTAATGAATGTTTTCAACTGTTTATCATTTTTCAAACATTTAAACTAGGCAGGGTTAACCTCTAAAAGCACAGAGATCATTATATTTAGTTATATTTAAAAACACACAATTCTAGATCATTATACTGTAGGAAAAACATGATGTCTTTCTTCTTACTGATATAAAAAAAAAAAAGAGTAAATATCTGCATACTATTCTTTTTACCAATGTGTGTATGAAGGGAAAATATTATCCAACATATCCTAGCTTTTTACAGAAAATATTCAGATCGTTCACATTTTCATAAGTAACTGTTTTTTTCATAAGTAAAAAACATTTTTTTTTTTTTTTCTCTATCTGATTAGTTACATTTATTTTGAAATTAAATTGCGTAACTCCGTTACATGTAACTGCTTACTCCCCAACACTGCTTAAAAGTTAGTTTTCAACTTTAAGTCTAGATCTAAAAAGGTAGATTGGTCTAATTTGAATCCAAAAAGTAAAACTGATTACCCCTTAGCAAAGTGCTAGTTGGTTAGACTAGTTCTTAAGCCACTTAGGCTACGTTCAGACTGCAGGCAAATGTGGCCCATATCCGATTTGTGACTCAGATCTGTTTTTCTCATGACAGTGTGAACGGCACAAACCACATGGAATCTGATCTTTTCAATTCCGATTTGTGCCACTTCCATATGTGTTCCTAAATCCGATACAGGTCAGATGTTTTGTGATGCGACCTCAGTCTGAACAGTCATATCGGAATTCATGCGACTTTTACGTCACTCTAGAGCAACATTGGTCACAATTCTGCGCTCATGGGAGTCACTTCAGAGATTTTCAATACCCGAAGTTATCCAGGCAAGGTCTGCGAAAGGTAGTCAGTGAAGGACAGTGATGTGTCAGAGCTCACAAGTACAGTGACAGCTCTATATACAAGCAAAACATCAAAATGTTTAAAAACTCTGCTCTCTTTTTTCATATCCTCGTCTTTGTTCTTTTATATTGGCTGTGCATAAATCAGCTGGCTTCTGCAGCAGATCACACTATAAATAAACACGTAATGACTCACTTTAATGTTCTCCGTGTTTACTTCTGTATGATAGCGTGACGTGTGGCGTTTTTTTTGCTTTTCTTTTTTTTCGTATCGTTCTTTTGCGCATATGGGTCAGTTCAGGACCATGATTTGTTCACACTGGAATCTGATATTGGCCACATTTAAAACAACAATGTGAAGAGCTATACAAAAACCCCCGGATCTGAGCAATAAACCGGAATTGAGCACTAAGGCTCGCAGTGTGAACGTAGCTTTAGTGGCTGTTTATGCAGCTGGCCCCTGGTTTCATCCATAGCTCCTATTTTGATAATGATGCATTTGGTGGACTTTCCTTTTTTGTTTGGAAAATATACCATGCTAGTATATACTTAATTCTAAATGTAATGATTGTAATAGTTGCGCTTGTGAGGTGCCACACAATTTTTGTGTTTTCTAGACTATATGACCACTTTTATTGTATGTTATTACATATATCAATGTTCCCATTAATGTAGTTTTGAGTCAGCTTGCTTGTTATAAAACATAGGCTGCAATCAGTATTTTTTTAAACCAAAGTCTTTACAACCATATTGCATGTTTGTTCTGAATAGGGCTGCTAATATTATATTAGAAAATGGCATGTTTTATTGTTGACATCTTAGCAAGCAAAATAAAAGATTAAATTGAATAACAGAAACTGCACATTCACTTTAAGTACGGAGCATCCCTGTATGGTGAGATGCTCAAAAAAAACAAGCAAGCAAAAAAAATGTCTCTTGCACGTTAAACAAATGTCATCTGAGTACAATTATAATGACTTGAATCCAATTTTTTGTAAAGGTACGGTCTCATTTACCATTGCTCTGCAAATTTTCATAGGCGAAATCCAGTCATTCAAATAGAAATCCGGTGTGGTCACATTAGCGAAAATTCAGCAAAAGTCATTGTCAATAGTGAAATCGCATTAAAACCAAGCAGTTTTCTGTTGGTCAACGTGTCGAATTTGCTTGACCTATTTGAACACGAGCAAAATCTGCATGGGGAACTTTTTTTTTTTTTTTTTTTTTTTCCCCTTGATGTGGATTCCTATTAAAATGACTAGAATTTGCTTGTGGAATTTCGCTGAGCAACGGTAAATGTGACCGCAAAAAAGTCACAACTATAAAAGTTTCCCATGCAGACTTCACTCATGGTCAAGCAAATTTGCTGCATTGCCTAAAAGAAAGTTGCTTGGTTTTGAAGTTGACATGAAATGGAAGTCGCAATAATATTTTCTTCCTTATTCTAAAATATATCCAATTGAAATGGCTTCTGGAACAACAGCAAATGTTGGGCGGGGCTTGATTTTGTCCATGGGGAATTGATTGGATGGTTGGGGTTTGCTATTGGTCAGTCTCATGTGAGTGACAGGTTGCTCCGCCCTTGCGTCAGTAAACATGCCATTAGAGAAAAGATGAGATGCTGCTGCAAGAGGGAGGGGAAGTTATTTTGATTAAAGATTATGATGCACATGAATTTAAAAAAATGCATGGATAAATCATTTATAATAGGGCAATATTCCATAAAAAATAAGAATCATCAATTTTAATTTCATGGTAATTTTAAAGTGACTTCTGTGTAAACGGTCCTACATGCATTGCTACTCTGTTCACAATAGACCTTTTTGCTGCACCTAGGGGTGGGCGATATACCGGTAGACACGATTAACCGGTAGAAATTTGTCAACTGGTAGAGATTTTGGTCTCTATCGCGGTTACGCTCACGTGACGTTGCTTTGCGGCGCGGTCACGAAAGCTTATCGTTTGCATGCGTTTTTAAGCACTGCGGTTTAAAAACAGATGATTTTAAATCGTTGAAGCGCAATTAGCAGCAAAAGACAACTCATTTCAGTACATGCGCACACAGAGACTTTCTCAGCGCTGTGAGAGACGCGCACGACATGAAGCCGCTGCTCATAGTGTGTTTGAGAACTCAGTGCTTTTTGCCGCCTAATTGGGATTCAACTGTTAAATACACATACCCATGTGTGAAAGTCATTTATGTCTTAAATAAACGTAAACCGTTGAGAAAGAACAACGCACAAATATAATGGATCCGTGCAGCCGGTCTTAAAGTGACAGCATCCAAATTTACCTGCTGTCATTATTAATGCTAATCAAACAACAAAAAAAGAGAGAAAATCTCTCACTGCTCTTGACTGAATCACTTTTTGTAACTTTATTAAGAATAAATGTATATATTTAACTATGCATTTTTTTTTTTTATACATTTGATTATACATTTTGTGTAGTATTTCTAGTGCTTTACAGATAGGTTTGTGTCTTTTGTTCTATTGTAGTTTTTGTCTTTTTGCTCTTTGTTTATCAGTTTACTTGTCTTCAGTAAGCTTGAGTTTTTTTTTTTTAAGGCTAGTATTAGTTTTTTAAATGTGACCCTGGACCACAAAACCAGTCATGCGTCTCATGGGTATGTTTGTGGCAATAGCTAACAATACATTGTATGGGTCAAAATTATCGATATTATTATTATTATTTTTATTTATTTATTTTTTTCTTTGATGCCAAAAATCATTAGGATATTAATTAAAGATCATATTCCATGAAGATATTTTGTACATTTCCTACCGTAAATGTCAAAAATGTATTATTAGTAGTAATATGCATTTCTAAGGACTTCATTTGGAAAACTTTAAAGGCATTTTCTTTTTTTTTTTTGCACCCTCATATTCCAGATTTTCAAATAGTTGTATCTCGGCCAAATATTGTCCTAACAAACCATATATCAATGGAAAGCTTATTTATTCAGCTTTAAGATGATTTAGAAATCTTGGTCCAGGGTCACAAATGATATTGAAAATGGTAATAAGAATTATGAAATTTCAGTGATATCAAATTTGTTTATATTATAATAACCTTATTTAAAACAAAAATAACTGTATTGTGATATATATCATTATCGTGATTATACAATTTCTCATATCGTGATATAAGATTTTGGTCATATCGCCCACCCCTAGCTGCACCTTCAGAATATATCTTCTTTTTCCTTTCCAATGGTTAACCCATAAAATACCAGATTTTTCCTACAGCCACAGACTGTCATCGTACCAACTGTTGAGCACAGGTAAGAGACTTCTTTTTTTCTTAGCTGCCGTCCAAAATCGAATTGCTGTTTAACCTCTGCCTGATAGCCATGAGAGTATAAGACAGCTGCTTCTATAAATAACTAACCCCCTCTCGACTGCCTCCCTCCTCATGCTCTCGCTCAGCACATGTATATGTTGTTTGAAAGAGGGCAGAAGAAACACACCACAACTCCTAAAGGCTGACAGCTCTAAAGAAGTGTCCTTGATCTTGGGAGCTGACAAACACAGCCATGAAGAGCTTGAAGTTCCTAGCAGCCGAGGGCTTTGTCCAAACCGGCCCGTATGCGTGTGAGAACCTCCACTGCTTGTCTTGCAATCTCTACCCAATTCTCTTCAAGGCCTGCTATCTGCGTGAGGAGGCCACAGTGCTCCACGACTTGATTCAGACGTGGCCTCTGACAGAGATCAACTTGCGCAAACTGTTGGGCCGGACGGTGGACTGTCCTGATGATCTCACGTCCCGCACATGCAGACTCTGTCTGGAGGCCTTTCTCACAGGTCTGAGGGACTATGTGTTTCAAGCTCCAAGCACGTATGCAAAAAAGCTCTGTGTGGTGGATATAATCGGTCTGCAAGACACTGAACACCAGGTCTGTCCCTGCGGACGGACCCTCGGACGCTGGGCACGAACCGAGCTGCTCACCCGCATGTGCTACGAGACTATGGTGTCCATGCAGGCCGGTCAATCGCCACCATCAGCGTTTGAAATGGAAGTAGATGTCCGCATGGATGCTTTTGTTACTGGACGGAACAACGAGGTGGTGGCTCAGGCTCTGTTGCTACGCAGACATTGCCCATTAAAACTGCACTTTGTTGGGCTGCGTGTGGATTCGTTGAGCCTCAGGAACCTCTTTTACCTCCTGAAACTGGTGGAGTCACACGGCCTGCAGAAGCTGGAGGTGGTGCACAACGTACATCTGGAGGCTCCACACATTGAGGTAATGCTCTCCCAGCTGAATTTCCCCCAGCTGCGCTCCATCACGCTTCCTGCGCAGGCTTTGAATGTACACAGGTTGGGCCCGGATGACCAGGGCCTCATGGGAGTTCTGGGTGAGCTGATGAGCAAACTGACCGAGCTGAGAGAGCTCTATCTGGGGTTCTCCACTCTTACAGGACATCTGAGGAAACTGCTGAGGTAAAGACTTTAAAGGAACAGGTCACACAAAAATGAAAATTATCCCATGATTTACTCACCCTCAAGCCATCCAAGGTGGATATGACTTTATTCTTATATTAAAAGATATCCTGGCTCTTCCCAGCTTTGTAATGGGAGTGAATAGTGCCAGAGTTTTTGACACTCCAAAAAGTGCATCCATCTATCATAAAAGCAAGGCCGTAACCATGTCTTGAACATTGGGGGGGGTTTATTTTTTTTATCCAAAGTTTAATTTTTTTGCGTGGCGTGGGGTAATTGGTCTTATTGGTTTATTTAAAGGAATTAAATAGTTAAAGGATTAAAAGGGATTCAAGGAAATAAAATAAAAAATGAAGTAAACTTTGCAAATTATATATATATATTTTTTTTTTTTTGAATATGCACACATTCACTCTTATTCGTATCTCTGTAAAAAATGCAAAATGTTTCTTGTCATGTCAAATTAATTTATGATTTACATAACTCATATAAAATAATGGCATATTTTCAATTCAAAACGGTGAAGATGTTGAGTAGTTTGCATCACTGGATATTACTGTCGGCCGCTGAAAGTTTCTGTCGTAAAACAGTTGTCAAATATTAAAGCTGCATCTGAAATCGTGTACTATGTGAGTAGGTACTACATTTGAATTTGAACTTACTTTACGACCGTTAAAAAAGTATGTTCTATATAGTATGAATGTGTGTAATATGTACTACATCCGCCATGATGTCGTTATCACGTGACCGACCAGTGTCAGTTGCATCCCTTCACCTCCATTCATAAATCCTCTCCCGTGGCCTCATGGGATAGTAAAGTGTCCATCGTATGCACACTTCAGAATCTCACCAGAAGTAGTAGGTCACCTGGGTACTTTTCGCCTACTGTTTTTCGAATACTATGAATTCGGACATACTACTCTGTTAGCGTACTGTTTTTTGCATACTATATAGTAGGTAAGTATGTGATTTCGGACGCACCGTAAATGTTTAGCTACTAACATCTTACAACACACTCTTTCACTGCTAAAACGGTAAGCCCCGACTACTATTATTTGATTGGCCATCTCACTCATTCTGTCATGACAGTGAGCGCTGAGGCTAAAAATGTAGCTACGTCTAACGTCGGGTCAGAGGTCACCCTTCCGCAGGAACTCAACCCGCTCTGGAACACGCGTACGGCCGTTGCCGGAAGCCAGTGATTATGCTTTATAAAGTTTAAAATATGGATATTTTTCTTACAAAAACCCATGGCTTGGCTTCAGAAGGCCTTTATTATGGAGTACGTATGGAGTACTTTTATGATGGATGGATGCACTTTTTGGTGCTTCAAAAACCTGGGTGCCATTCAATCCCATTAAAAAGCTTGGAAGAGCCAGGATATTTTTTTAATATAAGTCCGACTGTGTTTGGCTGAAAGAAAAAAGTCATACACACATAGGATGGCTTGAGGGTGAGTAAATCATGGGGTAATTAAAATTTTTGGGTGAACTAGCCCTTTAAAATCACAATGTGACCACAGCTGCCATTTAACTCCTACACATATGTTCTTAAAAATAAAGGTTCTGTTTTCTGGCATCTATGGTTCCATGAAGAACCTTTTAACATCTATTTTTCCATTGCACAAAAGGTTCTTTAAGGTCAGTTCACGCTGCACCGACAAACGGCAACAGACACTTTGTCAGGGTTTGTCGGAACCCTGTCTGTGTCTTTACCCATTGGTTGGCTCTCGTTTTTGCCGATTGAATCAGTGATTGTCGGATCTTGAAATGTCTGGGATATGACATAATCTGGTGACTGTCTACATTGGTCAGTGCAAGAGTAGATCTCATATCCAGCAAGCAATAGCCGTCATTTCACTGTCTCGGTTAACTATAGACCCGATATAGTCCAGCTATGAGTAACCCACTTCTAGCCAAAATAACCTTGAATTTGGTCACGTCGGTTCTGCCAAAATAACTTGATATTCCATCATGTGAGCAAAGTCAACAGTGATTACAAGGTGTTTGGTTTAATTTCTTTAACATGTTCATGTTCTTGATGACTAGTCTATTCTTGGGCTATGGTTAGACGTCTATTACATTTTCACTGACAGCCCAAATTTTGCCTCGTTTTAGCCTAGACGTCAGAGCTGTGTTTGGACCGTTATTAGATTGTGTTTTTGAAAGAATCTTCTGCATCTATTTGATCAAAATACAGTAAAATGGTAATATTGTTAAATATTATTAAAATTTATTTTATTTTTTACTATATTCCTGTGACTTTTACTATATTCCGCATCATTACTCCAGTCTTCAGAAAGCATTCTAATATGATGATTTGCTGCTCAAGAAACATTTATGATTATCAATGTTGAAAACAGTTGTGCTGCTTCATATTTTTGTGGAAACCATGACCCTAAACATTGGAACAGTAGCATTGTAGGGAATCTTTTTCACTTAAATGTAAGATCTGAGAATCTTATTTGAGGGTTTGCAGTCTAATCAAGTTTAATATCAAACCGTGTTGTCTAACGTGTTGTTGTTGTTGTTGTTGAAATTGCTCCAAGTTTGTTGTGTGACTGTTAGAATGCAGACAGCTGTCCCATTGCAAACTCTAAGTAGGCCAGGACATGACTGGCAAAACAGTACGTCCTACATTCGCTGTAAATAGCAGTACACGTGTCTTATAACAGTCAAAAACATCACATGTCATACAGGTGCCAAACACTATCTGGCCCATGATATTAATAATTTTATTCATTTTATATTATTCCTTTTATACTATTCATATTCAGCGCAACGGTTTTCAACATTGTTAATAGAGAAACTAGAAATAAAATAAATGTTTGAGCATCAAATCCTCATATTAGAATGATTTCTGAAGGATCATGTGACACTGAAGACTGGAGTAATGATGCTGAAAATTCAGCTTTGATCACAGGAATAAATTACATTTTACAATATATTCACATAGAAAACAGTTCTTTTAAATTGTAATAATATTTCACAATATTACTGTTTTTTTTGTATTTTTAATCAAATAAACGCAGCCTAGATAATTTGCAGCAGAGTAGCAAAAAACCTTATTTTTCAGTGAATCACTCATATGATTTTCCAGAGATTAATTTTGTCAAATTATTTTTAAATATTAGGTTACACTTTATTTTAAGGTGATTGTAGTTACATTAAAATGACTCAGTACTTATTTGAGTAATGTTAATTAACTACATGTACTTACTATAGAGTTAGGGTTTGGGGTAATACTTTATTTTACAGTGTCCTTGTTACATGTACTTACCATAGTAATAACAGTAAATTATGCATAATTACATGCAACTAACCCTCAACCAAACCCTAATCCTACCCTAACCCTATAATAAGTACATGTAGTTAATTAATATTACTCAGTACTTAAATATATAATTACACTGTAACAATGACACCTTAAAATAAAGTGTAACCGGGTTTGGTTTAGGGTTAGTTACTTGCAATTATGCATAATTTACTATTACAATATTAAATATATGTAGTAACGTGGAACTATGTCACCTTAAAATAATGTTACCATGTCTTTATTTTTTTATATATTAATAGTTTCAATATTATAGTAGTTGGTCTATTATTATTATTATTAGCTGTATTTAGTGTAAATTCCATTATGCTGTTATGCTATTTGGGATCATTCCTAAACACCTGTTTTGAGTAACTTTAATCTGTTTGTTTCACCAGTCCATTAAACACTCCGCTGCAGTGTATCGAGTTAGCGAACTGCAGTCTGAACGCAGTGGACATGGCCTACTTCGCCAACAGCCTGCACAGTGAGCACATAGTGAAGCTGGACCTGAGCGGCCATGCGGTAGCGGACATCTTCCCCAACACCTTCCGGAAGCTTCTGCATCGCTGTTCTGCCACACTCACTAGCCTGGGTCTGGAGGAGTGTGGGCTGGACGATGAGACCCTGGATACGCTCACACAAGCACTGAGACCCTGTCACATGCTACAGGAACTGAAGATCCTGGGGAATCCACTGAGCACAGCTGCCCTGCGCCTTCTGTTTAACACGCTGGCTCTGGGGTTTCCTGCTTTGAGGTATAGTAAGACTGTGTGTTCATTGGGCTCCTATTATGCTTGTTTACATGTTCATCTTTCTTTAGTGTGTAATGTTGCTGTTTGAGCATGAAAAAGTTCTGCAAAGTCCCTCCAGAGGGAATTAGTCTCTATATCAGTGTCACTGTTTCTGAACTCCCTCACTGTGTCCCAACAAAGAATAAATATATATACACTCACCTAAAGGATTATTAGGAACACCTGTTCAATTTCTCATTAATGCAATTATCTAATCAACCAATCACATGGCAGTTGCTTCAATGCATTTAGGGGTGTGGTCCTGGTCAAGACAATCTCCTGAACTCCAAACTGAATGTCAGAATGGGAAAGAAAGGTGATTTAAGCAATTTTGAGCGTGGCATGGTTGTTGGTGCCAGACGGGCCGGTCTGAGTATTTCACAATCTGCTCAGTTACTGGGATTTTCACGCACAACCATTTCTAGAGTTTACAAAGAATGGTGTGAAAAGGGAAAAACATCCAGTATGCGGCAGTCCTGTGGGCGAAAATGCCTTGTTGATGCTAGAGGTCAGAGGAGAATGGGCCGACTGATTCAAGCTGATAGAAGAGCAACTTTGACTGAAATAACCACTCGTTACAACCGAGGTATGCAGCAAAGCATTTGTGAAGCCACAACACGCACAACCTTGAGGCGGATGGGCTACAACAGCAGAAGACCCCACCGGGTACCACTCATCTCCACTACAAATAGGAAAAAGAGGCTACAATTTGCACGAGCTCACCAAAATTGGACAGTTGAAGACTGGAAAAATGTTGCCTGGTCTGATGAGTCTCGATTTCTGTTGAGACATTCAGATGGTAGAGTCAGAATTTGGCGTAAACAGAATGAGAACATGGATCCATCATGCCTTGTTACCACTGTGCAGGCTGGTGGTGGTGGTGTAATGGTGTGGGGGATGTTTTCTTGGCACACTTTAAGCCCCTTAGTGCCAACTGGGCATCGTTTAAATGCCACGGCCTACCTGAGCATTGTTTCTGACCATGTCCATCCCTTTATGACCACCATGTACCCATCCTCTGATGGCTACTTCCAGCAGGATAATGCACCATGTCACAAAGCTCGAATCATTTCAAATTGGTTTCTTGAACATGACAATGAGTTCACTGTACTAAAATGGCCCCCACAGTCACCAGATCTCAACCCAATAGAGCATCTTTGGGATGTGGTGGAACGGGAGCTTCGTGCCCTGGATGTGCATCCCACAAATCTCCATCAACTGCAAGATGCTATCCTATCAATATGGGCCAACATTTCTAAAGAATGCTTTCAGCACCTTGTTGAATCAATGCCACGTAGAATTAAGGCAGTTCTGAAGGCAAAAGGGGGTCGAACACAGTATTAGTATGGTGTTCCTAATAATCCTTTAGGTGAGTGTGTATATATATATATATATATATATATATATATATACACTATCCGTCCTAAATAGTATCCAAAATTAGTGTGTTCCAAATCGTAGTATGTTGAAATAAGTGTTTCAAAGATAACCGCTGTACTAAGACACTTTGGGGAAGCATTTAATTTTTCAATTCACATCTATTTCTATAGCGCTTTTCACAATGCGTATCATTTCAAAGCAGCTTTACAGAAAATGCATGCGTCTACATTACAATTTAGAGTGATCTGTTATCAGAGGTGACTTTGTCCAAGTTATGTAGTACGTATACAAATCACACAGTTAGCTAACAATGTATTATTTTAAGGCAGAAACAATGAGCTCATTGAAGTAATTAATACAAATGATTAGGATATGAAGAAAAATTTAGCATTGGTGAATGTTGATTCAAATTATCCTATGAGTGCACTTAAAAATGCAGAATTAAATCATTAATCAAATCTAATTTTATTGTGAATCTGAATTTGCAGTCTACCTAAAGGTAAGGGGCGTGAGACTGATCCAGCTGACCAATCAGAGCACATTGTGCTTTTCAGAAGGAGGGGCTTCATAGAGACAGGAACTAAAGAGGCTGCGTCCGAAATCGCATACGCTCTTGAGTAGGTGCTTATTTTGAACAAGTAATTACTTCATGACCACTAAAACAGTATGTTCTATCTAGTATGAATGTAATCTGGACATACTACATTCGCTATGCTGTCATTTATCATGTGACCTACCAGCATCAGTTGCGTCGCTTCACTGTCATTCACAAATCCTCTCCTGTGGCCTCATGGGATAGTAAAGTGTCCATTGTATGCACATTTCAAAATCTCACCGGAAGTAGTAGGTCTTCTGGGAACGTGTTGCCTACTCTTTATGAGTACTGTGAATTCAGACTACTGTTTTTCGCCTACTATATAGTACAGGAAGTATGTGATTTCGGATGAATATAAAATATTTTTAAGCATGAAAACCTATTGTAGTAGAGATCAAAATCAAGACTTTGTAAAAGGGCATAATAGGGCTCCTTTAACATTATATGTTTGCTTGTAATTGGATTGTATTTATGTATTGTCCCACAGATATGTTGAGCTGCCCGTCCCTCGTGACTGTTATCCTGAAGGTGCAGCCTACCCGCTGAACGATACGACACTGATGAATTACGACAGGGAGAAATTCCAGGAAGCCAGGACTGAACTGGTTGGCATCCTAGAGAGGGAGGGGAAAAGACACATAGAAGTCTGCACGCCATTATTTGGAGCCTATGATCCTGACATCAACGAGACTAGCAACGAGCTGGGAGTCTCCATGCTGCAGTCGTTCAACAGTGTCGTAGGAAACTTCATCGACACAGTCAATAGTGTTACTCAACGGCGAGAGCAGAGAATGCTGGAGTGAGACGTTCAAAATGGACCAGAACTTAGAATGTGTTTTTTACATTTGAGAAATGTTTCTTGAGCATCCAATCAGAATGATTTCTGAAGGATCATGTGATACGTAAGACTGGAGTAATGATGCTGAAAATTCAGCTTTGATCACAGGAATAAATTAGTTTGAAATATATTCAAGTAGAAAACTAATTTTTAAAATTAGTATTACTGTATTTTTGATCAAATAAATGCAGCCATGAGCATCAAAAATATTTTGAAGTCTTACCGACCCCAAATATATAAGCTGCATTAATGGCTGTTTAATATTGTGGTTTGAATTGTTGCTAGGCTTATGAAACATTAAATAAACGACATAGCTAAATGTGACAATATAATGGGTTTGTTTAAGGTTCATTTAAATTGTAATGTTAAATGATTTTTTTATGTTTTTATTTCTGGAGATGTAATTACACATTTTAACCATTTAACTGGTATCAATTATTGCCTTTTTTTCAGAGTACTTGATACAGTTGAATGTTTTATATTGTCACATTGAATTACTGTAGACAGTAAAAAGATGCCATTAATATACCTGTATATCAGTATGTATATAAGAAAGTTGTCTGCAAATACACCTAATAAAGAATTTGAATTTTTTTCAACTAACAGTATTCATGTACTTACTGACATTTTACATCATACATGTACATACTGTATGTCTTGTTTTTAAGGTAAAAGTCTTTGTATTCAATGGCCCTATCTTTGGAATTTACTGTAACATTGAACAGACAAAAAATTATTCCACAAAGAGGAAAAAAAACCTACAGACATTTGAAGATTTTTGTCAGAAAGGACATTTTAATAAGTATAGGGACTGGTCACATAATACACTTTTTTTTTCTTAAATACAAGACAGCAGACATCACATCAACTAGGAGCTTCAGCCTCACACTCATCCTACTTCCTCGCCCACTCCTCCATTTCCTTCTTTTCACGGACAACCTCCTCCAGATACGGCTCAAGGTAAGGCATGTCCTACGAGGAACAACGAACAGCAGTTGAAAACAGCTTATATCTTGAAAGATGCTTAAATACACGAGTTCAATTTATATTGTGTTTTTACTCGCCCTCATGCCAAATGCATAAACTCCCATGGAACATGGGCAATGGAGATGCTATACAATGAAAGTAAATCTTTGTAACAAGCATATTGGAATGATTCTGACATACAGAAACTGACGCAACTAGGAACTTTTTGGAGGGGTGCGGCCCTAAACATTTAAAATGTGCATTTCTACACATGTATAATGTTGAGATGCATGTCAATGATGTTTGGGACATACATAACACATTTAGTATTAGAGCTCGACCGATTATCAGTTTTACCAATATTTTTCCTGATATTTAAGCATTTTCCCATAATCGTTTTTTGAAATAACATATTCACAAATAAATGGTGTCATCTTGTGGCAGTTTTGAGAATTGCACCCAAGGCCGCCATTAATGCACAAATGAGATGTCAAGCATTTATGTAACATGTAGTTACTTGGTGCTAAAAAGTCACGTAATCCATCAAGTCCTGTCCCAATAAAGACATAACTTTACATAAATAAAATAGCCATGAAGAGTGCATGTTGGAAATAAAAGCACTGCATTTAATTCTCTCTCTGTTGTCTAAGCTCATCATTAGTCTCGTGAAGTAACGTTTATAGTGCTGTTTATTTACTGGGTTGATAATCATGTGCGGATTTAAGATCCACTCATTTGAAACTCCCTAAATTATATAAACACTTATCTTTATTTTGCCATTAAACCATTTACCGCATTTTGAAAAGTATGTAACTCCCAGTTCACGTTGCCTGTTTAGGGTATAAAAAAAAAAATAGGATTATCCACAGTATTGCCAATGAATGGTGTTTCGAGGTAAACTGGGCTCCCTGTACTGGTCATTGCGAATTCCGGGGTGACGAGTGAGGGGGTCGGTTGTGGGCGGTGGGAGAACCAGTAGAAATCTAATTCCAGGACCGGGGCCCTTAGGGAAGACCCTTATAGGCCCTCCAGGCCTCGGCCCACTGTACACAGTCCCCCTCCTCAATCTATGTAGTTTGAGTTAAAAAAAATGTGCAAATGTTAATATTCACATGTAAAACTGATATTACTTTTTGTTGACTACATCTTTGCATTTTTAAATAGATATTTTCTTGCAGAGTTTCACACACATTTTATGGTAGAACATCGGTGTCCAACCCTGCTCCTGGAGGGCTACCTTCCTGCCGAGTTGCAAGAAAAAAAACAAAAAAACAAAAAATGCAAAGATGTACAACAAAAACTAATAATATCAGTTTTACATGTGAATATTAACATTTGCACTTTTTTTTTTAACTCAAAATACATAGAATGAGGAGGGGGACTGTGTATAGTGGGCCCAGAGGACTGGAGGGCCTATAAGGGTCTTCTGTAAGGGCCCCGGTCCTGGAACGAGATTTCTACTGGCCCTCCCACCACCCACAACCGACCCCTCACTCGTCACCCCGGAATTCGCAATAATGCAATGACCAGTACAGGGAGCCCAGTTTACCTTGAAACATTGTCAATACTGTGGCAAATCCTTTTTTTATACCCTAAACAGGCAACGTGAACTGGGAGTTACAACTCATAAAATCCAAACTACATCAAATATTTAAAAAAATTCCTTTGGATATGTTTTACTTAAATCCAGATGAAATAAGAAGTGACATGAAATTATTTTTTGCTGATCATTTTCCAGTCGTGCCTGTTTAAGGGTTAAACACATACACCTTTTAAAACTGTAGTTTAAAACAAATGATTATATTTATGCTTATATTTATGGGGAGTTGCTCGACTCCCCTGTCATTTATTTGTTCTCCATTTGAAAACATAGACTTTATAGATTTATTTTGCCTGTTGTTAATATTAAAGTTGTTATAACTAAAGATGCAACTGGGATTACTAAGCTACACTAAAGTGGTAATGTTTTTATTGTTATTATTCAGGTGGTATTTTGCACTCTTTCAGACTGTTTATTGATGTAGAAGTTTGTTTTATATGCAAGGGAGTGAAATTACAGAAATTACAGTAACTGTCAAAAACAGAAATAAAACAGTAAATATCGGTTCTGTATATTGGTTATCGGGCATATAAACGTGCAAATAATTGGTATCGTAATATATAATAAAAAAAAAAATAAATAAATATCGGTCGCTCTCTATTTAGTATACCACATAAATCTAAGTATACAAACTTTAATAGGAGAATCTCCTTTCTCACCTCCTCATATTTAGTCCACTGGTCCTTTGGAAGAATCTGTTGCTTCATGGAAAGATCCAGAGCTCTCTTGATGCGGAACATCCTGTCGTTGTAAACCGGCTCTGGGAGCCGACGAATGGCCTCTTTTACATTAGTGTCCTCGTAGATGGTGTCATCCCGCATCAAACCTACATGACATGAGGCAGAAATTGATACGTTTGCATACCATAATGTCACTTCTTGAAGGTCACAGTTTCTAAACAATGCATTGTCTGCATGGTAAAGCCATGGCACTGCTTACCAAGTTTGTTGAAACCGCATGCGTTGTAGTACCACTTTCTGAAGCCCACCAGGAGCCTGCCAGTTGCAGCTGTACAGGAACAGGATTAAAACACTTATAATATGGTGTTTATAGTGACTTTCAAGTGTTGGCTGGGTTATTAAAGGGATAGTTCACCCAAAAATGAAAACTTATTTATTCACCCTCAAGTTGAGTTTCTTTCTTCTGTTGAACACAAAAGACGCTATTTTGAAGAATGTTTGTAACACACAGTTGACGGCACCCATTGACTTCCATGGTATTTTTGTCCTACTATGGCAGTCAATGGGTGCCGCCAACTGTTTTTATTACAAACATTCTTTAAAATATCTTTTGTGTTCAGAAGAAGAAAGAAACGCATACAGGTTTTGGAGCAACTTGGTGAACTGTCCCTTTAAGAGCAGAAAATCTCTGATAAACGGTCACAGATGACATGAGATTCGGTTAAGGGTCTCTACACTCGGTTAACTATTAGAGAGTGAATCACGGAGCATTTACTTAGAATACTTAGAATACACACACAACAGTTATTACAAGCGATGTGGGAATGTAAACATATGTCGACTAACTAGTGCAGACGAGGACACTCAGTAGAGGACATCAGTGCTTTACATGACAAAACTAATTGCGTCAACAAACAGTCATTCTAACAGCGCAGAAAGCAGTCGGGTAATAAAATAACTCTTTAAAACGATGACAACAAATTCATAAGCTCAAAAAATCCTCACAAATAGCACATTTTACCTGGTGCCCTCGACGCCATTTCTGTTCGCCAGGAAAGTCGCACAGTATTGTGGGATATGTGACGTGTCGTCCGGTGATTACGCAATCTTCTTCTCTCTGCATGTGATTGGCTGGCAGAGTTTTTCTTAAAGGGACAGTTCACGCAAAAATGAAAATTCTGTCATCATTTACTCACCCTCATGTCGTTCCAAACCTGTATGACTTTCTTTCTTGTGTTGAACAATATTGAACAAATAAGAATATTAATAACAAAACAGTTGATAGGCCACATTGACTTCAATAGTATTTTTTTCTCCATTCTATGAAAGTCAATGGGGTCCATCAACTGTCTGGTTACCCATATTCTTCAAAATATCTTCTTTTGTGTTTAACATAAAAAAGAAACTCTACCATAATGTTAGACGGTTAGATGGTTGTTTCTTCAACTATGGCCAGTTTTTGTCCAGTTTTCACATTTTCAATATTTTATTAAATACATATGTCCAACACTCATCACTAGGGAATTCTGCCTTTTCACCAGTGTCATATTATATGATGGAAATGCCATTTAAGCATTTTTGGAAAAACATGGGTAACACTTTATAATAAGTTTCATTAGTTAACATGAACTAAGAATTACATTAATCTACGGCATTTATTAATCTTAGTTAATGTTAATTGCAACATTTACTAATACATTATTAAAATCAAAAGTTGTATTTGTTAACATTAGTTAATGCACTGTGAACTAACATGAACAATCAATAAACAGCTCGATTTTTAACTAACATTAACAAAGATAATAACAATACTGTAACAAATGTTTTGCTCATTGTTAGTTAATACATTAACTATCTAATCTTGAAAACCATTGTAAAGTGTTACCAAAAAATGTCAGACACGATTGTCTGTTTTCATAGCTATTGTTTTATTTATATAATAAATATACAAAATTAAATATTTTAACACTTTGTGCATAGTTTGACAAATTACAGGTTGTTTGTAAATGACACAATAAAAAAGTGATATTTACTATGAAATATTTACTTGGGTTTCTTTATATTTTCCCCACATATTTAATCTCAAGCATGATCTTTAATGAAACTTGATACTGTACAACTTTAGGGACAAAATTGTTCACAAGTATTACATGTGGTTTTACTCCTGCATTTTACACTGTGTTCTGCATGTTCATACTATGCACTTATTATAGTAGTTACAATAGCTGAATAATAACTAGGTGCTAACCCTGAAACTATTAACCCATGTAGTTACCTAATATTACTTACTTGTGTAAGTGCACATACTGTAAAATAAAGTGCAACCACTAACCCTGAACTTATGCATGTGCACCAATATTAAACTGGAATATATAAGTGAACAGGTGGCATTTCCCAATGTGCACAAGGGCAGTTCAACTTTTAAAGTCACTACAAAATCAAAAATGACAATTCTTGTTTTTTTAATGGAATATCTCAGTATTTTTTTTAATTCATGTGCCTCATAACCTTTAATTAAAATAACTTCACCTCTTTCTTGAGGCAACATCTGTTCTCTGATGACGAGGGCGGGGCAACCTGTCACTCACATGAGATCCACCAATAGCAAACCTCAACATTCAATCAATTCCCCATGGACAAAATCAAGTCCCACCCTACATTTGTTCTTATTTGAGAAGCCGTTTCACTCGTCACAATAGGGAAGAAAAGACTATCGCAACTTCCATTTCATGCCGATGTTAAATGTTTATTCATAAGACTGTTCAAACAACCCAGCTAAAAAAAGTAACTTAATTTATTCTGTACATCTACAACGTTTTCTGAAATCTTTCAAAGTCTTCAAGGGTGGCTAATGCTACTTCTGAGCAGAAAACGTCATCAGGCAGGAACACCAAGCGATCCAAAGAGATGTAGTTGGGTTGAGATGGTTGGTACTGGGCCCGGCCTAAGTATTCTAGAAACAAATGTCGCTCTCGGATGCGAAGGAATTTGGCATTAAAGACCTTTGAGAAGTAAAGAAAATAATAATAATTAGCATGTTAAAGTAAACTCACATTGCATGACACAAAGACATTATTTACCATTTAATACAGCAGAATAGACAAACTATTTCTCTTCCTTGAAAATGCAATTTATATTAAAAAAGGCACAATATTTGAATTCAGCATACAAAACCATGCAATAAAATTACCATGCAAAATGCCTCTGTTAAAATATTATCCCATCTCTACAAGCAATCACAGCTCTAAACTCTAAATTTGTGTTTATAATTTTAGTATCGAAGGATTAAATATGTACCTGTGGGAACTTTGCAATAAGTGAGTGTGGAACATCCATGGTGTTGTGAATGAAGTCAAATATTTGTGTGAGTTTTCTTTTATTAGCGATGAGAATTTTAGGAATGGTGGTGACAATGTGTTGGATTTCATTTCCACGAAATCCAAACTCCAGTTCACAAACCTGGATGAGAGAAATAAATGAGTATCTGTCACAATATTACAATTAAAAACAAAACTAAGTAAGACCAACAAAGTTTCAGACCTTTAGATTCTCCTTAATTGGCTCTAAACTTCCACACAGTAGTTTCGGTAGACGAGTCACAACGTTTCGGGTCTGAAAGCATCAATCATGACAACACTCATGGTAAATGTAGCTCTTCTGCTAATGCTAAAGGTCAGTATGAAAATTAGGTAAACTAGAAATTACTAGACAAAAAGACACAAAATGCAACTTCACCTTCTCAGCACTGAGTCCCAACTGCTGCTGAAAAAACCCAAGGCGGTTGTCGAGCCTCTCAACACTGAAGTTCAGCAGGTATGGAGCTTTGCTCACCATGGCAGCCACTGACTGCTGACTGAACTTCTTTGCTTTCAGATAGGACACCCTGAAAATGAACAGACCAAAGCAAGAAGGAAACTATCAACAAATGAAGCAGTCGGAGAGAAGTACAGACATTTACGTCAAGTGGCCAAGTCAAGGCTCAAATTGCTTTCTAAATGCTGCAAGTTACAGTTTATTTTGTAATTTTTATGCCCTTTTACTTGATTTAGTTTTTGGGCTCTACTAGAATCGGTTTTCATGCTTGAATGCTCATAAAACATATCGCAGCTCCTCTCTTCTCAGTCTGTCAGCAACTCTCTGGGGTGAATTTTCCCTTACAACACCGTAACTCGCTGCTTAACTACGTAACTTAAGTACAATGCATCATTGAAGAAATCAACTAGCTAGTCACGACTGTTTTCCGAAACCATATTGTCACAAATCTGTCATTCAACCATGTTGGTTGATGTCACGCAGGTGGTGGAGTAATAACTTCTTTTAAAGAGTCCGTTTGAGATTGAAATACTAGATTTTTTTTGCTATAAATTACGAACATGGCATCCTAGGACTGGAGGGACTTTGTGCTTTTTCATGCTCAAACAGAAACATTACACACTAAAGAAAGTTGAACATGTAAACAAGCATAAGAGGTCCTCTTTAAATTCTCTTTCTGACCTGGCTTCAAGATTGTCCAGGCTTTCTGTGAGGATGAAGGGGTTCTTGGTGAGCAGTGTGCCCAGTTTAGACTCCTCAACTCCCAGATCTTTGAGGAAGAGTAGTTTGGGTGCAACATCGGCATGGAAGTCAAGCCTAACCAGCATGGAGCCCACATTGGGCCTCTGCTCAAGTTTCCACAAGTTGACACCTGGAAAAGAGCAAAAGATTAGACAAATCCAAAAGAATCCAACATAACTTACTAAAGATGTGAGACATACCAAGCTGAACAAGTTTGCTGAGAGTTTCTGATTTATCGACATAAGGTCTGAGTGTGAAAGAGTCTGGCGGAAGGGCAGAAGGCACTTGGATCTGGACTGCTTCCTCCTGACTGATTTCCTGAAGCGGAGAAGGACGCACAACTGCATCCAAGCCTATAGAAAACAAGACAGATTATTAACATGAAAAATTAAGCATCAGGGATTCACATGCAAGTATAACTATATATGAGGTATATATACATACCTATATCCAAATTTTCTAATGGCACAATATGTTTTCCAACCTCTCTCAGAGCGAGATCAGTCTTATTATTATAGACCTCTGGTGAAGCAGCTTGGTGGTCTGTTAAGTTTCGTCTTCCACACGGTGTCCATGTCTGTCTAGTGTGTCTCTGTGTGAGACTGTGGACGGGCTGCAGCAGGATATGATGCGAGCGCTGATGCAGTGCGCGTGTCGGCGGCTGGAGAGCTGCAGATAATAACGGCCTCGAGAGCAACAAACTCACACATCGCTGACAAAGATGCATGACGACTCACAAGCGTTTTCCTGGTGGAATAAGATTGCGTTACATGATTATAGATCCTCCTGAGAACCAGAATTTTTTTGTGATTTTTTATGTCATTACATTATTTGGAGCATAAGAAACAAATGGAGAAATATGAATCAAATATATTTTATGCTATGTCCTCTGTAGAGGACACTAAGACTCAGTTATTAAAAAAATAAAATGACATAAGACATGTATAGGCAAAAACATTTTTTAGGTTTCAGGCTATTTTTAACCAAACTTTGTATAAAGAAGATTCTCAACTATGTTATGAAAAATATAACAGAATGATTTGATATACTATTTTACTTTATGCAACATGTGTGTAAAATGGCCATAAATGGGTAGTCCCATTCAATACAATGTATCTAATTTGCATATTAATGTATTCTTGAAAGCCCACATTTTCCTGAGATATTGATTTACGACAAACAATTTGAAAATTTGTCAGATTTAAATAATTACAAAACATATTTCCATAAGAGTACAGGGAGTTATTATGGTGAAACCTTCAAACATTTGGTATCTCTGAAAAGCCCTGAATGTGCTCTTTATAGGACACCCAGATTTAAAGGGATAGTTCACCCAAAAATGAAAATTCACTCAACCTCATGTCGTTCCAAACCCGTAAGTCTTTCATTCATCTTCAGAACATAAATGAATTTTTCATTGAAATCCGAGTGGTTTAACCTCAATTTTATGAAGCGACGCGAGTGCTTTGTTTTGTGCAAAAAACAACAACAACATAATTTACCACTTTACAAAATATTAATTTCCAACGTGCGTTCACGCAACAACGTCCGCTCTCGCATCAACACAACACGCATGCGTCATGGTGCTCTCGTGAACACGCATTGGAGATCAATATTTTGTAAATAAAGTGGTAAATTGTGTTTTTTTTTTGCACAAGCAAAGCACTCATGTCACTTCATAAAATTGAGGTTAAACCACTGGAGTCACATCGATTACTTTAATGATTTCTTTACTACCTTCCTGGTGCTTGAAAGTGTCCGTTGCGTAGACTGTCAACGGAGGGACAGAAAGCTCTCAGATTTCATCAAAATGATCTTTATTTGTGTTCCGAAAATGAACGAAAGTCTTACTTAGAGTGTGCGTAATTAATGACAGAAGTTTCATTTTTTGGGTGCACTATCCCTTTAAATCTGTGACATGAATGGTCTCAGAGAAATTCGCGTAATGTAATGTCCTCTGCATAGGAAAACAAGTCTATGTATGGGTCTCAGGAGGATATTGTGAAAATACATAATATTTGATTAAATAATGCATGCATTAGTTTATATCAGTGTATGTGATTGACTCCATTCAATGTCATTACCACATCAACATAAAGTTATCCAGAGAAGGTGAAACGGGGACTAATTATGCAGTTTATATCAAAGTTTTATCACAGTACATATCATAAACATGAACTGACGTCTTATAAAAACAAAACATTACCCGTTTTCGTTAGTAGCACAAGCCGCTCCACTGCTGCGCGTTCACGTGTTGTTTCCAGGCTTTGCTCTTCGCTGAGTCACAGCGCCTCCTAACGCACGGATGATTAATGGAATGATCAATTCAGCCAGAGGACAAATGCATTCATTACTGTTTATTACAAAAATTACATAACACGTTTGTACCAAGTCAGTGCTACAGGCAAACCACATGATGTGTAAGATTATAATAATATAACCTGTTATCAATATTATCTTGAATTGTTTTTTTTACCCATATAAATAAAACAAGCTGTTTCCAAGGCATTTTAAATAAAAGACTGTACTGCACTGTAACAGATAGTGTTTAATTACTGTAACATACAAAACAGAGCGTTGCCATATAGGTAACATCGATAAAACCAAAGTCTGTGAGACTGTTTTAAAAAGTGCTTGCACAATTACAAAAATGATCTTTACAACAAATGGCACAATATTATTGTATATCACAATATATAACAATTGCTTTAATTTTTCTGTCTGACAGGCAAAACTAAAGCTGCTTTTGGGTGAATATTCACAACACTGAAGCTTTAGGGAAATAGTATTGTTACTGTAGTAGCTTTTTTTAAAAACAAAGCAAAGCAAAAACACTGTAGGATGATACTTCATCCAATATATACTTTTTAAACATACAAACTATGAACTTTTATATCTTTGGAGCAGCTAAAATGTTACTCTTTTAACTTTAAACAACAAAGAAACACTTTCATGAAAGTAAACAAGTATGTTGCATGTCAACATTCAAAAGCATGCAAAACAACATTAAATAATATGAAAAACATTATTAAAGACAACCAACTGAAGGCACAAAGCCTTTGCAAATTGCTATAAGCACTTTTTCGACATTATAAAAGTCTTTTTTCGCATGTGAGACACATGTAGTATGCATTAAAATGCACATGCACAGATATACATAACACATCATATACAAACAAAACCATTAAAAAGAATAAAATCTGCCAGTGTTGACCTTTAAGAGTCTATATAATGTGAAATCTGGGGCCAGGGGTGGCGATGATGTCGCTGTAGGGTTCGTCCTGCCTGAGCTCCACTGCCTGCTGTTTCTTTAGCACCAGAAAGCTGTAGAACTTCGCAGCCGCTTGTTTCTTGTTGTTGCTTCTGCACAGCTCCAGCAAGCTTATCGATTCTGCTCCGGTCTTAGCAATGACTCTCTGTGGGAAGTAAGAGGAAGCAGTCAGAGGAATAAAAAGGATATTTGTTGATATAAAATCAATTTATGTTGATCATCAACATAGTTTAAATTCTGCCAAACCTGTAAACCGTGCAGCATTTGCTGCGTTCTCTTGTTCCACCTCCTCTCTTCCTGATCCTGGTCTCCGCTCTGACCTTCTTCCTCCTTATAAACAAAAATTTAGATTTAAATGGGACCTTTTTGGGCTCTACTAGGATAGGTTTTCATGCTTGAAACATTATTTTCCCCATATTCTCCATTGTTGCAGCTCCTCTCTTCCCAGTCTGTCAGTAACGCTCTGTTTAGTTCCTGTCTCTATGAAGCCCCTCCTTCTGAAAAGCACAGTGTGCTCTGATTGGTCAGATGGACCAGTGTGTTGTGATTGGTCGGCTAGATCAGTGTCTTGTGATTGGTCAAGCGCTCCGAGCGTGTTTGGGAAATGTCCCGCCCCTTACCATAACCGCGAGCTTCAACACACTACTAACTAACTCAACCAGGCCCCGCCCCTTTATTCTGCGTATTAATTATTTAAATGAGGAATATTGTGACGTGTTCGTTCCCGGAAGAAAACTCAAGACTACAATGGAGGCGTTTCAGGGAATTCAGAAACAGTGACACTGATATAGAGCAAGTCCGTAACCACGTCTTGAACATTGGGGGGACCAAAGTTTGTTTGTTTTTTTGAGGGGGGGGAGGGGTCTTTTTATTTAAAGAAATTAAATAATTAAAGGATTAAAAGGGATTTAATGGAAGAAGTAAAAATGGTAAAAGAAGTTCTAGGTCTAATTATAGCCTATATAGTTGTGAAGTAATCCATTTAAACTCTTTGCAAATAATATTTTATTTAAAAATATGCACACATTCACACTTGTTTGTATGTCTAATGTCAAAAATGTAAAAAACTTTTCTTGTCTCGTCACATTCAGTTATGAATGTCATCATTTTAAATGATTGCATATTTTCAATTAAAAATGGCGAAATTACATTAAAAAAAGATGAGTAGTTTGCATCACTGTATGTTACTGTGGGTCGTTAAACGTATCCATCGTAAAACAGTTGTCAGATATTAAATGTTTAGTTTATATATTGCCACACACGTACATACTCTTTCACTGTAAAAACCAAGCGTGCCGCACACGTCCTGAAAAGTGAAGCTAAAGCGTCTCGATTGTCCCCAGGTGGCTGGTCCCAGTATAGCTCATAAACCCCGCCCCCGCCATGTAATCTAATGGGACGTGAGACAAACTAAACAATCAAATTACACTTCAAATAATTTTTTCCCAAAGATGGTTTCTGTCATTTTAGGTAGTTTTTATCACGCTGATGTAAGTTCAAGTGTTCATTTTTTAAAATAAGTCTGGTTTTAGTTAGTTATTTGATGCTATATGATTGACGTCATGATTGACAGCTGTGAATGACAGCTTCTCTGAGCAAAGTTGTCACTGAGGCACCAACAGACTTTTTTCTGGATTTTCGGGAGAAGATTGGAGCTTTGATGTAGAAATTTAGCTAATTTCTACATTTCCATAACTGTTTATTTCACACGGACATAAACTGTGCTAACAGATACTGCGGGAGTGTGGGCAGGGTTTTGATATCATGGCTCTACTTCCTGCTCTCTACTGTGCAGACAAGATGTCAGCGCCATATTCGGACATTGGCAGCTTCACTTTGGAAGATATGGAAGATAGTGAAGGGGCGTCGTCCATCTTTTTTTACAGTCTAAAAACTAAAAGCGTCGCGTTGGAATTCACTCTCATCTTTAGTGAACATTAAGCCCCGCCTTCTTTGATCTGATTGGCCATAATTTTGACATTGACGAGCGCTGTTAGACCGTTGAGGCAGACCAGCCTAAATTTTTAACTGTTTAAACTGTCTGCCATCCTAACAACAAACAAAGTGGTGCGTAATGGAGAGCAGCATTAAGAAATATCAAATATTGGGGGGACAATTTGGCCATTTCCAATTATTGCGGGGACTTCAGTGCCTATGGTGGCCCTGATATAGAGAATAACTCCCTCTGGAGTGACTGTACCTTTGCAGAGCTTTTTCATGCTCAAACAGAAACATTACACACTAAAGAAAGATGAACATTTAAAAAAGCATAATAGGTCCTCTTTAACTGAGTGATCTAATAGGAATCGGGTGCAAAATAAATTTTCTAATGCAAAAGTGAACAGTGACTGTTAAATAGCTTTACAACCAGTGCTCAGATGCTCCCATCCCCTATATAAAAATGTTAATATCTGATCAATTAAAATCAAAAAGAAAATCCAAAATACATAGGAGTAGCACAATTATAAATTATACGAAAAATTAGGCATTTAAAAATGACGTTCTTAAATTAAGTTTCTACTATTACGATGCGAAAAGCTTAAAACTTAAAAGCGAATGCAGATTGTTTGGCTGTACTAAGGTTTTCTTATTTAAAAAATAACAGTTTTTCTCATTTAATTTCATGATTTGCAGCTGTTAAAGCCTCCTCACCTCCTCCTCCTCATCATCATCCTTCTTATCTTTGCTCTTTTCTCCTATCAGGTCGAGCTCAGGGATGAGCTGTGAGATGTTGGTTGGCTCCTCAGGGGGAAGGTCCACCTGCTGCATGTTCACGTGCCGCGTGGAAACAACGGAGGAGCGATCATCCTCAAGCATCTGTAGGAAAATAGGTGAGAACACAGCATTAGAAAACCATATACAAGTGGGGTCAAATCCACATTGAAAAACATGCAGTTCTAAATCTCACAGGTAAGGCAGGCTCTGCGTCCTGAGCTTTGCGTTTTTGTCCGCGGTGTCCAGATGGAGGAGGCATGACTGATTCATCGAGGGTTGTGCGACTGCCCTCCATGGCTGAAGCCTGCAGAACACTGGGCTCCTCCAAGATGGTCTGGTCTGCAAAAAGCCAAACACAGGCATTAGTCACAAACTAGAGAACTACTTTTCAAAAGTTTGGTGTTGGTAATTTCTGAAACTCTCTTATGCTCACCAAAGCTGCATTTATAAAAACAGTGAAATATTATTACAATTTAAAATAACAGTTTTTTATTGTAATATATTGTAAAGTGTAATTTATTCTTGTGATATAAAGCTACATTTCAGCATCATTACTACAGTCTTCAGTGTCACATGATCCTTCAGAAATCATTCTAATATGATGATTTACTGCTCAAGAAACATTTATGATTATTATCAATGTTGAAAACAGTTGTGCCGCTTAATATTTCTGTGCAAACTGTGATAATTTTTTTTTCATGTATGAACATTCAAAAGAATCTTACTGTTCCCAAACTTTTGAACATTCGTGTATCTCAATTCAAAGCATCAAAAGAACCGTCTCAGTTACAGTTGGATTTACAGTCAGGTTATCATGGTATTACGTGCCTTATGATCCAATTAGTAGTTAGTAGAGCTGCACAATTCTGGATAAATTGGGAATCAAAACCATTCCTTTTTCCTTTTCTATTTTTTGTTGTTGTTTAAAATAGAGATCATGATTCTCCCTAGATTATAAATTAAAAAAAACTAAACAAAATAACATATGTTAATTGCTGCAGTCTATTTTAAAATATTTAATTAATTTTAATTAATTTTTTTTTTTTTAATAAAAACAGTCTGAATGAATGATTCAATGATTCACTCACCCATAAATACTTCACTTGTTTCATTACTGGATGAATCAGTGATTTTGAATGAATCTCTTGAATGAATGATTCAATGAAAAATAAATTTTTTAACAGTCACTTGTCACCACCGATGTAATTGATTTAATTGACAATCTTTATTTGAGGCGTCAAGTTGCTTTCAATGGCGATTTTTACTCTATTTTGATCGCTACCGTAGACATTCGCAGTGTTTATATCCGAACTATAAACTTTTATCCCAGTACTTCTGTGATCATATGAATTATTGTAAGACAGAAATAATCATGCTGTGTGGTTGAAAAGACTGTTTGTGAAGCTGTTTCATACCTATACATGACAACTGCTCTCTCTGGGTCAGAACGCAGATCTGAATGTTAACTGTCTAGTAGAACTGTCAGTTAGGAATAAGATCACGTGGGTGTTTGAATCGAGTTTATGATCTTTTAATGATAAATTGTGCAGCTTTAGTAGTTAATAGCATGAGTCAGCCCATCTTACCAATGATGTCTCTTTGCTGAGACAGGGCCTCTTCTCGAGGAACCTCAGGGTTCTCCAGGTCTTTGAGGAACTCGTCCAAGCTGTCAGCTTCTCCACCCTTCCTCCTCTTCCTCAGTTCATCGGGCACCAGAGGGGTCAGGCAGCGTGTGAACATCTGCACAGAGGGGCACAGCTGGTCTCAGCAATTCATTGGGTAACTACACTTTTTTAATGTAAAAAAAAAAACTGTCTGGAAAACTGGAAACTGTACAAGTTGTTTTAGTATATTTCTGTGTATAATAATGAGCAAAAGAGTGCCAAAAGCAGACATATCAAAGGCTACTTAAGTATTTTGTTGCACTAAAGCCTGCATTTATGTCTCACAGCTTGTTCCAGGGATGTGTCCTGACCTTGAGCAGTCTGCTGTTCCAGAGGGGCTGAGCTGGCAGAGAAAACAGCTTCTCCACTCCTCCTGTTTCCTTCCACATCATCAGCTTCTTGGTGGGGGGAGCCAGATCCAGAGTGGTGACAATGTCGGAGTAGTCGCTCAGCTGGGCACGGATGGTCTTACTGTCCAGCTCCTTCACACTGTCCACAATCAGCTTCCTCTTTCTTTTCGCTTTGGTTTCTTTCACTAATAATATAAGAGTATGGTGTGATGAAAGGCATCTAAGATAAGCAATATTACATTTTGTTTGCAAGAGAACTTCAGGTGCATTGGCACAAAATGCTGTTAAGCTCAACAAAACATTTTTTTCACTTGCTCACCATAGATTATTGTACATTAAAAACCTGATAAATCATTTGTTTTGTTTTTGTTAAAGGGATAGTTCCAAAAAATTAAAATTCTGTCATTATTTACTCACCCTCGTGCTGTTTCAAACCTGTATGACTTTCTTTCTTCTGTGAAGATAAGTTGGTAACCAAATAATTTCGGTACTCAATTGACGTCCAAAAAACGACAAAAAATACAATGGAAGTCAATGTGAACCAACTGTTTGGTTACCAACATTCTTCAAAATATCTTTGTTTATGTTCAACAGAAGAAAGAAAGTCATACAGGTTTGGAACAACATGAGAGTGAGTAAATTATGACAGAATATTTCATTTTTGAATGGCCTATCCCTTTAATAAACATTTGACCCTAGACCACAAAACCAGTCATAAGGGTCATTTTTTTTTTTAAATTGAGATTTATACATCATATAAAAGCTGAATAAATAAGCTTTCCATTGATGTATGGTTTGTTGGGGTCGGACAATATTTGGCCGAGATACAACTATTTGAAAATCTGGAATCTGAGGGTGCAAAAAAATCAAAATATTGAGAAAATCGCCTTTAAAGTTGTCCAAATAAAGTCCTTAACAAGGCATATTACTACTAATAATACATTTTTTATATATTTACAGCAAGAAATTTACTAAATATCTTCATGGAACATGATCTTTACTTAATATCCTAATGATTTTTGGCATAAAAGAAAAGAATAGTCGATAATTTTGACCCATACAATGTATTGTTGGCTATTGCGACTGTTGCTAGTGCGACTTAAGACTGGTTTTGTGCTCCAGGGTCACATATTTTGTTTTTATCTATAAAATTGTTATGCGTGTCAATTCTGAGAAAAATTTTGACTTTTTTTCTCAGAATTGCGTGATATAAAGTCGCAAAATTGCACAGCTATAATAATATAAAAAAACTATAAAATAACTCCATGACAGCTAAAAATCAACATACATTTGTTGGAAAATAATGACATTATCATTTTAAATATAATTGAATAATCATAATTAATGTAATTAATATAAAGAATAATTAGAATATATATATATATATATATATATACACATACATACATATATTACATTCATATATTGATAATATATATAAAATAAATATATAAAATAATATACTACACAATAAAATTTGTTTGTAATTTTTTTGACAAAACGTAATTCATATCAGTCAGCTACATAACTTGACCTTCATGACATGTTTACACCAGTAGAAACTATATGATCAGACATCATTTTGGTGCATGTAACAGTTGTGTTAACTGTATTACTGCACTATTACTACTATTTATCTGTTCTGGCTGACCTGTGATGTCGATGGGCTCCAAAGCAAAAGCCTCCTCTTCATTATGGACTAGGGTGGTCTGTTCAGTCTGGTCTGTCATGGTGGGCAGCTGCTCAACAGGACCAGAATCAGGACTGTCTGGACCTCCTGCTGCTATTGGACAAAATACAGCATTTCTATTATTATGCAAACATGTTAACATATCGCTATGTCATATGCTTTCTTACGTGAAAGGTTGTCAAAATCATCCTCATCATCTCCACCGTGGTCTTGGGGCATCATCACACCCTCAGCGATGGCAGGAGGGTCATCAAAAATACCACCTCCATCCTCGTTACTGAGCAGCTTGTCCACTGCAAGTACATCAGCCAGCTCAGTCTCAACGGATGCTTTTAAATGCAGCTCTGTGCTGATGGATGCCTCTCTTACCCAGCATGCCTCCCTCAGTGCTCTCCATAGGGTTGTCTCCAAAGTCGTCCTTGTATTGGTCGTACTCTAGGTGGTTGGACTTGTCAGCCATCTGTACGCTACTCGACTCTGACTCCAGCAGCAGGTTAGACGCAGACGCCCCATGGATGATGTCCACTTCAAATGCACCTTCCTCTCGCATCATCTCTCGGTCATCCATCCCAAAATCAGCTATTGAGGAAAATGTGTTGGCTATTAATTATCTACTGTACTGTATGAGATAATCCTATTTAAGACTTATTTATGCCCTTTTTGTTTTTGGGCTCTACTAGAACAGGATTTCATACTTGAACGTTCAAAAAACACCTTATTTTCCCCATATTCTCCATTGTTGCAGCTCCTCTCTTCGCAGTCTGTCAGTAACGCTCTGTTTAGTTCCTGTCTCTATAAAGCCCCTCCTTCTGAAAAGCACAATGTGCTCTGATTGGAGAGGACCAGTGTGTTATGATTGGTCAACTGCTTTGAGCGTGTTTGGGAATGTCCTGCCCCTTACCATAACCGCCAGTTCAACCATAGACTGTATAAAACAATGGACGTAGTGTCCGTGACATCACCCGTAGGTTTATGAAGAGCATTTTCGAAACCCAAAGTGGGCCGAGCTGGCCGTCGTCAGCGCGTCACTCCCGGATAACCGAAAATGGGCAAAGAGGTGGGACGTGGGTGGAGCTGAGGTTCCTGGTTGCTGAAGCCATGCCCACCTACCGCGACCATAGCGGCAATCCACCTGTCACTCAAGTGGCCACGCCCCCTTAATTATGCAGAACTTTAAGGCTTAATATAATTTAAACGGATGAGTTATAAAAAAATCCCCCCCCCCCCACAGTTGTCATGAAGGGCAAAATTAGCTATATAGACCAAAACCACTTTTTGTACCAGGCTGTAAACATATTTTTTTCTGCTGTAAAGTTGGCAATTTTAACATGGGGGGTCTATGGGATTGACTCCCTTTTGGAGCCTGTCTCTAGCGGCCAGTCGATGAATTGCATTTTAAGTCACTTCCGTGTTAGATTCAAGAGAGAAAACGTAAGGTTGCCGCTTGGTTTCAACACACTACTAACCAGGCCCTGCCCCTTAATTTAGCATATGCCTTGGGCGGAATGAGGAATATTGTGACGTGTTCGTTCCCGGATGAAAACTCAAGACTACAATGGAGGTGTTTCAGGGAGTTCAGAAACAGTGACACTGATATAGAGAATAACTCCCGCTGGAGGGACTTTGTAAATTTGCAGAGCTTTTTCATGCTCAAACAGCAACATTACACACTAAAGAAAGTGAAAATGCAAAAAAGCATAATAGGTATGTATATAACAGTATGTATAATACAAACAGCTTTGATCCACAACAAGCATGTTCTAAAGCAATGCCATGAGTGAAGAGGACGCTTTTTATGCCATACCAAAATCATTCTCTTGCAGTAGACTGAGGTTTCCCACTTCTTCTCGCATGGTGATCTCCTCCACACGAGACTGATTCAGGGTGAACTGTTGAGCAACGTCAATGTCGCTGCAATCCACAACACAGGGAAGGGTCAACACTGACAGCATGCGAGTCTAACTACTACATATAAGTTAAAGTTGCACATACTCCAGGTCCGGAAGAGGCTGATCGAAGTCGTGAAACTCCTCAGGTAATGTGATGGCGTTGTAGGCAGCTTCACGGTTCTCCTCAGGCAGGTCGACCACACCTGTGTCAAACAATGCACAATAAATTATCTCTTGCAGTGCAACAAGGATCAACTTCTTATGTAGTCCAGCCACAACTTACCTGGGCGAAAAGCCATTTTAATCTTAATAAAAGCCTCATTGCAGTCTGCCAGCAGGTACTTGGCTTTTCTGTGGTAGATCCTCACCACGCCCAGGAGTAAGTGACCAGATGTACGCAGAGCCATTTTAACCTATCAAATTAAGCACATATTAGAAGTAAATGGAGCTGCTATAGAGTTGCTCAGTCATGATGTCAATTCGCAAGCATCCCAGATAGAATTTCTAATGTGATTTTAGAACAGTGGTTTTTGATTTATGAGTAAAGGTCTGTGAACATTACTAAAAGAGATTTCACGGTTTGTTCTGAAAATTTCTTTTCACATGCACCCAAATAATCAGTTTATAATTGGATTGATGGCTCAATTGGACTGAAAAGACTTCATTTATGAATGAGATTTTGATCAAATTGAAAGGGGTGGTGTAGACCTGAAATAATCCGTTCAACAGGAAAAAAATAAGAAAAGTATATTTGATGTGCATGTTTACATATATTTTATGTCATATGAACGTGCGTATGCTTTGCATATCATGTCTTGCAATCTGGTCATTGGATGAGACTGAATATTTACTACATATCAGCTAAAAAAGCTCTTCTGACACGACTGTCAGTTTTCTATGGAAGTCTAAATCTCGCAATTCTGACTGTATTGTGTATGTAAACTTACAATTGTGAGATAAAAAGTTGCAATTATCTTTTAAAATGTTTTATTTTGTGGCGAAAACAAGCTTCCATAGCTTTCTAAAAGTAAAATAAAAAGGTAATTGCGACTTTTTATCCCACGATTCTGACTTTTTTTCTCCCAATTGCGATATTACATTTCACAATTCGGACTTTTTATCTCAGAATTGCGTGATATAAAGTCGCAATTATCTTTTAAAATGTTTTATTCTGTGGTGGAAACAAGATAGTTTTCTTTTTAGATATTGGTTATCAAGGCAAAAATTACATTTATACTCATGGTACCTCCACTGACATTATCACTACGAATGCACTAAAGTTCAGGCCTGAATCCATATAATAATAATGCACATGTAAAAATGAATATGTGCATCGCATTACATGTTTGCGTTTAGGATTCATATAAACAGAACTTTTCAAATCTGCAAAATTCTGAACGAAAATTTGTGCATGTAAACATGTTAAACTAAACTACAAACTGAAAAGCACTATTACTCTAAATAGTGAAAGATATCTGAAAGACATTTTAAGCATTTAAAAACAATACAGAACAAAAATGGAATCCACAAAAAACCTAAACAGCGTGATTTCAAGAGAATCCATTGACCTTTGGAGAGATGATGCTCTCTACGCTGCTCTCCAGATTGCACTCAAACACGTGTGCTTTGGTCAGCTTCTTATCCCAGTGGGCCGCCAGCCAGATTTTGGCCAGCGGCCCACGTTTGCTGAGGACAAAGTGGGCGTAGAACATCGTCCCTGCACCGTCTCACACTGAGGTGGAGGGGGACGCTGAACCTGCAGAATAAAATGACACTGGTGTTAGGAATTATTGATTTGATTGCTCTTAAAGGGGATATGTGTCATTTTTTTGATGTTAAGACTTTCCTGTCTCACTAGGATGGTGTCTATGCACCATTTAGGTACTAAAATATACACTTTTGGTACCAATATGTACCTTTGAGGTAATATGCACTCTTTAGGTGCAAAGGTGTACCTTTTGACCTTTTTGGTACTGCCCCAGTGACAGCTTTTGTACCTTTTGTACAGTGTATGCAGAGATAGCTTTAATGTAGTTTGATGCCCTTGAATGCTGTAAATGCTAGTGGTATCAAAACATTGCTGTTTGTTTGAGGTTGTGCCGGACTGTCAGTGTGACCCAACAATGGAAGACAGCTCAGGAAACTTGTTTTTATTTTTTATGCTGCTAATAGTGATGGTCAGATTAGTTTCAAAGAACCCTAAAATATGATTTAATAATTCATTTCTGTCATGACGTACTTCATCATGTAGTCCCTGACCTCCCGGCGTAGTTACATGCTCTAAAAAGTCAGTATTCAATTACGTTTCTATTCATTGTAATTTCATGTATCCATGTTCGTTTGCTGCAGCACATTTAAATAAATTAATCTAGAGCCCACTGCAGTTTGCATTTACATTACTACGTTTGTAGTAATAAAGCATGCTCTTGCATGTTTTAATAAATCCAACTCGCTTTCGTACAGTATGTGTGTTCCGATTCAATCAAAAGATTTGACTCGAATAAATCATTGGCGAATCAGATGGACATCTCTAGTTATAGTGAGTGCTAGTTATAAGCATTGTTGGGGAAATTGACTTTTAAAGGTAAAGCATTACAATGTTGTGTTAAAAGTAACTAATTCCATTACTTGGTTTTCCAGAAAGTATGTAATGCATTACGTATGCGTTACTTTTTCTAACCTGGGCAGCAAAGACATTGGTTAATAAAGTGAAATTAAAAAGATTAAATAGATTATTTTACATTATTTAAAGGTTACTGTTTTTATTCATTTTGAGGAATACTGAATCTTTTTGAGCAAGTGAGATGAGTACATGCATGCTCACATTTAGTCTAGTACTATAATCAGTAACCATAACGTTTACACTTACTCCCGATTTCTCTCAACAGCTGGACAGGAGAGCAAATGGGAAAACAATGTAACTTACATTACTTATTTGAAAAAGTAACTTTAAAAGTGTAAATTTAAAGCAATGCGTTACTTTACTAGTTACTTGAAAAAAGTAATCTGATTACGTAACTCACGTTACTTGTAATGCATTACCCCCAACACTGATTATAAGTTAGCATAAGTTGCTTGCCTTGTTGGTTGTTTATCGGAAATGTTTAGGAATAACAGATTTGATTAAAGACAGCAGTCATAATTTTAGCAATTTGACCCTTTTCACATTTCCGGGTTTCTCAGAAGTGGAAGTCATCTTAGTTTGGTAAACTACATTAAATATATTTTTCGTGTTCCCATTTGATCAAATAGCAAAAAAAAAAAAAACCTCCACAACAGTTTTTTTAAAACTTTTAAAAGAGGAAAAAAATAGAGAGATTGATAACGGCAGTCCGAAGAGAGAAAGATATCAATTTTACTGTCTCTCCAACAGCTGCTGTATAAGAATCACCTGCACAGTAAAATTATCCCATGATTTACTCACCCTCAAGCCATCCTAGGTGTATATGTCATTCTTCTTTCAGACGAATACAATCGGAGTTATATTAAAAAATGTCCTGGCTAATCCAAGCTTTATAATGGCAGTGAATGGCAGCCCAAAATTCGAAGCCCAAAAAAGTGCATCCATCCATTATAAAAGTGCTCCACACGGCTCTGGGGGGTTAATAAAGGCCTTCTGAAGTGAATTGATGGGTTTGTGTAAGAAAAATATCCATATTTAACACGTTATAAAGGAAAATATCTAGCTGCCGCCAGACCACCTTCCGTATTCATCTTACGGAAAAAGGGTAACTGGCGCGACGATGACGTCAGACGTAGCGTAAGCGTTTTGATCTGCGAGAGGCGCTACACTTTCAGCGTAAGTTGAATACGGAAAGCGGTCCGTAGATATTTTACTTTAGAAAGTTTTAAATATGGATATTTTTCTTACACAAACCCATCGCTTCACTTCAGAAGGCCTTTATTAACCCCCCGGCGCCGTATATGGATCACTTTTATAATGGATGGATGCACTTTTTTGGGCTTCAAATTTTGGGCTGCCATTCACTGCCATTATAAAGCTTGGAAGAGCCAGGACATTTTTAAATATAACTCTGATTGTATTCGTCTCAAAAAAGAAAGGCATACACCTAGGATGGCTTGAGGGTGAGTAAATTATGGGTGAACTATCCCTTTAATTTTTTTTTTGTTTTTTTGTAATTGTATAGTGTTATAAATGTACATACATTTAAAAAAATATATATAAAAAACTTTTTTTTTTATATTTACGATGCTGATGGCCGTTAAACCATTCCATAAGTTGACATTATAGTTTACCTTTACAATTTAAGAATGTAATGGTTATTATATTAGATGTACTACTTGAATGTTTGATGCAAGGTGACAATACACGTATTCATTCATATTTATAGTTCAGTTTTTATTCTTTAAATCAACTAATTATCTAGAATGGATGTTTTCCTAAATATACCTTATTATTACAGAGATGGGTGTGTGACTGTAAGTGATGGCGGGCCCTGTGTGATGCGCTTATTATTTAAGCACTGTTATTATTCTCTCAATGGCTTTATTCCTGGGCTGTAATAGTCTATGAAATGTAAGTTCAATTTAATGATCGTTAACAATGAACGAAGGACAACTGTTTTGTAAAGATGCGGTTAAAGGAAGAGCTAACAAGCTAACGGTCTGCTGTCGCGAGATCAACATCTGCCTGCGCTCGAGCCATGTGCGGATTTTGCTCGTGCATTGCATGCGCAAAGGCGTCAAACGCATTCTTCACAAGTCATTTTAGCGTATTTTGTGATAACATAAAGAACTGATGCTGCACAGTCAGCGTCTGTCATTTATCCCTGGTGTAGGGAGGGAGAATGGGGTTTTCTAGCAAGTTTCTTCACGAAAACGAATGGTGATGATTCCGATGCATGCACTTAAATGCATTTTTAGTTGTTTTCGCCGAGAGTACTTACGCGAAACGGTCCTATCGTAGCTTTCCGTATTTAGCAACCGTATCTAGGGTACCTTTCTTACCCTCCTCCCACTGCACAGTTTCACTAAAACAAACAAAATGGCGACGCGCCCCTCCCGCCGCGAGGTTCATATAAAACGAGCTGGATGTTTATAGGGGAGCACACACAGGCACACCACAGAGATTTCTATTTGATGTCTGCATTAACATCTGCAAGATGTATTTTTTAGTGTTTGCTCATCTGCAACATGTCTCTGCATGGGTGATTCTATGGGTCAGGTGGGTGGATTCAGGTGGGTAAAAATCACCATAAAGTGATTCAGTGATTCATAAAGGTGGATTCAGGTGGGTCAAAATCACCATGAAGTGCCTTTGAGACTTCACAATTTCCAAAATAAACATCTGAGATTTTCCATTTAACTTCATATGTGTTGTATTAAGGAGACCCTAGGCTGTTAGAAATGCATATTGGTAAAGCTCCAGCACTTTTTATAAACTAACTGCAAGCTGACAATATACGAGCAAACCATAAAATATTTTATTTCTGTCATGGACAAATTCAAAGTAGAATGAATACATTTTCATTGCATAGTGATTATAAAATGTAGATCTGCAGAAAGATAATGTGTCCCTTTCCCAACAAAACATTTTAGTTAACGGTAAAAGTCTTTTGATAATAATTAAATTACTGCCTAAATATGTATTGCCCAATAAAATATGTGATAGTTGCACATTCTTTTCTAAATAAAATCTAACAACAAAGATATTTAGTCAAACTTTAAAACAATACTAACTGGCCCTCATTTGTTTATTAAGAAATCACACACAAGGTTTTGTTAACTTGTTAAAATAATTTGTTTATTTTCATAAAAGTTGAAGATGACAGGGTGTACATTTGGTGTCCAAAGTCATTATTTTTTTTGCTTTTTTATTATTTTGATAATTGTTACTCATTGTCATGGATCACAAGGTGTTACAGGCCATAACAATATTTTCTATAAAAAGTGTCATATATAGCTGAAAATCATGATTTCTTGTTGTCCAAGTTAGTGTATGTTTTCTATCATGTATCATTGTGTAATCAAAATATTTTATTTTACTTGCCTTTTGGTAATATTTCATTTATTCTATTTATAAAAGCCCTAAATAGTAATTTTCCTAATTCTACAACATAAAATTGTTTAAAAATAACTTTTATCTTATAAAAATGTGTCCATAAATATTGCGTCAATTTTGTTACCGTACCTTTAAATTGGTGGAATTATCTCCCACAACTATGCAAGATACAGGAAATTATGTCACTGATAAGATCTGAAGCACTGAAAGGTATGTGCTCTCTCTGAGAAAATATTTTAATCTAAAACGTTCTTACACCAAGAGTTATTTTGGAAAATGTCAAAATTGTTACCACAATATGTCAAAAAGAAAATGTCTCGGTTATGTATGTAACCCTTGTTCCCTGAAGGAGGGAACGGAGACGTACGTCGGAACTGACCGACGAATTAGGGATCGCTTTCAGAGACCAATCTACTTTGAGTATAACTAAACGAGCCAATGAACATTGGCATGCGGTTCACGCATTCCACGCTCCTCCCCGCAGCGCGGGTATAAATAAGGAAGTGGAAGCACCGCATCTTTGCTTTTCCGCTGAGGAGCCGAACTAGTGACTCGGCCGATCAGCGGAGGTACAGCACCTGTGGCGACGGGACGTACATCTCCGTTCCCTCCTTCAGGGAACGAGGGTTACATACGTAACCGAGACGTTCCCTTTCAGTCAGTCACGTTCAACGTACATCGGAACTGACCGATGAATTGGGGATCTACCAACACGCCACAGAAGCTGGCCCTTAAGGAAAGGAGATGTGGCAGTTACACATATGGACTAGCCGTCCAGGGTAGTACAACATATGACAGTCTCTGCAGTGGCTCCAACCTAGTTCTAGGGGGAAGAACACCATCAGAGACGACAGAGGGAGCTCTGTCAAGGGAAAAACATGGGCTAGCCGAGTAGGGTAGCCGTACCGTGGAAGAATACACATATGGGGTCGCCGTGGGGACCACTACATATGGACACCCAGCCTAACACACGTTCCACCATGCATACGAGTTTAGGCCTGGCGTCAGATGCAACGTCTGACTGCCGAGGGTGACAGAGGAACTCAACAGGGTTAGCCATTTCTGGGAAAATCAACTGGAGTCAAAAGACGCACGTATCCGGCCACTGGGGGGCGAGTACACGGGAAGATACCAGCTCTACACGGAGGCTATAGAATCTAGCGAACGTGTTAGGTGTCGCCCAGCCCGCAGCTCTACAAATATCTGTCAGTGAGGCGCCTTGAGCCAGTGCCCAGGAGGAAGCAACACTTCTAGTTGAGTGTGCTTGCAACCCGAACGGGCAAGGCACGTCTTGGGACTGATAAGCCAAGACGATAGCATCCACTATCCAGGCTAACCTCTGCTTGGAGACAGCCTTTCCCTTCTGCTGGCCTCCGTAACAGACGAAGAGCTGCTCTGAGGTCCTGAAGCTTTGTGTTCGCGTAACATCGCAGAGCGCGGACGGGACAGAGCAAAGCCAGGGCTGGGTCTGCCTCCCCTGAAGGCAGTGCTTGCAGGTTCACTACCTGGTCCCTGAAGGGAGTGGTAGGAACCTTGGGCACGTATCCAGGCCGGGGTCTCAGGACAACGTGAGGGTTGGCCGGCCCGAATTCTAGGCACGATTCGTTGACCGAAAATGCGTGCAGGTCCCCTACCCTCTTCATGGAGGCCAATGCCGTCGAGCACTGTCTTCATGGACAGGATTTTTAACTGTACCGACTGCAAAGACTCAAAGGGAGGTCTCTGAAGTGCCCTGAGCACCAGAGATAGGTCCCAAGAGGGTAACGAGTTAGGACGAGCAAGATTTAACCTCCTCGCACCCCTGAGGAACCTGACGATCAGGTCGTGCTTTCCTAAAGACTCACCTTCGACTGCGTCGTGATACGCCGCAATTGCTGCGACGTACACCTTAAGGGTGGAGGGAGACAGCCTTCACTCCAACCCATCTTGCAGGAAGGAAAGCACGACTCTGACCGACCACTTTCGGGGGTCTTCCCGGCGGGGAGAACACCATTCAATGAACAGGTTCCACTTCAACGCATAGAGGCGCCTCGTAGAGGGGGCTCTAGCAGAAGTGATGGTGTCTACCACAGCCTGTGGTGACCACCTAGAACCTCCGCGTCCCGTCCAGGGACCAGACATGGAGTTTCCAGAGGTCTGGACGTAGGTGCCATAGAGTTCCCCTGTCTCTGAGAAAGCAGGTCCTTCCTCAGAGGAATGGGCCAGGGAGGGGCTGTCACGAAGAGTGAGAGTTCGGGGAACCAGGTCCGGTTGGGCCAATACGGCGCAACTAACAAGACCTGCTCCTCGTCCTCCCTGACTCGTCCTGTACAAGAAGGCTCACTGGGGGAAACGCATATTTGCGCAGGTCCCGGGGCCAGCTGTGTACCAGTGCATCCGTGCCGAGGGTCCCCTCGGTCAGGGAGTAAAACAACCAGCAGTGGGTCGAGTCCGGAGAGACAAACAGGTCTACCTGTGCGGAAGTGTCGGCTTTCATGAGAGCTCGTCGGCTGCACGATTGAGCGCACCAGGGATGTGAATGGCGCAAAGCGACCTCAGATGTTTCTGACTCCAAAGGAGGAGATGGCGGGCAAGTTGCAACATGTGGCGGGAGCGTAGGCCACCTTGTCGGTTGATGTACGCAGCGGTCGCAGTGCTGTTACCGCGGCTGCAGATGCCATATGCCCCAGGAGCCTCTGAAATAATTTCAGTGGGACCGCCGTCCTGCCATTGAACGAATTCAAGCAGTTCAACACTGACTGGACGCACTCCTCCATGAGGTCTGGTTGACCGAATCCAACTCCATACCGAGATAAGAGATCCTCTGCGCGGGGCAGAGTTTGCTCTTCTCCCAGTTGACCCGAAGTCCCAATAGACTGAGGTGACTGAGCACCATGTCCCTGTGTTCGCACAACTGATCCCGCGACTGGGCCAGTATGAGCCAATCGTCAAGATAGTTGAGAATGCGAATGCCGCGTTCTCTGAGCGGAACAATGGCTGCCTCCGCGAGGCGACAGGGACAGCCCGAATGGGAGGACTTTGTACTGATATGCCCGCCCTTCGAACGCAAAACGTAGAAATGGTCTGTGTCAAGGGAGAATCGAGACATGAAAGTACGTGTCCTTCAGGTCGATCGCTGCAAACCAATCTCAGGGACGGATGCATTCGAAAATGCGTTTCTGCGTCAAGACACGCAGGTCCAAGATCGGTCGTAACCCACCGCCTTTCTTGGGTACAATGAAGTAGGGGATGTAAAACCCCGACCTCATATCGGCTGGAACCGGCTCGATCGTGTCCTTCGCCAGTAGGACATCAATCTCTGCCCGCAAGACATGAGTATCGCTGCTTCGCACAGAGGTGAAGTGGATGCTCTTGTACTTGGGAGGGTGCCGGGCGAACTGAATCGCATAGCCGAGTCTGATGGTACGGATGAGCCAGCGAGAGACCGTACAAGCAGGACCAACGGGACCACAGACGTACCCGTGGTGGGGCAGCGAGGTGGAACACAGGGACCCGACTCGGGAGGCCCAGAGGCGGCCCGGAGTGTGGTCTGAGCGTGCTGTGTAACACTTACCTGGTTCCGGGGGGGGACAGAGAGTGCGTGAGAAGGCCTGGTGGTGTCCTCGAACCGCACACTGCTGTCCGCTAGCGAAGGGAGAGGAGGAAGGGAGTGGCAAGGCATTGAAGCGCCACACACTGCCAACCTCGCTCTCTTGTGGCCCAGGGAGGGAGGAAACTGCTCTTTTATTGGAATGTGGGTACCGCTGGACTCCGGGGAGCCTGCGGCAGAACAGAAATAAAACGAAACCAAGGATTCTCCGCCCGGTCCTCCTCCGGGGGAGGGAGTGATGCGGACACCATCTCCCTTAGAGCAGCTCCTCTCTTCCCTGGGCTGCCCGTCTCAGGGCCGCTTGCCCTTATGCTTGCCGCTGGGCTTGGCGGGGGCCTGGACGGGCTGGGCGCCCCTCTTGCGACCGGCTGCCTGCTGCCCGGGTGAAGGAGGACACCCTCGGTGACGAGCAGGCAGAGGCGGTGCGGCCGACGACTGGGTGGAGGCAGCAGCTGGTCGTCGGGGCAGGATGTTCTTGATCACCTGAGAACCAGAGAACCAGCGCGGCCCGCCCCGAGAAACCAAACGTTCAGCCCCGAGGGTTCGGGACATGGTGGAGGGTTCCACTCAAGCCCGACACTCGCGGCGGCCCAGGAAAGCATAGCCGTGAGCTCTGGATCAGACTCGGGCAACGCTACCACACCCGAAGGGGGCAACGCATGCAGTGATCGACATTCTGTCCTCGGCCGGAGCCCCAAAAGAAACGACTGGCCCCCCATGGAAAGGACCAGCGCGCTCTCTCGGAAGCCCCACGGTGCGGAGGATTGAGGGGCCCGAGGAGGCTGGCTCGTTGGGGAAGCCCTCACTGTGATCCTCAGGTCACCACCAAGGCTATCGACCGAAGTAGGAGCCGCAGTGGGAACATGAATCATCCACAAACGCTGTCTCAGTGTGCCGAACGCCCAGACATGAGAGACAGCGATCGTGACCGTCAACCAGGGACAGATAGTTACCACATCCAGAAACACATGATTTGAATGACATCTTGAAAAAGACGGAGGGTCAAACTGTGTAAGCTCTTTTAGAAAGAAAACTCTTTTAGGTGCTGAAGCACACAGGGGAAATGGCCGCGGCTTACAACAGTTCTGATAGTGCAAGCCTGTTGTGAGCGCTCACTCTCATTGAAGACGCAACTCTTCTGATGCCCACACGAGATCGCGACCACCGCTGTTCCGTGCTGTCACACCTGCACCAGACCAGAGCGTCCTTCCAAAAGGCAGACTCGTTGGAAATACTCTTTGTAGAGACGACAAACTCTCAGAAACAGCAGTCGTTCGGCTCCGAAGCAGAAAGCAAAGATTTATCCGTATTTATACCCGTGCTGCGGGGAGGAGCGTGGAATGCATGAACCGCATGCCAATGTTCATTGGCTCGTTTGGTTATACTCGAAGTAGATTGGTCTCTGAAAACGATCCCCAATTGAAAGGGAACAGAATTTATCACTGATCACACAGTGGGTTGTTTAAAAGTCTCTTAGGGTGTACTCACACTAGGCGCTCTGAACCGTGCCCGAGCGCGTTTGACCCCCAAAGCCCGGTGTGATCACTTCATTCCGTGCCCTGGCGCGGTTCATTTGGCCGGCCCTGGCCCGCTTGGAAGAGGTGGGCCAGAGCGCGGTTCGATTGGGCTTGAGCGCGGTTCGCATGCAGTGTGAGCGCTAACCATGCCAGAGCACGGAACAGCTGTGCACTATACTGTCATCATTACGACAGCAAACACCAAACTATTACTACTTGGATACATTTTCTCGATTAAATCAAGTATATTTAGGTTTATAACGGTCCTGGTTCTCACCTTATTGATGAACATGAATTGTAGTTTGCGAGTAAAGCTGCAAATTCCTCCATCAAAGTCAGCTGCTTCCGTAATAATCTTCTGATACGTGCAGTGCAATCAAGTGAAAATCGCTGCGTGGCATAAATGATAAATCTTTTAGGCAGTCTATTAACGAAAGCGCTTTTCTTCCGGTTTTCTTCAAAACAAAAAGTTGCATTGTGAATGAGGTAAGCGTGCTCCGGCCCGGTACGTTAAGTGTAATGTGAGTGCAGGCCAGCGGGGGAGTGGGGAGGGGGGACAATCGTGTTCGGGCACGGTACAAGGCAACCATGCCTAGTGTGAGTACACCCTGAATCATGATTTCATTAGTGCCATGTGCTCTTATGCTAGCAAGTTGAGTTTTTGGCTAAAAAGTTTGAAATTGTCAATAATGTTACCGTCAAACTCTGTTACCAGTGTTATTTCTACACATTGCCTAATTTGTCTGTAACAGAGTTGACAAACAATACTATAAAGAAATACATTTTTTGTTAAAAGTATAAAAAGTAAGTACTTGTGTTTGGCAAGCACTGAATTATTAAAATTGAATATGTTTTCAATAAGATACGGGAAAGAATTTGTTAGTGAACAGTTTTTTCCCTTAACTTTTTGAAATGCAAACTGTATCTCCAATTGTAATCACTTGCATGCATGACAGAAATTCAGTTCATGTGCATAGTAACTGTAAAAAATTATTTTCATGATTTGTTATCACAACTTTTTATCTTTTATCAAATCAACTTAAATAATGTGGTTCAGATAACATAATATTTTGAGTTTCTATTTGTTAAACCAATCTTCTTCATTGTATTAACTCAAAATTTTAATTTCAATGAACTAAAAATGCAACCAGGTAACTTACTTTTTTAAGTTAAACCAACAATATTTTTTTACAGTGAGAATGAAAATGACAGAATACAAATACTCTTCCTGCATTTTTCTATGAATTATTTATTTCTGTAATTTTGTTTGAGCTAGACTCAACGCTTTGACAATGGGCTCTATATTTAATAAGGCACAAATAACTTTCTCAGGAAGAACAAGTTGCTATATTTTTACATTAATAACAGTGAGAATGATAATTTTAGTAAGGACTTGCGTTGCTTTATCTGTATTCTTGGAACTGTGACATAAGGTTCAGAACAATGAAAACTATTTTACATACAAAGTAGCTATAGAAATTATTTCGGTTGAGGACTAACCCTAATTTACACTGGAATAGTCAAAGGAACAGAATCTAAATTTGTACAGTTACAAGAAAATACTGAAAATAATATAGGCTACAAACATGCTATACAATAAGAAAAAATTCAGTTTCTTTTTATGTATATCTTCAATTTTTACAAAATTAATTGAGTTTAATGTCCCTATAAAATCAGTTTATAGCCACCAGATGGAGCTCACACTCCATCCTAAGTGTCATTGCAGTTTGATGCTGCATAGCCTCACACACACACACACACACACACACACACACACACACACACACACACACACACACACACACACACACACACACACACACACACACACACTCTACTGTTCCTGACAGCACACGTACATCACAGAGATGTCTATTTGTGATGTCTGCATTTACATCTGCAGGATCTATTTTTTAGTGTTTGCTCATCTGCAACATATCTTTATGTTTCCTATCAGATGTTAAACAGACATTTAGAAAATGTCTTTAAGATGTTTACGATCTAGAATGTATGTAAAACTGCTTTTTCTAAGATGTTTATTGGGTGTTAGTTTGTACACAACAGATGTTTGCCAGATTAAGCACTCTTTAGCTGACATCTTACCTGTGCTATATAAGAGATGTGCTTGATGCATATTGATCACTTATTACTTTTTTCTTCTGCAGGGAATTCTTATACATTTACTCCTTTCCCCCTAAATTGTTGGTATACAAAACTTACCATCAAGACTCTTGTCATGCTTTCTTCGAGTCATTAAAGTTGGCATGAAGTTGTGACAGTTTTTTTCCCTCATTGTGATGTATATCTGAGTGAACAAGAGGGCAGTACTTGATTTTTTCCATGGGTAATTGATTGGATGGTTGTGGTTTGCTATTGGTGGATCTCATGTGAGTGACAGGTTGCCCCGCCCTAATCATCAGAGAAGAGATGTCGCTGCAAGAGGGAGTGGAAGTTATTTTGATTAAAGATTATGAGAGTACATAAATTAAAAAAAAAAGTAACTGTTTAAAAAGGAGTTAACTGTCCTGCAATAACTTTGTTTGGGATATGTAAAATTATGATATTTGTGTTGAAAGTCTAAATTTGACGTTATATTTTTTGTCCTTTCAGATAAAGTGATATGAGAAAATGCATGGCTTTCTTGCATTCATCTGGAAAAAATCAACATGCAAATCAATTATCGAAATAAATGTATATGCATTGTATATACACCAATCAGGCATAACATTATGACCACCTACCTAATATTGTGTTGGTCCCTCTTTTGCTGCCAAAACAGCCCTGACCCGTCGAGACAAGGACTCCACTAGACCCCTGAAGGTGTGCTGGCACCAAGATGTTAGGTTGTTAGATGTTATGTTCTTAAGTCCTGTAAGTTTCAAGGTGGGGCCTCCATGGATCAGACTTGTTTCTTCAGCACATCCCACAGATGATCGATTGGATTGAGATCTGGGGAATTTGGAGCACAAGTCAACACCTCAAACTCGTTGTTGTGCTCCTCAAACCATTCCTGAACCATTTTTGCTTTGTGGCAGGGCGCATTATCCTGCTGAAAGAGGCCACAGCCACCAGGGAATACCGTATCCATGAAAGGGTGTACATGGTCTGTAACAATGCTTTGGTAGGTGGTACGTGTCAAAGTAACATCCACATGGATGGCAGGACCCAAGGTTTCCCAGCAGAACATTGCCCAAAGCATCACACTGCCTCTTCCGGCTTGCCTTCTTCCCATAGTGCATCCTGGTGCCATGTGTTCCCCAGGTAAGCAATGCACACACATCCGGCCATCCACGTAATGTAAATTAAAACATGATTCATCAGACCAGGCCACCTTCTTCCATTGCTCCGTGGTCCATATCTGATGCTCACGTGGCCACTGTTGGCGCTTTCGGTGGTGGACAGGGGTCAGCATGGGCACCCTGACTGGTCTGCGGCTATGCAGCCCCATACACAACAAACTGCGATGCACTGTGTATTCTGACACCTTTCTACCAGAACCAGCATTAACTTCTTGAGCAATTTGAGCTACAGTAGCTCGTCTGTTTGATCGGACCACTCGGGCCAGCCTTCGCTCCCCACGTGCATCAATCAGCCTTGGCCGCCCATGACCCTGTCTGCCGGTTCCCGGTCCACTGCAGACCGGGAACACCCCACAAGAGCTGCAGTTTTGGAGATGCTCTGACCCAGTCATCTAGCCATCACAATATGGCCCTTGTCGAACTCGCTCAAATCCTTACGCTTGCCCATTTTTTCCTACTTCTATCATATCAACTTTGAGGACAAAATGTTCACTTGGTGCCTAACATATCCCACCCACTAAGGTGCCGTGATGAAGAGATAATCAGTGTTATTCACTTCACCTGTCAGTGGTGCCTGATTGGTGTATTTTGTAATGCATTTATGTAACAAATACACTACAGAGCCGAACATCTTCATGTAGAGTGAACCTAAGGTAAATGTGTTCTGCTGTTTGGTGCATATGAGCCATGCATGATGCCCTTACGTCGTCCTTTGCTTTTAATGACAATAGCGCCGCCTCTTAAAGTATTTTGCATAAATCACAGGTGCTTTGGGGAATGAATATAGGGACAGTCATTTCCAGTATATTACCTTTAGGGTGAGGGGTTTCCGAGTCTGAGACTATGAGTTTCCATTACTCCCTCATGACAACCGAATTGCTTACTTTTAATTGGAAATGATCATAACTCTCTTGTGAGCTTTACTGTGGAGGGTTTTGTCATGCATTCATTCTCATATGGTGCCCACAGTGTTAGCCCAGAATGAGACATCCATCAAGTCTCAGAGCAGGAGACACTTGTTCTTCAGCAAGCGGAAAGTGACCTTGAGCAACAATGGAAGAGAAACTTCTCTCTCTCTCTCAAGTCTCTGCCCATCCTTTTTGATTAGTCTTTTCGCTGGCCTTCCTAAGGTCATGTCCTTCACCGGGGCTGGATAGCCCTGTCATTGTCACAGCTGAGGTTCGAGCACAGTGTGCTTAATCAGGCCACTAAGAATCTCATTAGCGCACGGATGCGGGCAGATGCAGACGAAAGACAGAAACTCAGCGGAGACATCTGCACTCGCTCTCTTGAGTAACCATGAGTGCATTTGCAATCTGAATCTGCAGTCAGTGGGAAATTAGAACAACAGTATGGGATCTGTTGGAATGGTGATCGTGAGGCATGTCAGAGATGGAAACTCATGACTGATTTCTTCTACACAGTACAGAAATAGTAAGGTGTTAAAGGGACAGTTCACCCCCCAAAATGAAAATTATATTCACCCTCAGACTTTCAATCTTCTGTGGACCATGAAAAGAGTAAAGAGTAGGCTAAATAAGATGGTGCTGGTTACTCTTTTCCAATGCAAGTACAATGAATTGGGGCATGAAGCTCAAGCTTCATCATTTACTCAACCTCATGCCGTCCTATGACTTTCTTCCTTCTGATGAGCACAGATGAAGAGATGAAAAATAATCAATCTCTGTGAGTATAATGCAAGCGAATGGGTGCCCAAAAGACGCTTCAAAAACCACGCAAAGCAAACATGACGGTAATCCATATGACCACAGAGGATGAATCAATTGCTGCCTCCCATTTCACCTACTTTTACTATTTTGTGAAGAAACTTATACTGTTTTTGTAAAGAAAAAGTACATACTTTTGAGTAGGCAAGCTTTGGGACATACTTTGTCATAACTGTATCTTTAACGGACAGCTCTGTTACGTGCATTCTGTCACCGTTTAAACTGGCCTGTCAATCATCTTGTCACAGTTAAAATCCTCCACATTAATTTTAATTTAATTTCCTACCGTTTCGGAGAGAAATGTAGTAGCACGTTGATCTGCCAGTCCTGGGTCTTTCATGAACTCTCCTCATGTGTTTGCAATTTGCATAATGATGCATTTAAAAGTTAATGACCAAATGTATCTTTACAAAAGTTCACAATGCTGTTGCAGATAAAATACAATGTAGACAACATTAAATATATCTTTTCGTCAGGTTAGATACTGATTATTATTCACTCAAACCCCTTTATATAAACCTCTTTACTTAACTGTCACACTCACACATCTGCCATGTTTATAATTTTTTTTTTTAGCATTTTTTATTCGTATTTGTAGTTCTAATCGCATCCTCGTCCAATGCACAATGGGTTGTGGGCAATATTAGCCGTTATAGTGTGCACGGATCCACACTTCGGATTCTAACTGGAAAAAGTAGACCATCAGTGTACTCATTTCAACATACTATGATTTGAAACACACCAATTCTAATTTCGAATACTATTTAGGATGGATAGTATGCAAATTCGGACGCAGCAAATGCCTTCTGAAGCTGAATGATAGGTGTGTGTGAGGAAAAGACTAATATTTTTAAACTAACCATTGCTTCCGGCCTGTCATACACACGTTAATACACATGTTGGCTGGAAGTGGTATAGTTAAAAACATTTAGAATATTAATATATTTAGCTTTAGAAGACAGTGATTCATCCACTGGTTTGCGTTGTGTGGTTTTTGAAGAGCCAAGTTTTGGGTTACTAATATCCTCTTGCATTATAGACTCACACAGATGGATAATTTTTCTAAAAATCTTCAATTCTTTTATTTTTGAAGTATCATTTAAGAAAGCTGTTGTCCACACAACTTGTGCACTACATTCCAAGAAGCCATATCATAGCTTCGTGTGAACAGACCCATATTAAAGTCATTATTCAATGATAAACCTCCAATTCAGTGAGCAGTTATTGTATCGAGTCAGATAAAAGAATTGGATGTTTTTTGTGAACTAATGAAAACCAATGCGTTAAACAAATAGTTTCCACGATCAACGTAGGCTCACGATTAGGGCTGGGAATTGATTCCAAAAAGAATCGATTCCTCGAATCCAAGGCGTTGGGAATCGATTCCATCAAGTGGAATCGACTCCTCTTTAAGAGGCCTTTTTAGTTCAACAGAGTTAAGCATTAATTTGTCTCTGGCTCACTAATAGTGATTGGAAGTCCATTTAATTTCAGCAAAGGTTCTTTCGGACAGTTCGTTTCAATGAACCAGTTTAAAAAAAAAATAAAAAAATTCAGCGTTCTTTTGTGTCATCGCGTAAAGTATTTGTAACAACTTCGTTTTATGGTATGCCATGCTGAAACATTCATATAAAGCCATATGTGGACGCATATTGCTGATTATTACCTTTCATTCACTTAAAGGGATAGTTCACCCTGAAATGAAAATAAAGCCATCTTTTACTCACCTTGCTGTTGTTCCACTGCCCTATGTCCTTCTATCTTTTTCGGACCTCAAATGGAGAATTTTTAAAAAACGTCCTGCACGTGCTCCTCCATATAATGGCAGTGAATGGCGACCAGGCTAAAACTTTACAAAAAGGATACAAAAGTATCACGCAATGATACAGGAATACGCGCGCCATATATGGAAAGTGTTCAGGAGGCATACTATAAGGTTTTGCGAGAAAGAAACCTTATTATTCAGTCAAAATACTGAGCTCGGCCATTACTCTGTGCGCGTTCTTGTGAGTGCGTGCGAGCCGTCAGCAGCCGCTCACGCAATGTTGTCATGACATCCGGTACGCAACATTCACTTCAGGAGGTTTACCTTATTATTAGTATTATTTCTTATTATTTACGTTATAGAAAAGACGAGAGTCGCGTTTGTTTCTATTGAGCCTGATTTGTCAAAATGGTGCATATGTGTGCTTATCCTGGCTGCCATGACAACAGTGCAGCTGCTGATGTCTCACGTGCACTCACAGGAACATGCACAATGCCATCGGGCAGTCCTTATTGTCGAGCCCTTAACAGTGAGGAATCGATTCCAAAAATTTCGGTATCGAACAGCCCTACTCACGATTCTCTTGGGAATCAGACCAACCGATTCTTTGAAAAGATTCGACTCAAAAGAACAATTCGTTCAGGAATCTTCTATCGCTGCTGCTTCTCATGAACACGGCAAGGCTAAATGTGCTCAAATACGTGCTAGAAAGAGTGGACGAAACATGTGATTTAAGGCTGAAAGGACATATGTGCTCATGCCTGTCTTGGTTATCATCATTGTAAGCTCTCTCTCTGATTCTGTATCTCCTTCAGTGTCTGGCTTTACGCTAGGAGCTCTACAAAACGCTGCGGTGTCATCTCCCAGTTTACCGTGGCAAAGGAGAACTTTTACTAGACCAGTAACCTTGATCTCATTATTGGCGTGAAATGATGTAGAAAGAAAAAATTGCTGGTTCGTCTCAAAGAGAGCACGCTTGAAGCTGTTGTGAAATAAAACGTGAACCTAAGCTCTACTGTGAGAGATGTATAAGCATTAGACTTCATTATTATACTACTGCATCTTTGTGTTCTGAAGTGGCTCTTTGTTAGATTGGAGATTACAATAAAGGAAGTTTATACTAAGGGGTTAAATTGCGATTTTGGAGGTGTGAGAACAATAAATCTGGTGATGATGAATCAATTGCATGTATCTTGGTTTTTCACTGAATGACAGCGTTCATTTTTTTTTAAATGTAGTGATAGTGTTTCGTCTTTTGATGAAAATACCCTTTAAAGGGGTGGTTGATTATGATTTCACTTTTGTTTTGTTTGAGCATAAACATCATCTGCAAAGTTACGACGCTCAAAGTTCAAAGCAAAGGGAGACCTTTTTTTTTTTTTTACAGAAATTGCTTTTTAAGGACTACAACAAACGGCTGGTAGAGACTACAACGAGCTTATTCATGGGTTAGTGACATCACGAACCCTAAAATTTACATAAACCCCTGCCCTGGGAACACTTAAGAAAATCAGGACGGAACAAATGCAATAGCATGTCATAAAATCAAGATGAAACTAAACTATACCTGTTCAATCTTCATGCAGCAGATATTCTCTGGCTCTGTGCATCTTACAACAGTTCCCACATGAGCGATTTATAGATTATCATGACAGAATATGCTAATTAATGACTTGTAGATAGTTATTTATTTCCACATCAGCTACATAAATTCATCAACTAACCATTCAGAAACGTCCTGTCTCATTCTACATGTTGTCACTTCTTCTTGAGTCTCTCCATCATTGTGCGACTCCGGTTTGAACATAAAAGGCTGAACAGTTTCTGATATTTTCAGTGAGTGAGGTAATCGGAGCTGCTAACATGAGCTCTTGAAGCTCCGCCCTCTTCCTGAAAGGGGGCTGGGAGCAGCAGTTAATTTGCATTTAAAGGGACACACAAAAACGGCGCGTTTTTGCGCACCCTCAAAAAGTGACAATTTTAACATGCTATAAAAAATTATCTGTGGGGTATTTTGAGCTAAAACTTCACATACACACTCTGGGGACATCAGAGACTTATTTTACCTTTAAATTGATCCAATATTTCTCCATTTCACATTAGTGACTTTTACTGACTAAAATGTCATCTAATTTTAGACGACAATATGTAGCCTACATCAATATGTACTACAAAATGTATGTACTTTATGCTTAGGTATGTTTTAATGCATTGTTAAGTAACGTGACAGGCTATTCTGAATTTGCATTTTGTGCAGATGAATTGGTAATCTGATGTTTATGTGCATGGGTGGTTGACATGGCTTTTTCGCTGTCACACAAGATAAGAATATTATTAGTATTGTCATCATTTAAAATGCAGTAAATGGTTAAACATGTCTTTTTCTTAGACCTGTTGATATATAAAAATTCTTTATCAGATTTTTGTAACTTTTGAGCCAAACCTCAAAATTGTCCTATGATGTGACTCTCAAGCATGGTCCAATAAATTACAACTTTTATAAATTAAAAAGAAAAGCATACAAACATTAATAAATACCTCAGGCATAATTTTAAAAGTGTCTATTTTAATAAATGGCAATTATTTTTTTCCATATATATATTTTCTAAAAGCGTAGGAACTTGATACATTTTGTCACTGAAAACCATGTCCTCTGGTGTGACACCATATCCTGATTTTAATTAGTTGAAGGGCCCCATTCAAGGTCATGTTATTGAAGCCCATGACATGCACATGGTAAGTTTTTGTCTTAAATATTTAACTTTTTTTTTGGAACCACTATAAAAGTGTTAATTTCTGTTGTCCTTTGGTGCGACACCCCTATATTCTTAATTCTTTCTGTCACACCATAGGGCACATTTCAGTAAAAATGTTCAAAAAAGAATTTGTGACCCCTTATATTTTCTCAAACATCAGACTTCACACTAAATAATAGTATTTTTTCTTCAAAAGTGGTGTTTTACAAAAAAAGAACATTTTTTTTTTACTGCATATGTCAACTACCCGCATATATCTGATCAATCTCATATGCATAGAATGTGTTTGTTTTTTTCAAGAAAAATTATTAGTGCATTGTTAATCGTTTTCATCAACAGTATGTTTTAATAATAATCATAAAAACATAAACTCCTTCACGTAGTTGCACCTCAGCAGCGTTTCACCTTGTTTGAATTCTTACCAAACTGGAACTGGCCCTACATTCATCGCTGCATAAGTTTTAGCATCTCAAGGTCTGTCAGGAATGTACACTTTCAAGAACAGAGCATGAGTTTGTTTCATCTATTCTCTTTCATCTTCCTTTCAGACAGCAGGGCAAATCTATATTACATTATTTTAACTTGATTCATGTGTTTTTTCCCCCCTTTCTATACAATAATACTGTAGTACTAACAAAAGAGTGAATCTGCACACAAACACAGGGAAAATTTTGTAAACATCACTTGAATTTTCATACACAAATGAGTAGCTTAACTTTCAGACCCACGATGCAGTTCAGCACAAAGACGAGGAAGATGTACTTCATGTTGATTAAACACATGCAATTCCATTTTAGACTTTTAAAACCTTAAAGGGATAGTTCACCCAAAACTGAAAATTATCCCATGATTTACTCACCTTTAAGCCATCCTAGGTGTGTATGACATTATATTTTTTCAGACGAATACAATCGGAATTATATTAAAAAATGTCCTGGCTCTTCCAAGCTTTATAATGGCAGTGAATGGGAGCCCAAAATTTGAAGCCCAAAAAAGTGCATCCATCCATTATAAAAGTGCTCCACACGGCTCCAGGTTGTTAATAAAGGCCTTCTGAAGCAAAGCCATGTGTTTGTGTAAGAAAAATATCCATATTTAACACGTTATAAAGTAAAAAATCTAGCTTCCGCCAGACCGCCTTCCATATTCAACTTACGCAGAAAGTAACACCTCTCTCAGTTCAAAACGCTTACGCTACGTCTGACATCATCGTCGCGCCAGTTACGCTTTTTCTGTAAGTTGAATACGGAAGGCGGTCTGGCGGAAGCTAGATATTTTACTTTATAACGTGTTAAATATGGATATTTTTCTTACACAAACCCATCGATTCACTTCAGAAGGCCTTTATTAACCCCCGGAGCCGTGTGGAGCACTTTTATAATGGATGGATGCACTTTTTTGGGCTTCAAATTTTGTGCTCCCATTCACTGCCATTATAAAGCTTGGAAGAGCCAGGACATTTTTTTAATATAACTCCGATTGTATTCGTCTGAAAGAATAATGTCATATACACCTAGGATGGCTTGAGGGTGAGTAAATCATGGGGTAATTTTCAGTTTTGGGTGAACTATCCCTTTAAGGACAAATTTTCATGACTTGACAAATAAAATGTATATTAGCATTCACACTAGGGGGTCATTTGGCTGGTTAGCTTCAGCAGTTCAGCAGTAAATTGTGTTTTTTAATTAGTAGCTGTGTATTCTGACAAAAGTTTTGCAAACAGCCTTCATGCTCAAAAAAGTCACGAAACCAAGTGCCCAGGAAGCAAAGATGGCAGCATCCAGGTCATATACTTACTATTGATTCACATTCATAGGCCACTGGAAACATCATCAAGTCTGACTGAGTTTTTTTATACATAAGTTTGCTGGAAGTATCTTCCTTGCTAGTATGATTTTACCAAGTCATGAACTCTGCAACATCGGATGCATCCCAAATCGCACACTTCACTACTATATAGTAGGTGAAAAACAGTATGTGACAAAAGAAGCAAGTCCGAATTCACAGTACTCATACAAGAGTAGGCTAAAAGTACCCGGATGACCTACTACTTCCGGTGAGATTCTGAAGTGTGCGTAAGATGGACACTTTACTATCCCATGAGGCCACAGGAGAGGATTTGTGAATGGCAGTGATAGGTCACGTGATAATAACAACATGGCAAATGTAGTACGTCTGGATTGCATTCATACTACACACATTAGAACATACTTTTTTAGTGGTCGCAAAGCAAGTACTTTTTCAAATCTCAAGAGAGAATGTGATTTCGGATGCAGCCATTGTCACTTGATGGATGTGTCAATCCCAGCTGTCATGGGCGGAGTTTATTAATTTGCAGACTGCTACTGCAATTAAGACCGTGTCAAAGGGGAAATGAGATTGGTCCACCCTACAGGGATTTCTGCAGCTTCGAACTCCTGCACTCAATGCATCAAATTGTGATAGAAGGTGTCAATCAAATGGTTGCATAGCAACACAAATGTGACTGAAGACAACAAGTGTGACATTTAAGCAGGGGGTAAACAGCAACGTTTAATTGTGAAATCCTAATCAGTCATTTTGTGTGCAGAACAATGTTCACACTGAGCTTATGAGAAGGATCTGATGGATTATTAAGAGAACATGTTTTAAAACATGACGAGCTGTTGATTTTGGCTTATCTCTGAAGTTTCATGACTGATCTAATTCCACAAGAAAAACCTTGAGTAAATCATCAAAGCTGGGAAAAGACAGAACGCTCATTTACAAAAGGAATTAGCCTTTTTAATCTTACATTGCATTGAAAATTTACATAATAGTTTCATACATTTTACAAATAATTTCTTCATAAAAATATATTTCTTTACAAAACTTTTTTTATTCTTTTTTACCCTCTTTTTTTTTTATATCTCTTTTGAATGCATTAACATGGGAGGAGTACCCAGCTGTACTGCAAATATTCATCTGTTTGATCAAAAAGTGTCCTTTTTTATCATAAATGTGTGTTTTCTTTTATTGCAGTCAGTTATAGCAAAAGCTGTTGTTGGCAAATAAGTTCAGACTGGCAGAGGAACTCAAAATGTCTGTAACGGGAACTTCTGAACCACACGTTTCACTGGCGGGGAGGAGTTAACGGAGAAAAATATGGCAGAGGTGAAGAATGAGCAAGAGGAAATGAGGAAGCAGCAGACCTGGGTCACATGGTTTTTGGTAGGCACTGTGTAAAAAATCTGCCATGTATTTAAAAAAAAATCCTATAGATAAATAATAAAACAACATAAATCAGTCAATGGCGTGCAAGACTGCAAATCCCTATGGCTGAGTGCAAAAATGAATGCAAAAAATATCACAGATTTTGGATTTTGGAACTCCAGGACAGTGATGTCAGCATAGCCTCCTGAAGTCTGCAACGCACAACAGCGTACCTGGACTGTAATATCTCATTCATTCTACTGACAGAATCATTTTCAATATCCTTTCATATGGCCTGTTTAGGAAAATGTGGTGGTGAGGACTTTAGAAGGCACTGGAATGAATCTCACAGCTTGCAGGCCTGGAAACACATGACCAACTGTGTCTGACCCTGCTTTCATCTCCTATCACACATTTAGTGCATCTCTCCTGTGTGTTTCTTTGCTTTTTAAGATCATATGCATTATCATCGACTTTCTTTATGAGTGTGTTTGGTGTATAACACAACAAGGCCAGACATAACTGTAAAAGTTTCGTGGGCCATATGTACACGATAGATATGATCATATTGTTGCCACCATATATCAATATACCGTATTTAAGAAACATGCATTTGTCTTATGTAATCTGAGCTATATATATAAAAGTATACTGTATAAATGTCAAGTGCATTTCATTTTATACAAATCTTTATATAATAAGAATGGCAAGTTGTTATAATGACTAAATTATCATATCAAATTTGTCTACCAAATACAAATGAAGCTCAATGACACATTAAAAAAAAAAAATCAAAAAGAAAAATTCGGTAACCCTTAAAGCCTTTATGTATAGTGTATTATCAAGGTATTCATAATGCACGTTATAATCAGGGTTGCCAGGTCTGCCAGCCCAATGCGATTTTCTCCATCGGGCGGCATTGAAATTGTATGTCTTGTTTTGGGGGTGTTGGAGCGCCGAAATCATACTTACGGGGGTGAAAATCAGTAACTTAAAAGTAGCCCAATTCCGTGGGAAAACTGCGCACTTGGCAACACTGGTTATAATGCATTATATCTTTTCATAAATAAAAGTTCAAATGCATTATAATTAGTGCTGTCAAAATTAGCGTGTTAACGCATGCGATTAATTGTTTCAGTTTAACACGTTATAAATATTTAACGCAATTAGCACAGCATCCGTTTGGCTAGCGTTACATTATATGATCACGCTCTTATTCATGCAAATGCTTTTAAACCATTCAAGCACGACAAGACAAAAGAAAACGCGCTGTCTGTGAATGTCCTGACCATAGACTGTAAAAAAAGATGCGCCTTCACTCTCTTTCATTGAAGTAAGTGAAGCCGCCAGTGTCCATATATGGCGCTAACATCTTGGAGCCCGAGTCTGCGCAGTAGCGAGCGCGAAGTTGAGCCGCGATATCAAGGTCCCGCCCACACTCCCGCCTAATCAACAACTTTTTGTGAAATAAACAGTTATGGAAATGTAGAGATTAAAGTTAAAGCTCCAATCTCCTCCTGAAGTTCCCGAAAATGTCCGTTGGTGCGCCAGTGACTACTTCGCTCAGAGAAGCTGTCAATCATAACATCACACCCCCGTGTGATAAGAACTGCCTAAAATGACAGAAACTATCTTTGGAAAAAATGTATTTGAAGTGTAATTTGATTGTTTAGTTTGTCTATGTCCCATTACACTTCATGGAGAGAGCGGGCTTTATGACCGATACTGCATCCAGCCACCTGGGGGCGATCGAGACGCGTCGGCTTCAGTTTTCAGGACTCGTGTGGTGGCACACTTGGTCCTGACACACAAACACACACACGGAAAGACCCGAGCAGTATCGTGCACACAGACAGCGTGCCAGAATCAAGTTCTCTTTCGCGCTTGAACAAACACACAGAACAGAATTATGCCAAAATGCCCGTTTTGTCGAGTATTCTCATAAGAGCAGTCTTAAAGGAGTTAAATAACGTCTTAAATGAACGTAAAGAGAAAATGAGATGCGTGTGACAGCGCGTCAGATCCACGTCATGTTCGGCAGCGGCAGATCTTAAAGTGACAGCAGCCACTAATGATGTCTGTCATTAATGTTAAGCACAGAACAAAGCTAACAGAGAAAATTATAGCTTTAAATAAGGATTAATCTATATTTAATTTATTATTTATGCAGTGCAGACTGTTTGATAACTTTAAGGCCTATATTTCCTACCTGTTAGACAGAAGGTCACAGGTAAATATGACATTTAGGCCTACTATAATGGGTTTACGTGAAGATTGTTTTAAGTTTACTTACATTAAAAGTTATTTTTTTAAAGCCTAATAAAAGTTGAAATTGATAGCTTTCAATTATACTGTAATGTTGAATGTCTGTCATTAATGTTTAAAACATTAGACATCAGTATTAGTATCAGTGATACTGGCCTTTACTCATAAAAAGTATTTAAATATTTAAAAAATACAGTCTTTACGTTGTTTCTACATTAATTTAGAGAATAACAGTGAAATTATTACAAAAAACTGATGTTTTTAATCGCAATTAATTACAGAAAAAATGTGTGATTAATTAGTTAATTTTTTTTAATCGATTGACAGCACTAATTTTATTTTTTGGAGATTCCTTGTTACATCTGGTTGTTTGTCAAGTGTTTTAATGCTTTCTCAAGGTGTTCAATGAATAGATAAGTATTATAACTGTGGTTACAATTATTCATGAGACCACACAATGCATTATAAGATTATATATAAAGGCTTTAAGTAAAGTGTTACCAGAAATTCATCTGCAGGCTTCAGGTCAGAATGCTGACATATGTCCTATGGGTGCTTATAAACAGACATACATACTTAATATCAAAGATCTATAACAATTAAAAAAAAAAAAAATCCTCAGGAGGTTACGACACACCACGTTTTCTCTCGTATTTTGCCCATACATATCACACATCACAGAATGTCCAATCACTGGCGACATTAGGAACTGAAGCTAAAGGAATGACTTTGAATAAGCTGTAAAGAAAACGTTGTGTACCGTACAAAACCGTCAGAGAAGCGATGTGTCGGTCGATGTGAATCTCTTTATAAACTCTTGATAGAATCGTCCTCTGTTGGCGTCTCCCATGTGGCAATATATAGCACAAAAATATAGGTGGTGAATGCTCCTCATATATATGCAAGTAGATTTACAGATCCCTTTCCCCTAAAAAAATACCCAGTCAACTGTGAAGAAGCACTCACGGAGTGTGAATAGGGTAGCAGAAGAATCTCTTCTTGCTTTCCGTCATGAAGAAGCTTTTCAGAGTGAGTCTTCGAAAGAAATCCCCCATGATATTTCATACATGTCCTCGGCGGACGCACGTGGTCTAACGGTTCCTGAAGAGTGTGCTTTATATATCAGAGGACGGGCAACAGCGTTTGTGCTAGACATCCTCTGCGAGTCTCAGACAAATCCGTCCATGACTGTAATGCGACTGTATCCACCTTCATTTAAATAAAAAACCAAACCAAACCAAAAAAATCCACAGATGTTCTCGCGTCAGGCGGATCTGATTATACCATTGTGCAGACTGTGTTCAGATTGGGGTCAAACCGGACAGCTTTGCCTTCCACAGACTTCGTGTTGGTGTTGTACATGGGGTTCTCGAAGGCGGCCTGTCCGTTGTTGTTCTCGTGAACCGAACAGCCTGTGTACTGGGTTTTTGGAGTAGTCCTGTCAGACAAGACACAACATCAGAACGTCATTAGAATACAGTCTGCAACGGCTTTGAGAGTTTGTGGAATCACACGCAGGGCATCTAATTACGATCGCATTCAATAACCTGCAAACGGGCTAATTCTGTCTCTAAAGACGTTATCTGTCACCATCTATTTCTTTCCATCCTGCAACAAATGATGATGATTTTGTCAGAGACTGATTTCTAAATTCGTTCTGATCTGTCTAGCAATAACAACTCCGCAAACAAACTTTGACAAATGAGGATAGACGGCGAGACTCACCGCTGCTTGTAGAGATAAAATCCGAAGCCTGCAAATATCAGGGCGAAAAAAGGCACAAGGATTGCTATGGCCACAGAGCTACTGTTTGTACCATGTGGTGGATTAGACGAATTATTACTTTCTGACATATTCAAACCTGCAAGAGATTGAGAAACATTCATTTTCACTTTGTGTGCATTTCAGTATGTCAAAAAATGCCAAAAGATGCATTAAAGGGACGTATTATGCTCTTTTACAAAGTCTTGATTTTGTTTTTGGGCTCTACTAGAATAGGTTTTCATGCTTGAATGTTCAAAAAACATTATTTGTCACACATTTTTCATTGTTGCAGCTCCTCTCTTCCCAGTCTGTCAGTAACGCTCTGTTTAGTTCCTGTCTTTATGAAGCCCCTCCTTCTGAAAAGCACACTGTGCTCTGATTGGTCGGATGGACCAGTGTGTTGTGATTGGTCAAGCGCTTCGAACGTGTTTGGGAAATGTCCCGCCCCTTACCATAACCATAGAGTTTTAACCATAGACTGTAAAAAAAGATGGACCACGTGAAGCCGCCAATGTCCCAATATGGTGAAAACATCGTTGGAAAAAATGTATTTGAAGTGTAATTTGATTGTTTAGTTTGTCTCACGTCCCATTAGACTACATGGCGGGGGCGGGGTTTATGAGCTACACTGGGAGCATCCACCTGGGGACGTTCGAGATGTTCTGGCTTCACTTTTCAGGACGTGTGCGGCACGCTTGGTTTTAACACACTACTAACGAACTCAACCAGGCCCCGCCCCGCCCCGCCCCTTCATTCTGCGTATGCCTTGGGCGGGAATTATTTAAACGAGGAATATTGTGATGTGTTTGTTCCCAGAAGAAAACTCCAGACTACAATGGAGGTGTTTCAGGGAGTTCAAAAACACTGACACTGATATAGAGAATAATTCCTGCTGGAGGGACTTCGTGCTTTGCAACTTTGCACACCTTTTTCATGCTCAAACATTAAAGAAAGTTGAAGATGTAAAAAAGCATAATAGGACCCCTTTAATAAAACTAATATTCATACCACTAAGAGAGTGAGATAAAATATTTGAAAAAACATCACAATGGGATCTCTTACCTAGCCTTTGCAGGCCAAACTGGCCGAAGTCTTTACCCTGTATAAAGCCTTGAAAGACATATGTGGACCCATCTGGCTCAGCAGACACCTGACAGGGACAATGAAACAGATCAACTTCCTTGCAGACCAACATGAATCTATTTTCCACTTATAATCACTACTGCTCACTCAGACTGCCAATATACTGTAAATCTGGGAGATGATCTGACAATGAAATTGTCAACATGCTGAAGTTAAGAAATCAACACCCACTGTGAGAACCAGATAGTGATGTTTGATTAGTAAAACAAATGATTCTTTTGAATCGAATTTTCAATCCTAATAATAATAATAATTTTAATAATAATAGCTTTATTTGTGTGACCAGGACACACATACTTTTGATACTTCAAAAATAAGTACTTTTACTTAAGTAGAAATGCAAAAGAGATATACTGTTATCTGTATTTTAACTCAGGTACATGGTGTTTGTACTTCATTCACCACTGCATTTTAGTGTGTACACTATATTCTTCTGTACTAAATAACCTAAAAAGACAATAAGACACATTTGCACATACAAATCCATCCAGGGTCCACTGCTCCTCTTTGATCTTGCTGGGTGTGGTGGACGAGGACGCTTTCACATGATACACCAGCAGCATCAGACGTGCTTCCTGGCTCTTATAGACACCTGCGACAGAGAACAGAGAGCAGACAGCTGACTACACACTCCATGGAGATGCGTTTCATCCTCTTATTGCTCTCCTCTCGTCTCGGTCACTCTCTCTGTCTCGAACAAAATTGCATGCACGCAAGCTCTCACACGTTCTCTTGTTTCCCTTTAGTCTGACCACAAAATAAAAGTATTGACAAGCCCTACATTACTTAAGACTCTACTCTTTGTTTACAATCTCTCCTCCTGACCAAAATGGCCACTTTCTAAGCTACAAACAAGAACCTAATTGAGAACATATACAACTGGATAACGGCAGGTACTCTTCATTGCCCTCCAATCAGGGTTATTATCGTTAACTAAAACTAATTAAAACATTTCTGGGTAACACTTTAGTATGGGGAACACATATTCACTATTATCAACTATGAATTTTGCTTCAATAAACTCCTAATTTACTGCTTATTAATAGTTAGTAAGGTAGTTGTTAAGTTTAGGTATTGGTAGGATTAAGGGATGTAGAATATGGTCATGCAGAATAAGGCATTAATATGTGCTCCATAAGTGCTAATAAACAGCCAATATCCTAGTAATATGCATGCTAATAAGCAACTAGTTAATAGTTGAACCCTAAAATAAAGTGTTACCTATTTCTGTTAATTGAAATAAAGCTGAAATAAAATAAAATATAAATATTAGTTGAAAAAAAAAAACTTTAGAAGCACTAAAAATATTAACTGAAATAAAACTAAATAAAAAAAGCCAAACAAAAAACAAATAAAATGACAAAAGCGCATAACGAAATTACTAAAAATGAATGTAATATTAACATGAAAACTAAAAATATAAAAATAAAAGCTAATTTACAAAAAATTTTTTAGCTGCAAATGATAACTTCATGCTCATTTATAATTGACTGTTGCTAAGAACAGTGTTTTTAGACATAATAACTTGCTTTTATTAGGTACTGAATTTGGATATATATTAGACATGATCAAAATCTACTTTCTGTCACAGTGTGGATTTTATTTTATTTATTTTTTTTGCTTAAAATGTTGTTGAATCTTCTGGCTCAACTATCTGGGAAACAGTATCCAACTGATCCTTAGATCTCACTCTACATCTCTCTCTCTCTGGTTGTGTGTGTGTGTGTGTGTCTGATTTTACACTCTTGATGGTTTAGAGTTGAACCCTTTCATTGCTGTGTGGTTTTGCCTGCATTACAGGATAAGAAGTTGATGGTTCTCTGATGCTTTCCTTCTTTATGATCATATTACCGTTCCAACAAGTCCATTTTTCACACGAGTGACTGGCAGTTAATTCACATTTATTCCTGATGGCTGGCCAACAGCAGTGTCTAAGATTAATTAGATGATGTAAAGCATATGTCAGCTTTATAAAGACTCTGAGTCTCATGAGTGGAAGAGGAAGGTCTAATGATCCAACTCATTAACGGCCTAGTTTAATTTAACTCTGATGGATTCAATCAGATTCTGTGATAGTGGGAACACACAGTCCTCATGTTTTGCAGTGTGTGTATTATAATGTGTTCTGTCAGTTGATTAAATCTGCAGAGTTTCACAGTAAACCAACCTGAAAGCAGTAGTTCCATGTTGCTGCTCATTAATGTGACGTTAACTCTACCCGTGGTTGTATTAAAGCTTGTGATACTCAAAGTCATTGGTTGCTTTCTTCCCTTGTAGTTGTATGAGCCCTTCCAGATGTAGTTAGGGGCAAATACATCATCAGGAACTGTGAACAAATAAACAAACGAAAGACAAATAAAATGTTAATATCCATCCAGGGACATTTTTTACGAAATATATACAGTGATACTCACACACATTTGCACATATTTTTGGTGTATATCTGATTCAATTCCTGAAATTTCTCTTTTGATTTACTTTTACTTGCAAACAAACCCAATCATTGCTATATTACATTGCCAAATGAGAGTACTGAGTAATGAATATCAGAAAAAAATAAAATAACTTTCATTAAAAACATAACTAACAATTATTATTTTTATATTATTAATTATAATCATCACGGCTAATGTTCATTCAAAAAGTCAGAAAATAAATTCTATAGAAATATATTATAATTTTTATAAAAATGTATGAAATACTATATCTTATAAAAATGATCAATATTTATATTATATATAAATTATATAAGAATATTGATATAATATATCAAATATTATTTTATAAACATATTTTATAAAAATATATTTTATGTATATATAAATTCTGACGGCTATATTTTGTAGTATCCATTTTATAAAACCTAGTTGCTTTTATAAAATTGAACTACAGACTTTAGAACAAAAAAATGTACTACTGAGAAATATATAGTACACTACTGACCAAAATATAAATAATTAAGATTTCTTAATGGTTTTGAAAGACTACATTTAATTGATTAAAAAATAAAGTAGAAACAGTAAAATTATTATAAAATTCAGCGTTGCCATCATAGAAATAAACAGCTTAAAATACATTCAAATAAAAGTCAGAAATTTTAAATTGTAATAATATTTCACAATATTACAGATTTTTGATTAAATAAATGCAGCTTTTGTGAGCATAAGAAGGAAAAAAATATTATTCTAAACTTTTGACTGGTGGTGTACATAGAAATATATCTAAATACAGTAATATATAAATATTTATATATAATTTATATATTTATAAATGTATATAGCACAGCCTCCCATATCTTACAGCTTAAGCAAGGCAAATGATTAGGTCAAACTTAGCCATAATAAAGACAGCATATCATTTATAAATATTGAGTTATTCAGGCAAGATATTTAAAATGGAGCCAGATAAGAAATAATGTGTTGGCCGGAGTTCTCAGATAACATGCTATGAGTCTTTACAAAGACAGTCAATTATCCAGTAATCTACCACTTCAGTAGCTCAAAAGGTTTTCTGTGTCTTACTGATCCTAAGATCCATCAGTTTCTGGAAACGTGCTGGATATCCGGTTTGTCCTTTGTCTAGTCTAGAAAGTCATATTTGCTGTAGGCGCTCCTGCTTGGAGGAGCCTCATCATTACACGCGTAAAGCTTTGCAGGACACCAGATTGTCTCCAACTTAATCCTGCTCTCCAAGTATATAAACGTAAGATATGTGATATGCTCTAAGAGCGTGTGGAGAAGCTCAGTAGGATTATCTTGTGATTCCAGTCGAGTATTTTGCAGCTGCCAGTCTGCTTTACTAACCCGTTTTCTCCTCATTAGTCCCCTTGTCCTGGGGCCAAAATTATTTATCCTAGGTGCACTTAACACTCATAAGTGGGTCTTTCAAATTAAATCCCATTTCAGAATAAATGCACCCACCATTTAGCTTGGGACTCGGCGTTCCTGGGACCGGTTTAATAGGCTTTTCAGATAGCTTGGAGCCCGCTGGGAAAGAAAGAAAAAAAATGAATAAAGGCACTTATATAAAAAAAAGATTGACAGATCAAATTGGCATCACTTTCATTATTTCAAGCGTACAGTAACATCCCCAGGCAATAGTGTGTCTCCTTTCTTCCCTTTCACAAAGAAAAATCAGGTGACTGCAGACAGCAGGAGGTGACACGGTCAACGTATCAAGCAGCATAACACATCATACAAAAGGAGGCTGTTTAGGACAGGCGCAGAAAAATGAGGCTGTTTGGAGAAGCTCTCCGTCGACCGCTCGGGATTTTTTTTTTTATAGGCAATCACATCTGTTTATGTGCAGTAATTACTGGAAACCCTGAAGTGTACAGCTGTGCAGCGCTCGGAGCTGCAGGAGGAAGACGAGGAAGATAAAATCACAGCACTGCAGCACGCTGGACACACCGGCACCCCACCTGAGCACACGCTCGCTTGGGCAGGAAGTGCAAAGTCACAGTTACTATCAAGGCAAAATGTTGTCTGGTAAATAGACAGAATTGTATAGCACTTTTTAATACCTGCACATCACTTCCATCGGCTCAACAAAATCACCCTGCTCAACAGAGGCCCTGTTTACACCTGGTATTAAGATGTGTTTTGGTCGATCGGATCACAAGTAGACGAGGGAGACACATTCCCGTTTACACCTGGTGTTTAAATCCGTCTCTTTTGTCCACTTTCAACCACTTCTGTCCTGATTTCTTCGAGGGGAGGGTCTATGGGCGGGTAAACGTATGGGTTCTTTTATAGCTTTCGATCTAATGGACGGAATAAGCTCACGCAATTTACATATGAACATACACGGAGACAACAGAAAAACACACAGAGCATCAGCTTTCATTTCTGCTTTGACAGCCGCAAGATCACGCCGAACACTGTGAGTGTGTGTTAGAAATCAGGAAGTGTGGGAGAACATTGTGCTTAGTACGTTTTTTTATCTTCTAACCAGACTTGGGTCCAGAGGGGTGTCCAGGGTGGTACTGGACACCCCTGACATCTGACTGGCCACCCTGGGTGCCACCCCAAAGTTTAGATCGCTACTTCCATTTCACCTCCTACTGAAAGAAGCATTTATTTTGACGTGTGGCGGGGCGGCACATTGTTAATGTATCATGAATATTAAGAGAATATTAACGTTAGTTGCCAAACTGGCGATTAAGAATAAAGGGGGTCGCGCATAAGCGCAGAGTTGTTCAAAATCATGCCGCGCCATTCACATTGTTTTCCATTAAACGACACAATTTGTCTCAAAACGTTGTTAATGTATAACGACTTCACCCTAAGCTGGAAGAGTGTGTAAAGACATTTTTCAGTATTTTTCTTTCTGTGTAAAGTCTGTGCTTATGGAAAGATATAGGCTAATATAGATTGCCCTTTCTTTTTCCGTGTGTGTGTTTTACTGTAAGAACTGCATCGACGGCACTTTTTTCATTCTTGAAGTGAAGTTTTTGCCTGTATGGTGATTAGATTCACTGTTTTGCATTGCCGGCTTGAACATGAGAACTCACTGCGTCTGGTGTGCGGCATATGGCATTTCATCCAAAGCGTGAACACAGAGCGCTTGGACGGACAAATACGCATAAAGGTATGCCAAAAATAGCGAGTATCATAGTTAACACAGATGGCTATGTCTTAACCGAATGTAAGCAGCTGACAAATGAAATCGGATGCGTGTCAGTATTAGATTCAATATTGTGCTTTTGGTCTTAAAGTCACCGCGGCCTTTAGCCTTCTGCCGTCTGTCATTAAAGTTAATCAAAGAACAAAAGAAAAATCACCCACTGATCTTGACTGAATAACTTTTGTAGCTAGTTTTAACATGCATTAATCTTTTAATAATAATATGCAATAATGCAATAATATTTAATTTATACAGTGAAGATTATGCAATGTTATTTTACGTTTGATTATTCAATTTCTGTACCTGAATTACTGTTAGACCGGAAACTTCAAGCACTTAATTCTTAGCACTGTTCTAACTTTATTGCTGCCTGTTCACTTGTATTCAATAATGTTTTAAATTTATATTATTAGGCTTGTAGTTTTTGCTGTGGAATATCAGTTGGAATCAAGAATTGTGAGGTTTCAATGGTATCTAAAATTTTGGTTGCTTATTTATTAGAATACAATGTTACATTGGTCAAAACGATGAAAACAAATAAGTATTACACATGACCATTTACACTACGAAAGCAAACCAGTCGAATGTGTTTTTAACTACCTCTGGAAGTGGTCGAAAGTGGACAAGCTCAAAACATTTTAGACCCCGTTTACACCTGTATTTAGCGTCGTCCGCTTGTGAACTGATCGATCAAAACGCATCTTAATAGGGTACCACGGGGCTAAAGGCACACCTTAAGATAAATGTTCTTTTCACTACTCCCATAGTGTATGATTGCAGAAAAAATATAAAACATTTATGGAGCAACAGATTTTGTGTGAAAATAAATCATAAAAGTGGTTAATTTTGTTTAAAAATCTTATAAATGTATGAAGTGGTAAGGGGGGCCTTTTACCCCCCACACACACGGGGGAAAACGACACACAGTATTGATACAAATGCTTTAGCTAAAATAATATGTTTTTAATAATGTCTAAGTTAATTAGGTCAAAACATTCACTTTAGCAAAGTTTGTACTATTTTCTGTTTATTTTGATAAATAAAAATACATTTTTTTTCAATAAATATGCTGTCATTAAAATATGTTAATATAAAAATATATTTTAAAAATACGGAAATAAAATTATTTTAAAGAGTAAAGATTCTGAAAGCATTGAATGAGATCCCATAATAACTTAATATATATTTACAGTAGTAACAATAAATGATATTTTATTATGTGATATTATTAATATCATATTTTTAAATATGATTGTTTCATGATAAATATGGGTATTATCTCTAAGGTGGCCACCCAGCTTCATATATGATATTTACCATCTGAATCTAACCATGTCATGTCAACAAAAGTTAAAGTCAGCGGCTGTTTATTATCATGTTAATTATTGTGAAAATCATTAAGAAGACCTTTGTCTCAAAATATAAACATTAATTTTATTGATTCTCATTTGCTATTTAAAATCTACATTTTAAAAAATATAAAATATTAGGTCAAACTAGCGCAGAATCAACTTTGCGCTGCTGTCCGTGATCGCGTCAAAGATCAGACACATTTCCACATGCATCTTGAAAAGCGGATGTTTTGGAAAGTGCTGCGGAAAGTTTTTGTGCCATCTAGTGGTTTAGAGGAAAATAAAATCAAAAGGATCAAAAATCAAAGCTTCCCCCCCCCCCCGGCGCCTTTACCCCCGTTGTACCCTACCAGGTGTAAACAGGCCTAGAGATGTACAGTACAAATGAACAACGGACGCTTTTCACATTTCTGTGCATTAAGTAAGTTAGGAAACATTTTCCTCTACCAGCATCACATAAGCCTCTTTCACACAGAGCGTTGATCCCAGAAAATTGCCATAGAATTGCTAGAGTGCCTTCTGTGTGAATGCAAACACATCCCGGGTTTGATCCAGGGATGGGGACCTAGCAACATTGCTGGGATCAGTCCCGGAACGCAAAGGGTATTGATTACGTATGATGACGCTGAAGCTGAGATCGTTCGCCAGCTTAGTGCAACCATAGGCTGTATAAAACAATGGACGTAGTGTCCGTGACGTCACCCGTAGGTTTCTGAAGAGCATTTTTGAAGCCCAAAGTGGGCGGAGCTGGCTGTCGCCATCTTGGCAGTGCTTCACCGCACTCCACTCCAGGAAACCGAAAATGGGCAAAGAGGTGGGACGTGGGTGGAGCTGAGGTGCCTAGTTCACAGCAGCAACAGCAATCCACCTGTCACTCAAGTGGCCACGCCCTTAATTATGCAGAACTTTAAGGCTTAATATAATTTAAACGGATGAGTTATAAAAAAATCCCCCCCCCTACAGTTGTCATGAAGGGCAAAATTAGCTATATAGACCAAAACCACTTTTTGTACCAGGCTGTAAACATATTTTTTTCTGCTGTAAAGTTGGGCATTTTAACATGGGGGGTCTATGGGAAGTCACTTCCGTGTTGGATTCAAGAGAGAGACCGGAAGGTTGCCGCTTGAGTGCAATGGTATACGATGTGCTAGTTTATGATCGAATAAAAAAAAAAATGCACAAGCGTGGTTTCTTGAGAGAAAACTCGCAGATCATAAGCAAACTTAAGACTCTACATCCTGATGTCACGGGATGGATGTGTGTGTACGCACGCACAGATTCCAGAAAATCACTGACAGTGTGAATGAACCAAACGATCCCAGGACAAATCCCGGCACACATTATCAGTGTATTTTCCGGAATCTGTGTGAAAGGGGCGATAGTGACCTGGCCACAAACACGTCCCAGGATTGATCCCGGGATCGGGACCTAGTAACATTGCTGGGATCAGCAAGAGGAATGGCTCAAAATTCCCACTGTGCAGGACTTACATCTTTCATTCACAAGACAAATTAATGCTGAATTGGCCGCAAAAGAAGGTCCTACACCATACTAATAAATTGTTGTGGTCTAAAACCAGGTGTTTCAGTTTCATTGTCCAACCCCTGTAACTATAAATGTTCTGTTAATATAAAAAAAGCTCAAACACAGCTTAATTTATATATTTTTTTAGTAGTTGCATTCAAACTCTATATTCTGTGTGCATACTCTAGAAATGTTAAATGTGCCGACAGTCATTGTGAAGTGTTTGATACCTCGACACACAGGCATCTTCCCAGTCCAGGTTCCATCGGACCGGCAGACCCGGTGCTCGGAGCCCCCAGACAAAAAGAAGCCGGTTTGGCAGGTGTAGATGAGTGTGTAACCATATGAGGGTAGATCCATGCCCACAACATCCACATGAGCGGGACTCTCGGGCTGTTTACAACTGTGGGCTACAAAGGGAAGAAAGAATAATTGAAAAAGAGAAACACAAGAGATGAAAGTACTATCCAGCAAACCATCTCAGTCCCTATATAATCAGACTTCAAACTCCAGTGGGCAAAATCAAAACGAAGTTTGATCTTTTAAGAAGTTTCATTAGAGAGGATCCATGCTCTCTCTCTCTCTCTCTCTCTCTCTCTCTCTCTCTCTCTCACTCACTCACTCACTCACTCACTCACTCACTCACTCACTCACTCACTCACTCACTCACTCACTCACTCACTCACTCTCTCTCTCTCTCTCTCTCTCTCTCTCTCTCTCTCTCTCTCTCTCTCTCTCTCTCTCTCTCTCTCTCTCTCTCACTCACTCACTCACTCACTCACTCACTCACTCACTCACTCACTCACTCACTCACTCACTCACTCTCTCTCTCTCTCTCTCTCTCTCTCTCTCTCAGTAGCTGACACCGCCATGTTCCTGTGCCTACAAAAGCTGGCTGAGAACCTTGAGAGTGGCAGACGTTGATGCATGCTGGCAGACGGCACTTAAAGGCAGCGCACCTTTACTTGTCACACCAGCAGATCAAACACAAGCCAATGCTCGCCCAGTCATTCCAACAGCTCCATCATCACTATGACTTTGATCAAAAGTAGCCGGGATTGAGGTTTTGGCTCAGTGCACTGGACCCAGTCTTTTATCCAAGACTTTGATGAGGGTTTCTATCCATGAGTGCCACAACAACAGTAACAAAGTAATCAGGCAAAGAAACTATTATGGTTTCCAGTTACATTGCTGAGTAAAATTTTAAGTTGATATCACAAAAATCAAAGTTCCTATGAGATTTTGTTTAGGCGCTGTACCAAAAACAACCACCGGGTGTCACATTCCATTGCATATTTCTTATGCATTCTCCTGTAACAAATTAATACATTTCTGTCACTTCTATCACAAAACATGGAGCCATGAGACCTTCCAACAATATGTGTTTTGTCAAGATTGGAAAAGGTTTTGATCATAAAGAAGTTAAAATAAATGTTGTAATATGAAACCTGACACCGCCCACTAGGGGAGGAGCCCGCTAGAAGAATTTAGAGTACCGTTTCCATAATAATGCGACGTTTAATTTCAAAGCGGTTTTCACTGGATGGATTTTGAGTTCGTAAGCTTTTGAATGATACCTAATTTATGATGATTACTAAAATGTGTGATATGAAAAAGGCGATAAATAAGAAGAGCACCAAGCGTCCTGCTAGCGGGACGATGATAGTTAATACATTTCTGCTCATTTATTGAGAAATTGCAAGTGAAATTTAGCTTCAAACATCTTTGTAGATTAATAATAGATTCATATGAAATTAAACTGGATACCCCCTTAGTAATATTGCTACCAAATCAAACAAAAAACAAAACAAAACAACTTTTAAAGGAGAGACGAGAGTTTAAAATGATGTGTGATTTGATGTATCGTAAATAAAATTATGACACAAAAAAACCAAAATTAATTTAGACATTTTTTTTCACGTTGTGCACATATCTGATCTGATTACAATCATCCCTGCTCTTAAAAAAATAAATACATTATTTTTTACATGATACTCACATCAGAAACCTTCCATAGCTATAAATGATATTATGATACAGTCCACTTGAAGTAAATAAATACATTCTCAGGACAGAGCAAGGCACAAGAAAAAAAAAACGACATTATTTCTTTAGAGACCAATCTAGTGGAACGCTAATGGAAAGGACAGCCAGCCATTATCCAATTCTGAGTGAAAAATGAGAAAGATGATTTAGCTCTCAACCTGACTCTGTGAGTAGCCAAATGCTCTGTGTAAACAAAATTACACTGCGTAATTACAGAATGATCTCGATTATTCTTGGGGAAAAAATGGTGTGATTAGGTGCAAGCACACAAAAGCTGTTTTATCACAGATTTACAATTAAGTGGGGAGAAGCGCTGTGTCTTCCAAGCCATCTCATTGGTTAATTTCCTAATTTCTGCAAAACAGTGACAGAACTTTGGGGCAGTGGTATGATGCAAAATGTAATTAGCTTTTGAAATGCTTCAACTGAACGGCAATCTGTCTTGTGAAATTGGAGGCCAGCTGTTTTCTCGTTCTTCAGCCTGCTTTAATGCTTTCTGAGCTTCTGTTGATCTCCAACACACATTCACGTAACATCGTCTGCTCTCGCATCAACACAACACGCATGCATCGAGGAGCTCTCGTGAACATGCGTTGGAGATTAATATTTTGTAAATAAAGTGGGGGTTTTTTTTGCGCAAAGCACTCATAAAATTGAGGCTAAACCACTGGAGTCACATGGATTACTTTAATGATGTCTTTTTGAAGCGTCAGTGGTAGTTGCGTAGCTGTCAATGGAGGGACAGAAAGCTCTCAGATTTTATAAAAAATATCTTCATTTGTGTTCCGAAGATGAACGAAAGTCTTACAGGTTTGGAATGACATGAGGGCGAGTAATTAATGACAGAATTTTCATTTTTGAGTGAACTATCCCTTTAATATGAGCACAGAAATGAGCACATCCTGATCTCTTCGGTGGAATGACTCCTTTAGACTTCATGCAGCACATGATGGATGTTTGTGAAATGAATAATCATAATGTTTTATGAATATGATTGTGCTGTGGCTTCTTATAGAACTACTTTAATTAGGAAAGCAAAAACGGACAAAATAACTTGCCATTTGGTCTCTCAAATCAACATTTCAATCAACATCTATTTATACAGCCCTTTACAACACTCAAGGTGAACCAAAGTGCTTTCCAATAAATACAAAATTAAAAGGCAACAACAAGAAAATACATAAAATACACAAAAAATGCCACAACAACTGCTAAATATTAAAAGCCAGTCTAAATAAATAAGTTTTAAGCTTAGCTTTAAAAAGGCCCAGGTCAGTGATAGAGCGCATATTAGCGGGGAGCTTATTCCAGAGTCTAGGCCCAAATGCCCAAATGCAAGTTAATTGATATTAATGTCAGGTCCTTCGAATCCAAGTCAAGACCGAGATCAGAACAGGGTCGAGTCCAGATCATGACAAGACCAAGATCATAAAAATATGTCTTCTGGTCTCAGTCTTGACTTGGACTCAAATGATCTGTTCTCGACCTATACTGGTGGACTCATTTCTTTGTAGCTTAATTATACAAATATATTCTGCATTGACCTTTATAAATGAGAAGCTTCAATAAAAAATAAATTGATATTCTGACAGATTCCCATGAATGTGGCAACTGGTACACTCTTAAAAACACAGTGGGTTTTTGCAGCGATGCCATAGACAACCATTTTGGGTTCCTGGAAGAATCTCTCAGGGAACAGTTCTTAAAAGGAAAATTTTTTTTCTTATTGTGTAGAACATTTTAACTCTTTCCCCGCTAGCGTTTATTAAAAAAGTTGCCAGTCAGCACCAACATTTTTGATCATATTCACAAAACATTCATGGCCCCATTGAATATGTTGTTGTATGAATATGTAAACAGTCAATATATCAAAGGAAAGAACAGAGCCTCTGCTTAAAAAAAACTTTTGGATTCGGCCGAAACACCCATCAACACTTCCAAGCATCCTTTTCGTGGGTTCGACATTTAATTTGGTAACATTAGCCAGTTTTGATTGATATGCTGTTAAATGTTTGATGATCACGTTAGCTTACTTGTGCATTAACTTCTATGGGCTCCTTCTGGTTTATGCAGATGTTTTTGGCTCTGGAGATGCTGTAATATTTCAGAAGATGCGTAACAGCGCCCCCTAACGTATAACAGTGAAAACACGCATTGACGGAAAATCTCTTTTGGCGGGAAAAGAGTTAATAATCGAAAGAACATTTTTTAATTATAAGGAACTGTTTGTGTAATTTAAAGGTTCCATGCAGGGCTTGACATTAACACCTGCCAAATGTGTGTGTATTGTATTGTATATTGTAGTCTTTTAAAAAGGCATCTGAAATAATAAACTAAGTGCAATGTAGTGTTGTTAAAAATATCGTTTTTTTTACACTGAAATATCAGAAATGCTTCCAATACTCATTTTCTGAAGAATAGACACAAACCCGCCTCTCCTCACTCACTTGTTTCATTTGCTCCAGATGAATATTGTTGCTGTTACAGGGCTTGAATTTTTATAATTTTACTCATTCCCGCAGATTTTGTGCTCACACCCAAAGTGCGCACAGGGATAAGATACGGATAAGGGATAAGACTTACGGATGCACTCTGGCTGTGTCCCGCTCCAGGTGAGGTCAGCCTGGCAGATGCGTGTGGTGGAGCCCTGCACCAGGTGACCGGGCTGACACTGGAAAGCCACCATACTTCCAACCTACACCACACACACACACACACACACACAGTATGAAACCCTGCTCCGGAGCAGGATTAGTGTTGCTTTTGTGCTGTTAAAACCCCACATTGCGGTGCCAAACTTGTGCAGTTTGGAATGATGCAATGTTAGAATGTTATGCTTTGCAATCGCATGCCTCATATTCACGTGTTTTGGTCGCGGAAACACTGCGAGTTGTACATAAACAGTCATTTCAGCGTTTGTCAAACGAAAATGCATCAATTGGAGTGAAAAAGTGACTGTTTCATTCTTACCTTCATTCAGAAAAAAAACTTGTATATTACAGTGCGCCGTTCGTCCAATCAATGACACTGACCAGAAAATATGCAAATAAGGACGTTAACCCAGTGCCAGGGTACAGTTGTGCTCAAATGTTTCACAGAATCTGTGAAAATGTGAATAATTTTAACAAAATAAGAGGGATCATACAAATGCATGTTATTTTTTATTTAGTACTGTTCTGAATAAGATATTTTACATAAAAGATGTTTACATATAGTCCACAAGACCAAAAAATAGCTGAATTTATGAAAATGACCCCGTTCAAAAGTTTACACACCCTTGAGTCTTAATAATGTGTGTCGTTCCCTGGATGATCCACGACTGTTTTTTTGTTTTGTGATGGTTGTTCTTGAGTCCCTTGTTTGTCCTGAGCAGTTAAACTGACCAACTTTCTTCAGAAAAATTCTGAAATTCTTCAGTTTTCCAGCATCTTTTGCATGTTTGAACCCTTTTCAGCAGCGACTGTATGATTCTGAGATCCATCTTTTCACACTGAGGACAATTGAGGGACTCAAACACAACTATTAAAAAAGGTTCAAACATTCACTGATGCTCCAGAAGGAAACACAATGCATTAAGAGCTGGGGGTGAAAACTTTTGAACAGGATGAAGATTTTTCTTATTTTGTTTAAATATTGCCCTAAGTACTGCCCTTCGGAAGCATTAGAAGATACTTGGAAGACAAATTAAGTACAATTTACCTTGATCTTCAAATTCAAAAAGTTTACAACCCCCGGCTCTTAATTCATCATGTTTCCTTCTGGAGCATCAGTGAATGTTTGAACCTTTGCAATAAAAAAATAACATGCATTTTGTATGATCCCTCTTATTTTGCAGATTCTGCAAGGGGTGTGTAAACTTTTGAGCACGACTGTATAAGAATGTACAATGTGAAACAGCAGCTTTTAAAAACTCAGGATTAATTGTTAACCCTGGGTAAATTATGAGCAGTGTGAAACGTGAAGCAAGATAACCCAGGATTTTGTTTACCCGAGGGTTAGAATGACCCAGGGTTAACTAGTTCAAGTGTGAAAAGCCCTATAGTTTTCACCTCTGAGGACAGAAGCTAGAAAAGACTGCAACTACAAAGATGTCACTTAAAATTTCAGATCTTTCAGGTTCCTTCTGCATCGCCGTACGCCATCTGCTTCCTACATTCACTCTCTTAAAGGCTGAAGTGGAAGTGTGCTAATGTGGGGTGGATATTCTCATATGATACTTACCTACTGTACCTACAGCTAATGTAATCATCAGTACATGCACTTAGGAGGCCATTGTGACCTTCTTTCCGGGCCACTAGTGATGTAAAGTGGCACTTATTTCCATAATATATGGTAGCGCTCCTCATGCGAATGCATTCGGCTACTATATGTTATCATCTGCAAGGTCATGGGGGGAAAAAGTGTTGCATATGTGGGCTGTGCTTTAGGACACATACAAGGGAAGTAAGATATTAACACGTCACAGAGTGCCATGTGGGTTTAGCATATTAATTGATTAACATGTCCCCGCTCTTTGCGAACACAGTTGACGAACCATAGACACTGCCGCTTATCTGGGCTGTGCGATATCTCCTCTCGGCGACTCCAACATCATTAAGCCCCGCAAAGCAAAAGAGCTTGACTGGCTCCTTTTTCTCCAGGCCAGACAAATGATTTACGAATATGGAAAGGCTGATATTTAGCCGTTTCATGAAGCCTCTGGAGGGCTTGACCTCTGATACTATAACGACTTGAATTCTTAATGCCAGCGCTAAACACTCTTCCTCAGCAATCTCAGTGTTTCTGTTTTTCATCTCCCTCAGTTCACCCGTCTGTCCTGCTCCCCTGACAAAACATAATCAGATTTATTTGCACTACCGAAACTTTTTTTTTCTCTTTTCGAGTGGTTCTCGAGTGTTATTGCATCCATGCATACGTCACTGCTCCTCAAGACCACGTCTGGAGTGGAAAAGTCTTGAGAGGGCTTAATAATATTTTGTAGTGGATGTGAGGGAATGGAGTAGTTTGTCTGGAGTGTGTTTGAGAAAAGCCATGGATCATTCTTTGTAAATCATTAAGAACGCTCTCATGGAAGGAATGAGGGAAGATATGAAATCTTCATTTGAGGGAAAATTTTTATTTTTAACCATTATTTGAAGTTAAAATGTTATTCAAACTGAAGTATTAATTTCGATCTTCAGTAAAACATAAAATAAGATCTTCGACTTTGTGAAAGTGGTCCATACAACTCGTGCTTGGAATGACATACTGGTTAGTAAATGATAACAAAATGTCTATTTCTATTAAACTATTTCTTTTAAGCAGTGATTCTTAACCAGGTGGCCAAGATGACTTAAAATGATTTAAAATAAAGACAAAACAAGTATTAAAATAAGCCAAAACCACAAAATTCTTAATTTAATTCATCATCTGAACAATGGTTTTCTTTGAATAATTATTCAAAGTGTGATTACTATACTTGGAAAAGTCAAATACATTAACAAATTCTTGGGCATTTTTATTCTTTCTTTAATCAATGTATATTTTTCTAGTTATGACAAGCTCTAAAATACTTCATCAGGTAGAAATTGGGAGTAAAAATATTTTTAAATCAATCCTTTTCCAGTAAATACCAATTATCTGGAAAAGTCATGGGGCGTTTGAATATTGTTGTGGACAACAAAAAGCAACAAAAATGCATCAAAAGCCTAAAAATATCTAATACAATTTTTAATAATATAATATAATCGCATCCAAAATAAAAGTTTGTTTACACATAATATATGTGTGTGTACTGTGTATAATTATTATGTATATATAAATACACACTCATTCATGTATATATTTAAGAAATATTTGCATGTATATACTCCTGTATATATATTTATATAATTTATATTATATATAAATATTTTATATATAAATATAACAATTTTTTCTTAACTATATACATGCATGTGTGTTTATTTATATATACATAATTATACACAGTACACACACATATATTATGTAAACACAAACTTTTATTTTGGATGTGATTAATCGCGATTAATCCATTTGACAGCACTAAATATAATATAATAATAATAATATAATATAATAGCATCCAAAATAAAAGTTTGTGTTTACATAATATATGTGTGTGTACTGTGTATAATTATGTATATATAAATACACACTCAGTGAAAGTTTAACTGAAAAATGTGCTTAATTTAGTTAATATTATTTCTTAAATTATACGCAACAAAAGTCTAATAATATCTAATACTATTTTTAATATAATATAATATAATTTATAATATAATAAGAGTGAAAGTTTAACTGAAAAATTAGCTTAATTTACTTAATATTACTTCTTAAATTATACATTTCAGAAGAGTATTTGGTTAGTGCTCATTTCTTAGTATTTTGGTTTGTCCCTCTTTGGCTTTCACGAGAGCAGCACTCAAGCTGACATGAACCATGAATTTTGAACTCTGACATTAAGTTTTCTATCATACATGTAGTCATCCTGCTACCTTAAAGCCAAAGGTCCTGTTGAGAGAGCCATAGCGGGGCGTCCCAGGGTTCTCACAGGTGGTGCGAGTCGGCTCTGGGGAAAGAAAGGGAGAAGAAAGACAAAACAAATGAACATCCTGTCACATTCTTCTTCTCAATATCTTCTTATCTGCCACAACTGAGGCAGTTTCTTTGTCACCACCATAACAGCATAACAGCCTTCATCTCTCATAAATACGTGCTACATCGTCTTCATGAGCCCAGACACATCTCTCAAAGCAGTGCTAGAGCTTATGGTGATGGTTATGGGGCCGGTGTGTTTATGTAAGTGCTGCAGCAGTGTCGTAACAGTTGTTTTTTTATAGCGGGCTGATGGAGACGCAGCAGGGGGCAGTGTTGCTGCAGCAGTGCGTCTGCTCACACACAGCTGTGCTGCTCTGTAATTGGGATGTAGAGCACATTTTTGAGCTGACGCAGAAACCCTTGATTCAATGCAGGCGTGCAAATGACAGGACAACCTGCGAGGCTTACACAACCAACCCCTTTTCCATGCCGTTTTTTTAGCGTGTGGCTTCTAATACCGAGTCAGCACACTGAAAATATATGACTGCATCGCCATATTGAGAAAAGAGTTGCAGACGGTGCTCGTGTTGCTTTGATGTTGAAAGAAGAACCCACTAGGAGGCCAAATGGGATTAAGTAAAAACTACTACAAGCACATGTTCACATCTTCCCACATCCATATGGAAGTTTTGAAAGTCAGATAATCACCACCATTGAAAAGATATCTTGGAATGGAGGCACTCGGAAGATAAACACAGATGAAAATCAAATTTTCCCAACAATCATGGCTTGACATGAACATGCATGTGTATTTCAGCAGTGGCGTGTAACGCAATCACACCTACTAGCCACTTTGGCGGGTTGAATTTTTTTAAAAAGGCATCTGAAATAATAAACTAAACGAATATTTCTTTCGATACATATCAATACTGAAATATATGCTTCCAATACTCATTTCTGCAGAATAGACACAAGATACCAGCTGCGCTTTCTCTCTCTCTCTCATCTCTCAGACAGCGAGTGACACACAAAACCCGCCTCCCCTCACTCACTTTTGCTCCGGATGAATATTGTTGCTGTTACAGGGCTTGAATTTCGCGTGGGATTGCGCGTATTGTGCATAATTTGACTCATTCCCGCAGATTTTGTTCTCACACCCAAAGTGCGCGCACATAAAGCCGCCTCCCAGCACTAAATTGAGTTCTTTTTCACTGCTTATTGCTCTTAAACAGTCAAATACACACAAAATAATGTCAAAATGCTGGTCTTGGCGAGTATTCACGGAAACACAGTCAGTTCTGTTTTAAGTGAACGTAAACAGTTGAGAAAGAAAACGCATGTGTAACAGTATAATGGACAGAGGCGGACAGTAGAGAAGTATTTTTACTTTCCAAGTAATTTTATTTTTCAAGTATATGTACTTTATCAGTGTTCTTCTTTGGAAACTGTTTACTTCACAACATTCCAAAACATAATATTGTACTTTTTGTTTCAAATATGAAATGTTTTATATTGAATATAATGTAATACTTAATTACATTAAAAATGTAGTATTGTATACTTTTACTCAAGTAAAGAAGAGTACAAGCAAGAAAGTACTATATTTTTAATGTAATTAAGTATTAAAGGTAAAAAAACAACAACTTTTATTTATGAAATGTAGTGCAGTAAAAAGTATGACATTATTGGAATGTAGTGAAGTAAAAGTTTTCCAAAGAAAAACACTGATAAAATATATACTTGAAAAATTTACTTGAGTAGAAAGTAAAAATACTTCACTACTGTCCACCTCTGATAATGGATCCGTGCGTCAGGTCTTAAAGTGACAGCAGCCTAATATTCCTGCTGCCAAATTATGAGATAATATAAAAAATATCTATATGGCAGTTTTTTTCCAATGGTATCGATGTCAAAATTGTGGCCAGTGAAAATGCTGAGTGGCTAGTAGCTTTGGAAAAACACTAGCCACAGTGACTGCTGAGCAAAAAAGTTAATGTCAAGCCCTGCCAACAATATAACATTGGCTGAATAGTACAATAGATACATTTCTAATTGTCTCTGATTGTTTCATGCTCTTGGCTGCCAATGATGCATTGCACAAAACACACTGAGGTCAGCACAAACCTGTCCAAGACAGCAACATAGTGTCGGCCACATCTGGTACATGTGGATTCCACGCATACCAGATGTGGGCTGGATCTGTGCTGACACTATGTTGCTGTCTGGGGTCCTCGCAAGTGACCGGTTGAGGATGAGGTCATGTCACACAGCCTGTTCATGTCACCATCTGACTAATCTACCAACTGATAGATGAATCTGTGCTAGAGTTTGGACGCACAGCCCTTGACATCAAAAACTGATATGGAAAATGTTTTCTCTAACTTTCAAAAACCGATTTATTCTATGCACAATTTTAAGGTTAGTTCCATTTAATTACTTGCATTTAACCAAACTAGATTTCACTGGGTTTATCTTAGTCAGTCCAGATGGACCAAGTGGGAACTGGGAACAGCCAATAGGATTCATTCTATAAGCATTGGTGTGGATAAATATGCAGTGGCTTTTTAGAGCACTTAATTTCTTTTTCATGGTGTCTTTGAGGGTGTAAAACAGTATGAGGCCATAATAACACTCCATTGAAACTGCTAAATGATTACACCTGCTTTGGGGCCATGGCTGACATCTTCTGTTGGCGCAATACACTAAATGCTTAAAAATGCCAATCAGAGCTCATCCAAATCTCCTGCTGGCTGTTCACGGCTCCTCAATAATGGCCTCGCAGAGTTGGGACCATTTATTCAATTACTTGCTCAATTAAAAACAATTATCGATGTATTTATTGACGTTAGGAGAAGGACTCCCTCATGAATATATAAACTGAGGGGTTTAATCAGATAAACACTGTACGTAGGGGGACAGTGAGAGGAGACTTTGTTAATGAGACATGGAGAAATGGATGCAGCCGTAATACAGCCATCGACCAGCTCATACACAGGGAAAGAGAAGGAAAATTGAAAAAGGATATAAGGTATGTATACATAAATATTCAAATGACTCCTTATTTGTCCCCTAAAGCAACTTTACAGAGATCAGTGCCTTTAGAAATATACCATTGTTCATTGTTGATTCATGTTTGTTCAGAAGACATTAATGCAGTATTCTGATCAGGTACATGCCTCAGCGCACCTGTGTTTGAGGAGGTCATGGGAATCAAGTCGAGATGCGGAGGACAATAACTTCACAACAGCTGCCACTGCTGACTGTCAAGAAATGGGTTTATTAAGTTGATGTTTCTCATGCAATTTAGTTTTCCCTGACCTTGGTTCCACACTTCATTCTCTCCACTCGTCTGCCGACTGTTCCCACTTCCCTTGTTCTGAGGTCACTAAAAGGAGTGGCTTTGTTCTTCCCCACCATAATTGTGTCAATACAACATCAGGCCGGCTTGGAGCAGCGCTGACCTGGGCTGTGGGAGGGCATCGATTTCTTTGGAGTTACTGTTACTAAATACTTTTGAGCTTGTTTGTGCACTGGGCAACAAATAAGACCAAAATAGCTTTTCGTTGTGGGTGGTAATCATAAGACTCAGCAGCTGAAGCCACTGGAAAGTGTTAATTAAGGACAAAACATGAAATTCTGATCACCTAGCTTAAATTTACAGACTTTCGCTGAACTGAACTGTAAAACAGTACAGAGACAAATGACTTAAAGGGGTCATGAACTGCATTGCTTAATTGTTTTATAATGTTTCCTGGGGTGCACTTATAATGTTAGTATGATTTTTACATCAAAAAGTGTCAATTTAGAAATAAAAAGCATTTTTCATAACCTGATTTTAGCCTCTGATTTGAACGCTCTGTTTGAAGGGGCGTGGCTGCTGTGAGACTTCAGTGTAAACGCCCACTGCTGTGATTGGCTGCTGAGAGACTTCAGTGTAAATGCCCACTGCTGTGATTGGCTGCTGTGAGACTTCAGTGTAAACGCCCACTGCTGTGAGACTTCAGTGTAAACGCCCACTGCTGTGAGACTTCAGTGTAAATGCCCACTGCTGTGATTGGCTGCTGTGAGACTTCAGTGTAAACGCCCACTGCTGTGATTGGCTGCTGTGAGACTTCAGTGTAAACGCCCATTGCTGTGAGACTTCAGTGTAAACGCCCACTGCTGTGATTGGCTGACATCTTTGCATATGAAATAGCAAGTATTATGTGGAACTCTCTCGAAAACTTTTAGCACGTTTTTACTATTACAGCTCTCAAGGTCAACTAATTGTGAAAAGTATCGATTAAAGCATTATATTTAGATCTATAGCATTATATTTAGATGGTGGCATGAAAGGTTGCAGTGATGAGCATTGTAGCCGATCACAGACATGTTGAGCGCATGAATGCTGTGATCTCGTCATTGCAACTCAGTTTCTGCACGCTAACGAATGCTTTCATCATAACTAACAGTGCAAACACAATGTAAATAAGAGATTCGTTGATTATAACGGGAGTTTTGGTGCGAGTGACTGATAAACTCGCGCTGTTTGATTGACAGCTCCAGCGATTGTAAAGGGAGCGTTCTGTGATCGCTTTCTATATATAATTTAATCACAGTTTAAATAACAGATTATTTTCATCCTACTAAGAGAAACAATGTGAAGTTGAGCGTTAGACAAAGACATAACACATAGACAAAGAACATCTGACTGTACATGAATCATTACATATCAGAAATCACTGGTCTCAGATCAGGCATTAAAATTAACACGGTTACTTACATGTTGTGTGCATTATTGTCGAGTCCATATCGTAAAAGTCTGTTTGCAAAGCCTGCGCCAAAATTGCGACTGATTTACCAAAGAATCCACAGTGAAATGTACCGAATACAAATAAATACATTAATAAATACATTAATAAATGCAACATTACACACTAAAAATGTTTTTAAAAAGCATAATAATAGCTGTTTAAGTGGCTGTAATTGCTTCTTGCTTAGCAGCGTTGGATGCAGCGTGCAGCTTCAGCTGGCTTATTATTTGGTTTTAGGATTATTAGATTTTAATATACATACTTATAACAATTATTATGGCAGTCGGTTTCACTGGGAATTCAACATATGGTTTAAACATGCAAACTGTGTCAGCATAATTGATTTACCTATACAGCGAGGCTGGGATCCACTCCAGGTGCCATCAGCCTGGCAAAAGCGTGTAGTGCTGCCTACTGGGATGTAGGGAGACATGCAGCTAAATGACACCTCGGACTGGAAGATGAAACTGCGGCCTTCCCTCGAGCCAAAACCAGGGATTCCAGGATCTCCACAGAACTTGGCTATAATCACAGAAATAATAAAGAAACACATTCAGCTAAATCATTCTCAAATGGTTAGTTATGAATGATGCTGAAAGATGCATGTACACTTTTAGAAGAAAAGGTTCTATATAGTGTTCTGTCAGGTGCATCATATATAGAACCTTTTATGGGTTCTCATCATGGGATCATTTTATGGATTTAGTTTTAATTTTGATTCAATTGTATGAATTAAACAGATCATAAAAATACTTTATCACTAGAATAATTGAAATAACTTGTTGAACATGAAAGTGTTATGCAATCATTAATACATTTCTCCTTATATAGAACCTTTTTGGCATAAAGAGTTCTTTCAAATTGAGTCAAGAACCCTAGAGTTATAGAACCACATTGAACCTTTTTTGTGCATGTTTTATTATGTTACATCTTGGGAAGTGTCATTTTGTCCTTAACATCTACTACTTCCCAGAAGCAAAGAAAAGTGATGTATGAATACTGAAATTGTGAATAAGGAAATGTGAGGAATATTCAAAAACGAATGTTAGTGATGTAACAATTTACAAAAAATGCCTTCCATTGGTTCATTCATCACACTGGAAATGGAAGGTCAAATCAAGTACATTGCATTGTGGGATATAGCATTTCACACAGTGTGCTCTGTTGTATGTATACTGCACATTCTGGCAAATGTAGTAGGTCATCCGGGTATTTTACGCATAGAGAAAATGTGCATACTGTGCACAGTATACACTACTGTCTGGTAAGTTTGTAATGTTCTTGAAAAAACACTCTTCTACTCACTAAAGCTGCATTTATTTGATCAAAAAATACAGTAAAACAGTAATATTGTGAAATATCATTACAATTTAAAATAACTTTTCTATGTGAATATATTTTCAAATGTAATTTATTCCTGTGATTAAAGCTGAATTACTCCAGTCTTCAGTGTCACATGATCCTTCAGAAATCATTCTAATATGATGATTTGATGCTCAAAAAAACATTTCCTCTAATTATCAAATGTTAAAATCAGCTGTGCTGGAAACAATGTTATTTTCAGGATTCTTTGATGAATAGAAAGTTCAAAAGAACAGCATTTATTTGAAATAGAATCTTTTGTAACATTAAATTCAATTTAATACATCCTTAATCATACTGACTGAAATTTTGAACAGTAGTGTACATAATATATCCTGCAGGAATAGTAAGAATAGTATGTTAGTAAAAAAGCCCCAGAATACTGGGGGAAATCCCAAGCCCTCGATGAACGTTATCTATGGCTCTGTCACTGTCAGGCAAACAATGGGTCCGGAGGGAAAATCAATCACATGGTTGACGTCACCAACTGACTGATCCATCCTAAATATGTTGGTCAGACTGCTGTGCCTGAGATCTAGCACTACAAACTTAGACTTTCCTTGATGAATTATAGATTAGTGGAAAAGAAAGAGAAGGAAAAAATCAGTATCACAAAATCAGAGGTACACTTTCTTTCTCAAGTTATTTTTTTTACATCTCCTGCTTTTGTTCTATACGAGGGCTAAAACAAGGGTACCTTTGTGATAACTAGGCTTTTTAAACTTTAAATTCTCTTACCAGTTTCTTCATCTTAGATGTTCACAACATCATACAGCATTGGATGTGCTGAAACAGACAGAACTGATATCCCAAGCTACACCATGCTGAGCCCACCGTGTTTGGTGTCCTCAACAAATATTGCTATCTTATCCAGGGGATGTAATGTAAATTTGATGAACTATATGTGCTCATTCAATGATGATCCACTCAATCAATCAAAATCTGATCATCAATTCCGTGCCATCAGCAAGCATATAAGGTGCACACATAAGCTTTCTACTGCTTTTTTGGGAAATGCTGGCATGCAGAGGGTTGCAAACACCCACAGGGATGAAGCAGTCAGTTTGATTAATATAAATAGAGTAGTACGGTACTCACGCAGGCACTGGGGCACCTCACCACTCCATGTACCATTGCCCACACAGGTGAGAATGGCAGGAAAAGAGAGCTCGTATCCTGGGGAGCAGCTGTAACTCACGCTGGTGCCCCACTCAAAGTCCCGTCCCTCCAGGAGCCCGTTTGAGATGGGCGGAGGAGCTGTGCAGGTAACGGCTAAAGGCAGACATTAAAGAGTTCAGCTCATACTTAATGACATTTCTAATACAAGTTAGGGATAATCAATGGCTAGCTGTGCATTTAAACGCTGTGCATGTGCATTTAATGCATGACGTAGAGGCAAAGAACCACCAGACACAAGCAGAGAGCATTCAAATAATTTCATGCACAGCTATCCTTAGATTACCCCGCTTATACCATGGTAATTTTCCAGGATTAACTAGCTGTTTTTGATGTTTGCAGTGCAATATTTGATCGGAATGTTAAATATGATGGTTATTTTCATCAGTTACGGATCTTTAGATCCAGAATTCTGCCACTTTAAATCAGAAAAAGAGATAAAGTAGTGCGGTAAGATTACATTTATTTGAATGAATGAATTATAGCATTGAACTATCGATGCATGTGTGAATTACTTGCTGTGCAGCTTCTTTGTTCTCATAGTGAAGCTACGAGTTTCAAAAACTTGTAACCACTTGTTGCTGAGAAATATAAAATGTAGCAATTCAGTAGCAAAGCTATTTTATTAATATAAGCAGCGGGGGCAGAATTGATAAGCTTCTGTGCTCCTGAATGTTTCTGTGTTGTGTGTGTGTGTGTGTGTTTTTTTTCCATCCTGGTGGGGACTTCAACCTGAATGCACACAGACTCATGGGGACTCACGGGGTCTAAATTGGGGTCCCCAAGAGGAAACAAGCTTATAAATCATACAGAATGAGTTTTTTTGAAAATGCAGAAAGTTGTGTGTGATGTGTAGGTTTAGGGGTAGGGTTAGTGTAAGGGGAGAGAATATACAGTTTGTACAGTATAAAAACCATTACGTCTATGGAGAGTCCCCACAAAGATAGTGAACCAGACGTGTGTGTGTGTGTGTGTGTGTGAGCGTAAATGACATCAGCGCACATAGAACAGTGATTAAACTGACTGGAACTACCCGTGCAATAAATGATTTTAATGCACACCTTCCATCCAATCAGAATTGACAGAACATGGTAAAATTAGAATGTAACCAATGTTAAAATTCCATTTTAAGCAATTATATTTGCTTTTTTTTTCAGTAAAAATGTCTAAACACACTTAAAATACAACAAATGGCACTTCCCAGGGCCTTTTGTCCTTGTCAACAAATGTTCAGTGAAAGGAAGTGCTTAACCTTTATAAAATGCTGATTGTTAGTCTCAGGAGGGCAAACTAAATATTATATGAGCTTCTTTATTTTCTATTCAGTTTATATGAGGTTTGCAACATTGTTACCAAAATTTTAGGAATAAATACAGTTTAAAACCCTATTTGATGTGATTTATTTCTAGCAATAAACATTAAATAAACACAAAAACTCTCCATAGGGGCTTGCTAGTTTTGGACCAAATGTGGCTTGCAGTTAATTTTATTTTCAATAAATTAAAGAAAAATATTTGTTTGACTATTTTTTCCTGCCATGCTTTTCAAACGGTCCAAATGATGTTGCTTCTTAGGTGTCAGTCACATGTTACATTTTGGAAAAAATATACATACAATTATTATGAATAATCAAATAATAAGACGTTCAAATAATAATTTATTCAATGATACTTTAATACTATTTTTGAGATTTATAAAAATACTTAATTTATAAAAAAATACTTAATTTATATTTAAATTAAATTAATTTATATTATAATAATACATTATATTTAAAGAGTATTCATAAACATTTAATATTTATAATATTCAACAGATTTTATCACTTGTTTTAGACAACATTTTGCTTTTCATGTAAATGCATTTATTTAAGGATTTTATTTTAAAAAAATAAAGCCCATATGTATAATGCATTATAAAAGGTATTTAAAATGTACATTATAATACATTAAATGTTTTCATAAATAACTGCAACCAAAGTTAAAATGCATTATAATATTTGCAGATTCTAAAATTGGTTGTTTGTCATGTGTTTTCTAAAGGAGTGTTCAATGAATAGATAAGTATTATAATGTATTATAACTGTGGTTATAGTTATTCATGAGACCATACGATGCATTATAAGGTGCATTAAAAATACATTTATAATGCATTATACATAAGGGCTTTAAGTAAAGTGTTTCCGATATTTTTATTGGAAAACAAGACAAAGTCACTGATTAAGAACAGAATTTTATACAATGCATATCAAATAACTGTATTATTTGCAATAATATAATTGTCAAATCTAGCACAAACCTGCAATAGAAAAGTTTAATTGAGTGCATCGAAGAAGAGCCAAGAATATGTCTAAAAAAAGTGTTAACTATAGCAGTACTAGCAGGTTGAGTTAGTTAGAGAGATGAATTGCTTCTGCTAACACTTCTGAAGGCAGTGAATGCTATATCTGTCTTAGAGGCCCCATCTTTTCCAATAACTGCCCGCACAACTCTGTGAGGTAAGTCCTCTTCCCCGGTTATCAGTCCTCAGGTACCACACGAGCCTTTAAAATCAATCACACTCCAGCAGACAGGAAGCCGATGCCTTGCTCAATCGGGCACTCATGATGACACATGCCCCCACTTATGCAGCAACACCCAATACGACACTCACGTACACACACACTCTTTATACCATGGTAAAGTCCCAGCCACACTGCAATTACTGCCTGCAAAAACTATATGACTGCTTTATTCGGTTGTGATACAGCCAATAATCTTGTTGTATTATTAACCAGAATCAGTGTTGGCATCCTTTTAAAAGGCCTGGACCAGATTGGGGCTCCTGAGCTAATGAATATTTCATATATACTGTCTACAGATGAAGAAAAGAGACCGAAGGGGTGTCCCTTCCTGACACTCAATGTCAGGATCCTTCCCACACCTGAAGCGTTTGACAGAGGTGGGAGTGGCTCTTTTTTGAGCACATGCATATTAATGGCTCCGTGAGACAGAATATCAGTTGAGTTTAGACCGAGGATATGAAGTTCAAGGCTCCTCAGATTTGTATGCACAACATGTCCTTTAAGAGAAGGAGGAGGTCGCTGCCTTCAGGAATAAATGAGACATCTGTGTCTATCTAAATGAGCTTAGCAAAATGGCATTTGAGGCCAGGGCACTGGTGAGGATCACAAATGCAATGTCCAAACCTGAAATTCAATTTCATATCACTTGATATATTCAGCACCAGTTCATCTCCTGGCAGTAGGAAGATGACAGGAGTCATTTGTGAAATTAATTACAAGAAATGCAAGGGCTCATAGGTCAGAGCTGATTATAATAATGGGGACAACACAGCCCTGAAGGGGTGAACGCTCAGTCTGTGTTCCCATCCCATTCCATCCTACATTTGTCACACAGCATGATTGGTTGATAAAACATGAATGTTTACCGTTGGCTGCAGCGCAATCGCACGAGAAAAGATGACTTACAAGGGTGCATAAACATTCCTCCTTTTTTAGCTCTACATTTCAAACAAGACATCCATCACAACAGTGAAGACACAAAGCTGGAGGACCTCAACTCGCTCTAGGAGAAGCATCTGTGCATCTAACGCTCGGGGCGGTCGGGGCCAGATGTGCAGATATATCAGTGAGCGAGTAAGCTTAAGCCGTGCCTTGTGAACAATAAAGCTATTTGGCTTTACTTGGTAGAGAAAATGCTGGAGTAATGTGTTAGCCTTGGGACGACGAATGAGAATTTAGGGAACACTTTACTTGAAGGTTCAATCTGTTAACGTGTTAAGTATCAGGATCTAACAATGATCTGTTCATTTACATTTGTGTATAGTCCATTAAAAAAATGTTAATTTATTCAACCTGCTGTAGGGCGGAAACCTTTTATCGTCATCATTTTATTTAATTATTTTCTTAATCATTACTATTGGTCATTACCTTTACCCTTTATCTCTGGGTTTTGCAAAAAATTTACTAATTTACCCCTGGTTTCACATACAAGGCTTAAGCTAGTCCCAGACTAAAATGGATGTTTGAGCTGTTTTAACTAGTGATGTAACGATACATCGGTATATCGCGGTATAAAAATGCGCCGATTTAAACTATACGATTTGCGATATGGAGTTAGTTTTAACCAAGGCTCAGCTTACTGTATTTATAAGGTATAATTCACTCAAAAATGTCAATTCTGTCATCATGTACTCACCCTCATGTCGTTTCAAACCTATAAGATTTTCATTTAACTTCAAAACACAAATGAAGATATTTTTCAAGAAACCAGAGAGATTTCTGTACCTCCATTCCTCTTAAACTTACATGTGGAACTTCAAATCAATTCCACTTAAACCAAAAAATGTCATAAAGGCATCGTAAAAATAATCAATCGAGTGGACTAATCCAAATCCAAGTCTTCTGAAGAGACACAATGGCTTTATATGATGAACAGATTTACAACGACACGCATACTGTAGTAAACACGGACGTTCAGATGCTTGCGTGACGCACGAAAATAACATGAGAGTGAGTAAATGCAGAACTAACCATATAGATTGGGAATAGTCATTTTGACACGCTTTCTTGCGATTAGAACTGTGACTGATTGCATTTCATCTGAAGCGCACGCGCTGCCGCAATGACACTCCTCAAAGTGGAAGCGCAAACATCATTTAAAGAAAAAATCTTTTTTTCTAATGCCCTAATTGAACTAAGGCCTAATCCTGGCTTAATCTAAGCCCTGTCTGTGAAACCAGGCCTTAAAGTATTAAAATGAGCTTGTGACTAAACCTCATAACTCCATTGGATCCTCAAACTGTCAGTCAAACCTCATAACTCCACCCACCTCATTTTGGAATGAAGTGCCGCACACATTTTGGAGTGTCTCTGCTTGTTTGCAATGCGAGGGCAAATAAAGAACTGGTTGTTTGAATAAGTACAGCGTTTTCTTTACTCTAGAAACACTATATATATATATATATATATATATAAGGCTGATGTTTTATGTATTTGAGGAGCAGAGAAGAATGTCTTAGTCTAGCATTTGTCGTCAAGTCACAGGCAATACTGTCTTAAATCTTTTATAACATAGGATTTTGGCCAAATGAAAAAATTGAACGCCCACATAGCTACAATAAACTTTATAACCTGTAAGTTGATGAAAACATAATGCGATGCACTTACTGCCTCAGATGTGGCCGTTCTAATGACCATTCGCTGGTCAAAAACCTCGTAACTCCATTTGAGCTTGATTTTGTTAAAACGTTAATAATACAATAACACGTGCAAGTGTCTGACCATATATAAAGCCACAATATCAACTTTAACAATATAGGGCCAGATTTACTAACAGCTTGAGCCAGCGCAAACCCTCATTTGGTGTTAAAAAACTACTGTCAGGATTTAATAAACACACGCAGTGATAAATTAGCGCTGAAAAGGCGTGGACAGGGTTATTTTATGCGGCTGACCTTATTGCATATGCATTTGTAGCAGTTTCCCTTTCAGACGCAAAATTAATGTGAGGAGAGTATTTAAATGAATCATGCAAGGTGATTTACTAAGGTTTGCACTCGTCAATTTACTGGTATTTGCGCCATTATTTACGCCCCCAAAAAAAGTCTTAAACCAGATGCTAATTTGCGCTGCTCTTGGTAGATTGCGTTGGTCATTATGGAAATGATCCGGCTGTGTCAGTGTTTTTTAATTTGCGTGTCATCAGTAGATCACATGCAGAACTTTCCACTCCCATCGGTGCTTTTATGGGATTACGCTCTCACGCTAATTTACCCTGTTTAGTAAATCTGGCCCTAAGTGTTTAATAAAAAAAAAATACAGTGTTTTTTCCATTTCATGAAATGCAGTGGTTTTGGAGATACAAGGTTTCCACCTGACAGCGATAATATGTATAAAATAGCATTAGTATATCTAAAAGTAAAAAAATGCTTGGTTTTACCTTTACAGAAAGGCACAGGGGCGTTCCAAGTACCGTTTCCGGTACAAGTGATGGTGGAGAAACTCTCAGTTTCCATTGTGTATCCAGGCTGGCACACAAAAGTGATGTTTTGTCCAACGGTAAAGTCCTCACCATATCTCAGCCCATTGGCCGGCACTCCGGGGTCTCCGCAGTTGATCACTAAAAAATTAAAGATCAGAATTACGATGTTTATAGGCCAAAATAAACTACTGTGTTGAGTACAATGTACTAATAGTCTCTATTTGAGCTAAAAGTCTGGGCAATTTACAATGTGCTGAAGATCTTTATTCAATATCTCATACGACTCATCACATGGCAATCATAGCTTTTTGTGGCAATGTGATTGAAGCTATCGAAACAAACCTTGGGGAGCCATGTTCACAAATCATATTTAACAACTCATTTACGCTACAGCGATCTTTAGGACCCCTGGCTTTTTATTTCAAATGATAGATCTTGCTATTATGTAAAGAAATCAATAGTAGCACGCAAGCATGGCTCCCTTCCCGCCGATGTCCCCGAGGTGCAACTTCAAATCAATTCCACAGATCTTTTACAATTATCATTCCTTCCAATGGATAAATAAGAGGCGGTTGGTTTGGAATGATGCGAGAAAGAATGTGGCGCCACTGGAATTCAGATGAAACAGATTTGTAGTTTTGCACTTTGCTGTGGCTGACAAAACCTCGTTCGATCAGTGCATTTATTTAATTATTTCCCCGACGCAACATCTTAATTTCCTCTATTGATTTATGGTGGACCATTACTTATGTGCCACCCTTGAGTTGCCATACGTTTTGTGTCTTTTGGAAAAGGACGGAAAATGAGGTTTTGTAAAATCCATCAGCGGCCTTGCATATAAACATGTCAGCTGATGGTGAGAAATGGCTAACGCTAAATGCTAATGTGACTCCTCCCTTGGACAGAGCCATGTATCACCGCTTTTGGCCCACTCAATAAACACATGTAGAGCTGCATCAATCAGAGCTGGTTTGGTGCACCGCCCATATAGTCCCAGTCAACGGTATGCAGGGAATACGCCCACGTTTAAGGGTGAGAGCATTAAGGGATGTGACTATGGATGATAATGCCAGCTTACCAAGACACATGACGCAGGCTAAGCTGTTTTATTGTGTTGTGTGGCTCTTCATCATTCCTCAAACAACTACTACTACTATGATGTGCGAGCGTCGCTCACAAATCGAAATTAAATAGATTGAAATGAGCGTGATCCACAAGCTAACCATGAGCAAACGCAATGCTGTAACAAACAGCCATTTGATGATTTTTAATTTTTTGAACACATATTTTACAGAACAATTTTTAAATTCTACAATAAAAAACTGTTTGGTTACCAAATATACTGAAAAACGTAAATACGCATTATATGGCATTTTGCTGTAAAATACGGTGAAATGTATGGTTTTTGCAAGAAAACACTATGAATCGTCATATAATTTAAGACGAAATACAGTAAAAGGACATTCCAAAAAGTTCCTGCATGACATCACATAATGATTATATTTTATATAATGTAAATAATTATTGTTGTTTCTTATTTTTGCTATCAGTAATGTACATAGGATGTTTTGTGTTGCATTTTTTACATAAATATAATGACATCCCATTATACCTAAAGCATGTCACTATCTTTTTTGTATGGCCAAATAGTTTTTTTTTAAATTGTGAATTTAACAGTATATATATAATTTTTTTTTTCCCCCAGTGCATTAAGAAAGCAAATAGGGTCAATTTTGATTCATTTTGATTTTAGCAGGCACTCTGGGTAAAAACACTGTTTAAATAACATCTGTAATAATAAGCCTAATCAATGTAAAGAGGAGTTTTCCATTACCATGTGCTGATAACTTTGTTTGCTAAAGCTAAGTTGTATTGTTTTCCTGCATTGCCAATTAAATGAAAAGTCCCTCTCATTGATACCTTTTATTTTAAAACCCACAGATTGTACAAAAAGATTGTTTTGGCTCATTGAAATGTAGCACAATGCCGGACTTAATGAACACGAGGTGGAAACGGATTATGGCATTTGAATGAACAGGGTTTGTAACTAAATTAAGGACTCTAGTTAAGCATTTCATCTGTGGCAGGATTGAAATAATTGATTCATGTATCTAACAGAGGCAGATGAGGAACCATTCTGACCTGTTCATCTTTCCTTCCTTTGACAAAAGAACGTCTCGGAGAAACCTGATCCTGCAATCCCACCAATTATGACCCAATTCTTCCACAAAATGCACTTATCTGAAAACGTTCTAACCTTCTGTATTCAAATGAACACTAGTTACTCTCATGGAGGTGCCTGCATGAAACTTTCATGAAGCGAAATGACTTTTCTCTATCAGTCAAGGTCTGTTACCATGATGATACATTTTTAGTACAGCTTTACACAAATGAATCCCACAAGCACATCTGTCATATCACCTCAATTATACCCTGGAATGAAGGACTACTGAGGCCATTTTGGTTTATTTGGCAAACAAACAGCAGTTTGTTTCTATTTAAAGCACAAATCTCTTGGCGTATGTGACTTACAGGTGCAGTTGGGTGCCGTGCCAGACCAGGTGCCGTTAGCTTGGCATTGCCGTGTGGTGGAGCCGCTCAGTAGATAGCCGTCCATACAGGAATAGATGACCGAGTGTGAAAAGGTGGTGCCATCTAGTCGGTAAACCCGTCCGTTACTGGGAGTCCCAGGGTTACCACACTGCACCGCTATAGTATTTTAGAAACAAAAACATATGAAAAGTTATTAAATGTGCTCGACTACAACAACTCTTCCTCTTCCCAACATGGCCTTTGTTGTGTGTTCCCGGGGGCGGAGTTTATGTAAATGTTAGGGTTCGTGATGTCACTAACCCATGAATAAGCTCGTTGTAGTCCCTACCAGCCGTTTGTTGTAGTCCTTAAAAAGCGATTTCTTTAAAAGAAAAGATCTCCCTTTGCTTTGAACTTTGAGCATCGTAACCTTACAGATGTTGTTTATGCTCAAACAGCAACATTACACACTAACTAACATGCATTTTCACTTTCACAAATTGTGCTTCTACATAATCAGCTTTTAAAAAACGACTTAAAAAGATCACATATATATCCCTAGTGTCTTGCCCAGCCTTGTATCTTTGTCATGCTTAGTCTCAGATGGCACACACAGTCTGTTCGATGCATATTGCTCACAAAACCGTCTAAGTAGGTGGTTCTTGGCAAGAATAAGTGGCGATGTGGACCAGAACATATGCTGTTCAGTCAAAAGTCTGGCTACACGAGGCTATGTGCTTTCTAATAAGTAATACCATGAAGTAATCAGCAAATTAATCAAATTACAGTGTTTGAGAAGTAGTCCGTTATCTTTAATACTGTATATTCCTCCTTGTTTTTGAGTAGCTCCCCCCACACTGCATTTGATATACAGTATGTTTTATGGACAGTGATGGTCTAAAGGAACAGAGATCATTACAGAGACGTCTTTGACCATGTAATGACTATGATAAGGGACAGTGGCTATAACAGAATGAGGTAAGGCTTAAATGAGTGGGGATGATGTTTGAAGATATGGTGTGACGGGCCTGTAGATCATACCCGGAGCATGGCACAGAGACAGAGAAAATGAAAAGAACAAAAAAAAAAAGAATTAACCGGCTAAAAACCTATTAAACCGCCAAGCCAAAGTGCTTCTCCAGCAATGGAGGAACTCGGGCTTCCTTTCAGGATTGAATCATCTCTCTGTGACAGCGCTTGCGGTATACCTCCATGTCGGGGAACTTCAGCGCTCGCTTTGTCTTGCGATGACACGCTGACCATTGTGATTCCCACAGGGCTTGTCACTTTGCGGCACGGGGGACGGATTATAGCATGATGCCTTCCCCCTCAATTAGTCAGTGTTCCTGTATCCCGATGCCAATTGCCGTCTCTCAGAAATGATTCCCGCACAATGGCTTGGGTCATGTCAACTATATGTTCAGTGGGAGGTGGGAGCCCTGGGAGAAACACCATTAGTCAGGTCTCGAAGCAAGAAAACAACATGGTGCATCAGCTAGTCATCTTTCATTTGTGCTGTAGACTTTACAGCCTTGGGGAAAATGTGGGTTTATTATGTGGTGTGGGACTCTGACAACTGTACAACTATAACAGGGCATACAGGAGAGCAGGCCCAAAGAAAACATCAGGTAACAATGTGGATGTGATATATTATTTAGCGAGTTGATTTTATTGTTTGTCACTGATAAATGACTTTTGGGACTATTTTATGGTGTAACAAAGACAAGTCTTGCTTCCAGGGGGTTGGATGCAATATCCTTAATAAAATGAACAGGAAGGTTCTCTGTTCAGCACTCAGTAGTACTACTAAAGAAATAAAAAGGCAATGCTTGTTAAAGGGTTTAAAATAAGTTCCAGTATTAGATCAACAACAATAATGAGAATGTCACGATTTCCATCTTCTTCCTGCAAAACAACTCTCAGTTGCTGATGAGAAAGTCTTTTGATATTGTTATTATGCATAAACCTTTACTATAGCAACCAGAGCCCACCAGTTATTTAGATTTTTTTTTTAATAAGTAGGAATTATAAAAAATATTATATAACAGGGTTTCTGCAGGTTTCATCAAGTCAAATTTAAGACTTTTTAAGACCATTATGAATTAAATTTAAGACCTATATCACGCAATAAAAAAACGTACAAAGGAAATGCAGAATCACAAAATTACTTGCAAAGCAAATTAATTTATTCAAATTGAACAAAGTATCAGTAAACTTGCACTTCCCCATAGCTCAATCCCACCAGGATTTCGCAATGTATATATTTTTTTTATTTTTATTTTTTTTATTATTTATTTATTTTTTTTGGTAATTTTTTTTTTTTTTTTTGGTAATTTTTTTTTAGATCAAAATGACTGATTTTGTGGTGGTAAATTTTCCTGCTAAGAGTGGGAAATATGACCAAAATCTTACAAGTAAACCACAGCAATAAGCAATTACTTAATATAAGTGCTCAAGTAATTAAGTAATCAAGTAAACAGTCAGTAATAAAATAAGAACTTATAAACAAATGACAATACTGCCCTACAAAGGCAAAAGGCAGTAACTTCATTTTTGGTCGAAAAAGAGTTATTTTTGACACATTCAAGACCTCCTTTATCATGTGGATAAGTATCTTGAGTTAATTCCATTGTTTTATCAAGAAAATAATGGGTTGTCTTAACAGTAACTTCCAAAAGCCCAGGAGAAACCAAGGCAGAACACATAACACCAGTTTCTGTTCTTTGCGTTTGTTTTAGAACGCTCAAATTGAGTTTGGATACTCTGTTATTGTTTAGAAGTTACTGTGTCGGCCTGGAGTTACGGTGTTCTGCCTTTGTTTTACTGTCCATTAAAGTTTGCTGTGTTTAAATTACGGTGTAGCCTGTCATACATCTGTCACTGAAGCACTTCTGACACACACGATACCTGAATAAAAGTGTAGGTAAAACAAATAGTTGAGTGGTTGTTTTTACTAATAGCGTTTAAGGATGGTTGAGGTGGCTTTAAAACGCAGACATCAAGGTCAAGGTAAAAAATTGTGTAACACAAAAATGCATTTTAGACTAACAAATTAGATTTTTTTTAAATGCATTCGTTTAGCTAGCTAGCAGCCTATAGCATAAATAGCCTAGTCAGCTATCCAATGAATAGGCTACCAAACTGCTCCATATGAAAAAGCAATTCTAAATCATCCAAAATAAATGCCATGGTCACTAGATTTTATACAGGTGTTACTATAATGATTTTTTAAATGGTGATCAGCATCCAAATATTGATAATGTGGAAGTTACTGCCATTTGCCTTAGTGTGACTTCTCACTTTTTGCAGACAATACAAAGACAGAGTACAGTAACTTCAAAATAGGGGTCAAAAGTCAAGTTTGAGCTCAAGATTTTTTTATGTAGATTATTTTCACATCTAACATTATCATCTAAACATCTAATTGCCAGATTTCCAGTGTCCTACCTATAATAATTTGGCTGGACAACTAAAAATCTTTAAAGTAATTTTTCTCAGTTCCACACTCTAGCGAGTTAAGGTCTTTTGCCTTTGTAGGGCACATGGGTGTCACTAGGCCCTTTTTAGGGGGCCCCTAAACTTCTGCCCAGCCCCCCTAAAAAATATGTGATTAACATATTAAAACATATGAAACTGGCGGGATGCTTCGGCTTCGTCCTGTCTTTTAGTCTGCGTTATGGGCCTTTCACACAGAACGCGACAACGGCACCGCTGCGCTAAGAAATCCATTAATTTCAATGGCTTGCGCCGCGCAAGGATGGTTTGTTGCTGTGTCGGGCGGAGCGCACCATTGACGAGCTTGTGCGCACGCCGCGGTCAAAGTTCAAAATATTTCAACTTTTGCCGCTGCGTTCTGTGACGATTACCCGCGCAGCCAATAGAAGTGGTGCAGCAAAACAAGCACGGAAAGCAAAATGGATGAACAGCTTGTACTGTGCGTGTCGGAAGGAAACTGTCGAACTGCTCCCTACTGAGCTGAAAGTACACCTGGAAACGGTCGGTGTGGAAACGGAGCTCTTTCGCGAGCCTAAATTCACCACACTGTTCCCTGGACCTGAGGGTTTCATGCACCCACAGCCTCTTCTTCCTTGCTGCTCTCTTTCTTCTTTTTCTTCTTACTAGCAGGGCTAGTGCTATCGCTTGCTTCCTAGCACGGGACAGATACATATTTGCTGCTGACCGAAAGATGGAACAACAATCAAATAAATAGATATATAGAACTCCCGCTAAAAGTTTGGAAAACTCCGCCTACTTTGCTGTGGCCAGCGAAGCGCAAATCGCTTTGTATCTGAAGGGCTACGCTGAACCCAGCGGCCAGCGCAGCGCATTCCGCATCCTGTGTGAAAGCCCCATTAATCAGCGTGTTCTTCAATCCGCAGGCCGCAGCGGCGCCGAGCAGAGCGCATGTCAGAAGCAGAGGTGTGTGCGTTCATCTGAGCCTCATTGGTCTGTCACCGCCTGTCAATGTCAAAATATTTGAGAAAACCAATCAAATCAGAGTAGGCGGGCTTTATGTTCACACAGAAGCTGCTGAGGCTGAGCGCGAATTTTAGCAGCGCGACTCGACGTCAAGTGAGAGATATGTAAGTAGCTAAACTAAACATTTCATATTTGACAGCTGCTTCAAGTCAGAAATGTTAAACAAATGACAAAAATATTCAGGCAAATTAATAAAATTGTCTAATTTCGCCATTTTGAATTGAAAATAGGCCTAATGTGATTCATAATGTACAAACCCGATTCCAAAAAAGTTGGGACACTGTACAAATTGTGAATAAAAAAGGAATGCAATAATTTACAGATCTCATAAACTTATATTTTATTCACAATAGAATATAGATAACATATCAAATGTTGAAAGTGAGACATTTTGAAATGTCATGGCAAATATTGGCTCATTTTGGATTTCATGAGAGCTACACATTCCAAAAAAGTTGGCACAGGTAGCAATAAGAGGCCGGAAAAGTTAAATGTACATATAAGGAACAGCTGGAGGACCAATTTGCAACTTATTAGGTCAATTGGCAACATGATTGGGTATAAAAAGAGCCTCTCAGAGTGGCAGTGTCTCTCAGAAGTCAAGATGGGCAGAGGATCACCAATTCCCCCAATGCTGCGCCGAAAAATAGTGGAGCAATATCAGAAAGGAGTTTCTCAGAGAAAAATTGCAAAGAGTTTGAAGTTATCATCATCTACAGTGCATAATATCATCCAAAGATTCAGAGAATCTGGAACAATCTCTGTGCGTAAGGGTCAAGGCCGGAAAACCATACTGGATGCCCGTGATCTTCGGGCCCTTAGACGGCACTGCATCACATACAGGAATGCTACTGTAATGGAAATCACAACATGGGCTCAGGAATACTTCCAGAAAACATTGTCGGTGAACACAATCCACCGTGCCATTCGCCGTTGCCGGCTAAAACTCTATAGGTCAAAAAAGAAGCCATATCTAAACATGATCCAGAAGCGCAGGCGTTTTCTCTGGGCCAAGGCTCATTTAAAATGGACTGTGGCAAAGTGGAAAACTGTTCTGTGGTCAGACAAATCAAAATTTGAAGTTCTTTTTGGAAAACTGGGACACCACGTCATCCGGACTAAAGAGGACAAGGACAACCCAAGTTGTCATCAGCGCTCAGTTCAGAAGCCTGCATCTCTGATGGTATGGGGTTGCATGAGTGCGTGTGGCATGGGCAGCTTACACATCTGGAAAGGCACCATCAATGCTGAAAGGTATATCCAAGTTCTAGAACAACATATGCTCCCATCCAGATGTCGTCTCTTTCAGGGAAGACCTTGCATTTTCCAACATGACAATGCCAGACCACATACTGCATCAATTACAACATCATGGCTGCGTAGAAGAAGGATCCGGGTACTGAAATGGCCAGCCTGCAGTCCAGATCTTTCACCCATAGAAAACATTTGGCGCATCATAAAGAGGAAGATGTGACAAAGAAGACCTAAGACAGTTGAGCAACTAGAAGCCTGTATTAGACAAGAATGGGACAACATTCCTATTCCTAAACTTGAGCAACTTGTCTCCTCAGTCCCCAGACGTTTGCAGACTGTTATAAAAAGAAGAGGGGATGCCACACAGTGGTAAACATGGCCTTGTCCCAACTTTTTTGAGATGTGTTGATGCCATGAAATTTAAAATCAACTTATTTTTCCCTTAAAATGATACATTTTCTCAGTTTAAACATTTGATATGTCATCTATGTTGTATTCTGAATAAAATATTGAAATTTGAAACTTCCACATCATTGCATTCTGTTTTTATTCACAATTTGTACAGTGTCCCAACTTTTTTGGAATCGGGTTTGTAATTAACAAACAAGAAATATTAACAAAGCCTTTTTTTTTTCAGATTAGGCATAGCCTAAGATAAATAATGAATGTGTAGGCTACATATTATGAATTAATATAATTCCATTTGTAGCCTTCAGTAAACAAAAAAAGCTCAGCTTTTTTCAGTATTAGTAATAAATGTGTGCATATTGTGAATTAATTTAATAAACTTAGTTACCTAGCTTTCCTGGTAGCCTTCAGTAAATTAACGTGTCTATGAAAATAATTCATAAAATATATAAATATCAGTTAACTATATGTTTACTTTCTTCACTGACGAAAATGGAAAAACTATATCAGTCATATCTGCCCACTGACATGGTTTTCAAGATATTGTTATCTAATTTTTTGGCCTTCAGAACATCTTAAAATGCACATATGTAGATCATAGAAATCAAAATTTTCTCGGGGGAGCATGCCCCCCAACCCCCCTGACTACCTCACATTTGGGATCTCAGTGATTATAAACCTGCCTACATTCCTGGGTAGGATTAAGGGATGTACAATATGGTCATGCAGAATAAGGCATTAATATTTGCTTTATAAGTATAAGTAATAATAAATCCTAATATCCTAATATGCATGCTAATAAGCTGCTATAGTTAATAGTGAGAATTGGACCCTAAACTAAAGTGTTACCATTTTTTTCATACCCTCACTGGGGGCTGAGCACCCCTAAAATTAAAATCCTAGAATCGCCCCGGTAGGGCAGAATAGGACAAATAACAAAGATACAGATACAAACAGTGCTTTAAGTTTTTTCCCCGTTGTTGTTGTTTGGTTAACATTAACGACACAGACAGGAGCGGGTATATGCTATATTAGATTGCTTTTACTTTAATACCTACAGTAATGTGCAGATCCAACACTGACACACGTCTCCCAATCTTGTTCACTCAAGACATACCACCAATATGGACATAGGCATAATTATGTGTGTATTTGATCGTTCAAGGGCAACAAGCCTAAATACAACACATTCAGTATCTGACATCAGTCCGTGTGTCAGTACCGAATTGAGTTTGTGGTTGACATCGCTTTTATTAACTCTTTTTTAGTGCTATCATACTTTTTATTTGGTCATTCATCTACCTCGCGTAATCGCTTTGCCTGGTCCTTGGCGCTTATGCGAGACGGCAGGTGAAAAATTTAATGATTCGCCTTCGCTCCCACAGTCGCGGAACTGGAAGAACTGGAGAACTATTAGCTGAAGAATAAAATCCGTTTTATGTGTCTGTGGTACAATCAGAAAGAGATTGGCTGTAATATACGATGCACGTTGGTCTCATTTGTAGTCGTAATACAGCGAATTATATTTGGACTAGCGAAAGAAAGAACTACAACACCCCAGAATAAAAAACAAACACATGCACACACATTCTAAAGCGCTGTGGGAGCATTTCAGTGAGCATTAGAGGTAGCGTTACATGGACATAGGAAAATTAAGACTAGGGATGGGCATTTTTCTAATTATTACGTTCTGCCAGTTATCGTGCAGAACGTACATACACTTGAGTCGGTATGGTTATCGTGTTTATATTGTTTTTATGTAATTCCAAACATCGCGAGGCAGACGACAACATTCTGTGATCAAATACAATCAACTTAACACGCTCCACAGCGCCACCCAGTGGATTTAGTTATAACAGCGATTTTTTGGTGGGATTTATCATGGATTCACTGCATTTACGGCCAGCAAAGCAACGTAGTAAAATTCGAATAGTGTTTTTATTTTTCGAATATTAATTACAGCTCGAATATTCGTGCACACCTCTAATTAAGACCTGTTTAAAATTATTTAAGACCTAGAACTCAATACATAAGCGAATTTAAGACTTTTTAAGGCCTAAAATTTTGATTTTTAAATTTTAGACTTTTTAAGACCCCGTGGAAACCCTGTATAAGTCAACAATATATGAAATTGAAAATGAATGAGAGTCTCTTCAAAAAAAGTTAACTTTTTTATAATATATATAAAAACATATTTTAAACTGTAATTTGATATATGTATATATATACACACACACACGTTTAATATAATATAATATATATATTTTAATTTTATATATACATACATACACACACATATATATAATTAAAACTTTAAACTTTAATTTTAAAAAAATATTATATTTTAAACTGTAATTTATTCCTGTGATCATTACTCCAGTCTTCAGTGTCACATGATCCTTCAGAAAGCATTCTAATATGATGATTTGCTGCTCAAGAAACATTTATGATAATTATCAATGTTGAAAACAGTTGTGCTGCTCAATATTTATGTGGAAACTGACATTTGTCAGGATACTTTGATGAATAGAAAGTTCAAAAGAACAGCATTTATTTGAAATAGAAATATTTTGTAAAATCATAAATGTCTGACCTGAAACTTCTGAACGGTAGTGTATACTGTATATAATTTATATTAATTATATATAAATAAAACAATTTCACCGGAATACAATGGTTACACCTGAATGGCCATCAAATGCAAAAAGATCAAATGAAAAAATTTGAGAAAAAAAGGATGTTTGAACCAGATGGTATAGTTACAGGATCTAACAAGCCAAATCTAGATCACTTGATCTGAACTAATGGATTTTATCACATGCAAAATGATAGTCAGTTCTAAATATCGTCTTTGACAACCATATTTGCATGCAGTTTGAACAAAGCCTTATATCAACCTATGACTAGATTTGGGCTGAGATGTCCTACTTCTGCATTCACCTAGTGAAGTAAGAAAGTATGTGCAATGTGAAGTGAGAGTGGGAGTTGGGCAGTTTCAGAGATGCTGTATCATGTCAGCTGCTGCAGGCACTTACGTTTGCAGGAGGGCTGAGTACCGGACCATGTGCCGTTGGGGAAGCACATCCTTTCTGCCGAGCCAAAAAGCCCGTATCCCACCGAGCAGCTGAAGTGCACTTTGCTGCGTATCCGAAAGTCACTCTCATCTCTGCTGCCGTGGGATGGTGTGCCTGGGTCACCGCATGTCCCTGATGAATCACCTTGAGAGACAAAGAATAGAGGAGAGGTGAGGGTCGAAATTGCTGAAAATGTTCATATCCCATTGTATTTGGCATAATATATTGGATAAAATATTAAATTCATAATTTTATAGACAGAAGCTGGATTAGTTAGTTTTCTTTTATCACAGTATCTTATTAAGTGAACATATGGGGTGAATTTTAAATATACTGCGGATTCATTGTTGCATCTGAAATTGGTTGTTTTTGTCATGTGTTTTAATGCATTATAATTTCTAAAGGCGTGTTCAATTAATAGATAAGTATTATAGTGCATTATAACGAGATCATACAATACAATGCATTATAAGGTGCATTACAAGGCATAATTAATGCATTAAAAATACTTTTTAAAATAAAGGCGTTTAAGGGGTCATATTATGACCCTTTTTACAAGATGTAAAATAAGCCTCTGATGTCCCCAGAGTGTGTATGTGAAGTTTTAGCTCAAAATACCCCACAGATAATTTTTTATATCATGTTAAAATGGTCACTTTTTGAGGGTGAGCAAAAACGTGCCGTTTTTGTGTGTGTCCCTTTAAATGCAAATGAGCTGCTCCTCCCGCCCCTTTCAAGAAGAGGGTGGAGCTTCAAGAGCTCGTGTTAGCAGCTCTGATTACCTCACGCAGACATGCACTGAAAATATCAGAAACTGTTCAGCCTTTTGTGTTCAAACCGGAGTCGGACAATGATGGAGAGACTCAAGAAGAAGTGACAGCATGTGGAATGAGACAGGACGTTTCTGAATGGTTAGTTGATGAATTTATGTAGCTGATGTGGAGTTAACTATCTTCAAGTCATCAATTAGCATATTCTGTCATGATAATCTATAAATCGCTCGTGTGGGAACTGTTGTAAGATGCACAGAGCCAGAGAATATCTGCTGCATGAAGAGAGAACAGGTATAGTTTAGTTTAATTACGGTTATAACTTATGTTGTCATCTTGCTTTATGACATGCTATTGCATTTGTGTTTGTACTGTATTGCAATAAATGTGAAAAGATGGATGCGACAGCTTGAGCAGAATCCCAGATGTGCTCGACTACAACAACTCTTCCTCTTCTCAACATGGCCTTTGTTGTGTGTTCCCGGGGCGGGGTTTATGTAAATTTGAGGGTTTGTGATGTCACTAACCCGTGAATAAGCTCGTTGTAGTCCCTACCAGCCGTTTGTTGTAGTCCTTAAAAAGCGATTTCTGTAAAAGAAAAGATCTCCCTTTGCTTTGAACTTTGAGCGTCGTAACTTTGCAGATGTTGTTTATGCTCAAACAGCAACATTACACACTAACTAAAGTTAAAAAAGTGAAATCATAATCAACCACCCCTTTAAGTAAAGTGTTACTGAAATACTTTCTTAAAAACACAAGCATACTGATTTTAAGTTACATAATTCAAAAGATAACGCATAACAGGAATGACTGTAGAAATAGGAAAATATAAGGCAGAAAAAAGAAATAAACATCAAGTGTAAAGAAACGTACCACTCTAACCTATTCTACTGTCAAATTAATAAAAAAGGGTAACTAGTCCTACGCCTGTTTTGTGGGCCCTCTCAGGATGTAATCTTGGAGGAGGACAGCTTTTTTACCATGCACTCAAGGCTTTGCTACAGCTCTCTGTAAAAAGATATTCCTGATTGATTCCTGCTGCTTCCATATATCTGAGCTCAGGGCCCTGCAGCCTTGCACCTCACCTGAACCTGAGCTCCATTCATCATCAGCACACAGAGACACACACCTGCACGAGCAGTTACGCTCACATAGGGCTTTATGAATAATCTGGCCACACCAAATATAGAAAGCGATCGGTTGTGATTGTGTCACGTCGCACAGCAGTTTCACATTCAGCGTGCACAGACAAATATCTTGCCGCTGGAAAGCTGATTAGGACACAGTGTTAGAAACCATGACTTATTGCTGAAACCACAAGAGCTAAAATAGATCAGAGGCTGGTTGTACCAGCTGTGTGCAACTTAGCTTAGTTCTGGTGCGAAGTTACAATTTACACACAAACACCTGCTAAATGCGGGTGTATTTCAGCAGTAGCGAGTAACACAGTCACTCCTACTAGACACTTTGGCGGGTTGAATTTTATAGGGGCAGAAAAAATCTTTTCTCGATACATATCGATACTGAAATATCTGAAACACTTCCAATACTCATTTTCCTCAGAATAGACACATGATACAAGCTGCTCTTTCGCTCTCTCATCTATCCGACAGCGAGTGACACACAAACCCGCCTCTCCTCACTCGCTCGTTTCATTTGCTCCGGATGAATATTGTTGCTGTTACAGGGCTTGAATTTCGGCGTGGGATTGCACGTACTGCGCATAATTTCACTCATTCCAGCCTCTCAGCACTAAATTGAGTTCTTTTTCACTGCATATTGCTCTTAAACAGTCAAATACACACAAAATAATGTCAAAATGCCGGTCTTGGCAAGTATTCACGTAAACACACTCAGTTCTGTTTTAAGTGAACGTAAACAGTTGAGAAAGAAAACGCATGTGTAACAGTATAATGGATACGTGCGTCGGGTGTTAAAGTGACAGCAGCCTAATATTCCTGCTGCCAAATTATGAGATAATATTAAAAATATATATATGGCAGTTTTCCCCATGGTATCGATGTCAAAATTGTGGCCAGTGAAAATGCTGAGTGGCTAGTAACTTTGGAAAACCACTAGCCACAGTGACTGGTGAGCAAAAAAGTTAATGACAAGCCCTGCACACTACTAAGTATTTGAGTGTTACACAGTTATACTTAGTTGAAAAAATATTTACCGAAGCCTTTGAACATGAGTAATGTCTAGAATAAATGGCAGACTGATTAAATTATATCAAAGACCTCATGTTTTACCTGACAGACTTCAGTCCCTCACATATACAGTGGGGAGAACAAGTATTTGATACACTGCCGATTTTGCAGGTTATCCTACTTACAAAGCATGTAGAAGTCTGTAATTTTTATCATAGGTACACTTCAACTGTGAGTCGGAATCTAAATCAGAAAATCACATTGTATGATTTTTAAATAATTAATTTGCATTTTATTGCATGACATAAGTATTTGATCACCTACCAACCAGTAAGAATTCCGGCTCTCACAGACCTGTTAGTTTTTCTTTAAAAAGCCTTCCTGTTCTCCACTCATTACCTGTATTAACTGCACCTGTTTGAACTCGTTACCTGTATAAAAGACACCTGTCCACACACTCAATCAAACAGACTCCAACCTCTCCACAATGGCCAAGACCAGAGAGCTGTGTAAGGACATCAGGGATAAAACTGTAGACCTGCACAAGGCTGGGATGGGCTACAGGACAATAGGCAAGCAGCTTGATGAGAAGGCAACAACTGTTTATTAGAAAATGGAAGAAGTTCAAGATGACGGTCAATCTCCCTCGGTCTGGGGCACCATGCAAGATCTCACCTCGTGGGGCATCAATGATCATGAGGAAGGTGAGGGATCAGCCCAGAACTACACGGCAGGACCTGGTCAATGACCTGAAGAGAGCTGGGACCACAGTCTCAAAGAAAACCATTAATAACACACTACGCCGTCATGGATTAAAATCCTGCAGCGCACACAAGGTCCCCCTGCTCAAGCCAGCGCATGTCCAGGCCCGTTTGAAGTTTGCCAATGACCATCTGGATGATCCAGAAGAGGAATAGGAGAAGGTCATGTGGTCTGATGAGACAAAAATAGAGCTTTTTGGTCTAAACTCCACTTGCTGTGTTTGGAGGAAGAAGAAGGATGAGTACAACCCCAAGAACACCATCCCAACCGTGAAGCATGGAGGTGGAAACATCATTCTTTGGGGATGCTTTTCTGCAAAGGGGACAGGACGACTGCACCGTATTGAGGGGAGGATGGATGGGGCCATGTATCGCGAGATCTTGGCCAACAACTTCCTTCCCTCAGTAAGAGCACTGAAGATGGGTCGTGGCTGGGTCTTCCAGCATGACAACGACCCAAAACACACAGCCAGGGCAACTAAGGAGTGGCTCCGTAAGAAGCATCTCAAGGTCCTGGAGTGGCCTAGCCAGTCTCCAGACCTGAACCCAATAGAAAATCTTTGGAGGGAGCTGAAAGTCCGTATTGCCCAGCGACAGCCCCGAAACCTGAAGGATCTGGAGAAGGTCTGTATGGAGGAGTGGGCCAAAATCCCTGCTGCAGTGTGTACAAACCTGGTCAAGAACTACAGGAAACGTATGATCTCTGTAATTGCAAACAAAGGTTTCTGTACCAAATATTAAGTTCTGCTTTTCTGACGTATCAAATACTTATGTCATGCAATAAAATGCAAATTAATTACAAACCCGATTCCAAAAAAGTTGGGACACTGTACAAATTGTGAATAAAAAAGGAATGCAATAATTTACAAATCTCATAAACTTATATTTTATTCACAATAGAATATAGATAACATATCAAATGTTGAAAGTGAGACATTTTGAAATGTCATGCCAAATATTGGCTCATTTTGGATTTCATGAGAGCTACACATTCCAAAAAAGTTGGGACAGGTAGCAATAAGAGGCCGGAAAAGTTAAATGTAAATATAAGGAACAGCTGGAGGACCAATTTGCAACTTATTAGGTCAATTGGCAACATGATTGGGTATAAAAAAAGCCTCTCAGAGTGGCAGTGTCTCTCAGAAGTCAAGATGGGCAGAGGATCACCAATTCCCCCAATGCTGCGGTGAAAAATAGTGGAGCAATATCAGAAAGGAGTTTCTCAGAGAAAAATTGCAAAGAGTTTGAAGTTATCATCATCTACAGTGCATAATATCATCCAAAGATTCAGAGAATCTGGAACAATCTCTGTGCGTAAGGGTCAAGGCCGGAAAACCATACTGGATGCCCGTGATCTTCGGGCCCTTAGACAGCACTGCATCACATACAGGAATGCTACTGTAATGGAAATCACAACATGGGCTCAGGAATACTTCCAGAAAACATTGTCGGTGAACACAATCCACCGTGCCATTCGCCGTTGCCAGCTAAAACACTATAGGTCAAAAAAGAAGCCATATCTAAACATGATCCAGAAGCGCAGGCGTTTTCTCTGGGCCAAGGCTCATTTAAAATGGACTGTGGCAAAGTGGAAAACTGTTCTGTGGTCAGACGAATCAAAATTTGAAGTTCTTTTTGGAAAACTGGGACGCCATGTCATCCGGACTAAAGAGGACAAGGACAACCCAAGTTGTTATCAGCGCTCAGTTCAGAAGCCTGCATCTCTGATGGTATGGGGTTGCATGAGTGCGTGTGGCATGGGCAGCTTACACATCTGGAAAGGCACCATCAATGCTGAAAGGTATATCCAAGTTCTAGAACAACATATGCTCCCATCCAGACGTCGTCTCTTTCAGGGAAGACCTTGCATTTTCCAACATGACAATGCCAGACCACATACTGCATCAATTACAACATCATGGCTGCGTAGAAGAAGGATCCGGGTACTGAAATGGCCAGCCTGCAGTCCAGATCTTTCACCCATAGAAAACATTTGGCGCATCATAAAGAGGAAGATGCGACAAAGAAGACCTAAGACAGTTGAGCAACTAGAAGCCTGTATTAGACAAGAATGGGACAACATTCCTATTCCTAAACTTGAGCAACTTGTCTCCTCAGTCCCCAGACGTTTGCAGACTGTTATAAAAAGAAGAGGGGATGCCACACAGTGGTAAACATGGCCTTGTCCCAACTTTTTTGAGATGTGTTGATGCCATGAAATTTAAAATCAACTTATTTTTCCCTTAAAATGATACATTTTCTCAGTTTAAACGTTTGATATGTCATCTATGTTGTATTCTGAATAAAATATTGAAATTTGAAACTTCCACATCATTGCATTCTGTTTTTATTCACAATTTGTACAGTGTCCCAACTTTTTTGGAATCGGGTTTGTACTTAAAAATCATACAATGTGATTTTCTGGATTTTTGTTTTAGATTCCGTCACTCACAGTTGAAGAGTACCTATGATAAAAATTACAGACTTCTGCATGCTTTGTAAGTGGGCAAACCTGCAAAATCGGCAGTGTATCAAATACTTGTTCTTCCCACTGTATATATATATATATATATACACAGTGTTGGGGAAAGTTACTTTTAAAAGTAATGCATTACAATATTGTGTTACTCCCTAAAAAAGTAACTAATTGCGTTACTTAGTTAATTTTTATGGAAAGTAATATGTTACATTAGTAATTTGTGTTACTTTTTCTCACTTGGGCTGGGCTTGCTTGTTTGTTTTTTAATAACAACAAATGATGTAAAGGCCATTTCACACCAAAAGTGAAATGAATAAGCCTCAGGCTGAAAGAAATGCAAATTCACGCCTGTACAGTTAAAAAAAACTTTTCAGCTGTTCAGCCATTCTGGATTGAAGGAGAATAGGATGCAGGAGAAGAACGTTCAACATGGTTACTTCAGCAATAAAAATAAATGAAACAACAAATGTGATGTTTATCTAAAGTCATTTTTGCTTATTAGTATGGTTGAAGTGGATCATCGAAGGTCAGCAGCAAAGACATTGGTTAATAAAGTGAGATTAAATACATAAAGTATATTTGTGTAATTTAATATATTTAATTATTGCAGGTTTGCGTAATATTCTGAGTTTGCATTTCACTGTTTTTATTATTTTTGAGTAATACTGAATCTGTTTTTGTGCAAGTGAGATGAGTAAATGCCTGCTCACATTTATTCTAAAACTACAATAACCATCAGGTTTACACAGTGCACACAACGCCTCTGCACTTACTCATGATTTTTCTCAACATGGGGGACAGGAGAGCTGTCAGTCAATAAATGGAAAACAAGGTATTTGAAAATACTTTGAAAAATTATTTGAAAAAGTAACTCAGATATTTTGCTGTAAATTTAAAAGTAATGCGTTATTTTACTAGTTACTTGAAAAAGTAATCTGATTACATAACTCAAATTACTTGTAATGCGTTACCCCCCAACACTGTATATATATATATATATATATATATATATATATATATATATATATACACACACACACACTAACGGTCAAAAGTTTGGAAACATTAAGGTTTTTTCATGTTTTTCATTGGAATGAATTACATTTTAAAATATATTATAACAGAAACCAGTTAATTTAAATTGTAATAATATTTCACAGTATTGCTGTTTTTACTGTATTTTTGATCAAATGAATGCAGCCTTAGTGAGATTAAGAGACTTTCAAAAACATTAAAAAACCTTAATGTTTCCAAACTTTATATATATATATATATATATTCAGAAAGCCCCTGTCCCAAAGGCCTTATGAACAGTTGGTGCAACCCTCCCAAAACCCTAAAGGCAAACATACTTAATATAAAACTGCCCTCTCATATCAGTTTAGCCAACATCCACAACAACCCATGTCAAAGGAACCGGCCGGCTCCATAAACAAGTAATGATTTATTTAAGAACAGGCAGCTATATGAAAAAAAAAAATCTCCTGATGTAATTCATCAGCGTGGCTGGGGAGTTCAGCAGGCAGGACTAGTGGCAGGCGGCCCAGGGGACAGATTAAAATGACTGTTATTAAAGGACTTCAGGATGTTCCTCTTACTTATTAATACGCCAGTGGGCTGCTTGAACAGGCTCTTCTGCTGGAGGACCAGTTGTTGACCCTTGCATGACTGGCAGGTTTTTATCCCGCAGACTTAGCTGTAAATCGCATACATGTGCCATGCATCACACAGTGGGGACCCGCGAGGCAGACGTGATGCATGTTGACATGAAGTTAAGTGAGGAGGATGGATTTCCTCTCAGAGAACAAGCACACAGAGGGGTCTGTTTCTCAGGGTGCGGTGTATTGAAGGAACGGGCACCCCATCGGTCACGCTCAGATTAGGGCTCGCATAGACTAGTTGGGTAGTCAACAACTTCAGCGTGCAATAACCATACGACATGCTTATCCCTTAAAGGGATAGTTCACCCAAAAATAAAAACTTTCATTAATTACTCATCCTGAAGTCGTTCCAAATCCATAAGACTTTCTTTATCTTCAGTACACAAATGAAGATCTTTTTGATGAAATCTGAGAGCTTTCTGTCCCTCCAATGACAGTTACGCAACTACCACTGACGCTTCAAAAAGTTCATAAAGAAATGATGGATTAAAAATGATGGATTAAAACGAATCCATATGAATTGAGACTCGATCGCTTTATATGAGGAACAGATTGAATTTAGGCTTTTATTCACATATAAATATTCATCAATTCACACATCAGTTGTGGCAAACGGAAGCTCAAGCATGTTCACATGATGTGCGAGAACCAATGAGGTTCATTCTCGTGTTACGCAGCACGTTTGAACTTCCTCAAGAACCAATGAGGTTCATTCTCGTGTTACGCAGCACGTTTGAACTTCCTCAAGAACCAATTAGGATCATTCTCGTGTTACGCAGCACGTTTGAACTTCCTCAAGAACCAATTAGGATCATTCTCGTGTTACGCGTCACGTTTGAACTTCCTCAAGAACCAGTGAGGATCATTCTCGTGTTACGCGTCACGTTTGAACTTCCTCAAGAACCAATGAGGATCATTCTCGTGTTACGCGTCACGTTTGAGCTTCAGCAAGAACCAATGAGGATCATTCTCGTGTTACGCGTCACGTTTGAGCTTCAGCAAGAACCAATGAGGATCATTCTCGTGTTACGCAGCACGTTTGAGCTTCAGCAAGAACCAATGAGGTTCATTCTCGTGTTACGCAGCACGTTTGAGCTTCAGCAAGAACCAATGAGGATAATTCTCGTGTTACGCATCACGTTTGAGCTTCAGCAAGAACCAATGAGGTTCATTCTCGTGTTGTATGTGGCAGGAGAGCGATGACAGCGAATAGACAACACAAATTTTGTCTTATTCTATTTTAAACTATTTTTGAACCGTCTGAATGAAGATCTAAGTGATGTGAGTACAGATCCATTATTGCTTTTACTGTTGAAGACCTGTGATGTCAAAATGTTATACAAGGAGGCTAACCCCTAGGCTAACTGTTAAAATGTTATGCACATATTGTTCAACGTCAAAGACACAGATGTTAATGTTATAATGTTGCGTGCCAATTTACGTGTTATTTTGCCTATGTTAAATTCAAAATAAAACCCTTATTTTAATGTTTTTACTATACATATAAGAGTTGAATTGTTGCAAACATTGGGCTGTTCAATTAATAAACAGCTGTTGACATAAATATGTCTTTTTCTTTTAAACGGTAACATAAACCATAAGTACTCCATGAGTATTGACAAGTAACCGACTAGGAGAAATCGGTAGTTGTGCAACCCCTAGCTCAGATGAGGTAGTGAACACTTCTTAGAGCAGCACCACATGCCGAGATGTGTTGTGACAGTAGCATGTACTTTTCTTGGGGCGTGATACAACGGCCGGCTATTAGTGGAAAACTCTTTATGAGAAAATGCATGGTGGTAATTTTCCTGGAAGGTCTGCGTGTGCTTGTATGTCGCTGCGGCGCAAAGTGCGTGTTTTTATGTCATGTTCCATCTTTGTCTTTCTTGCTGGTGGCAGAGGACGAGAGGAGCGAGAGCCGGTATGGTGTGGGTGTTTGGACTCCCAAGAGCGCGTTCTGTCAGGGAGAGAGTGCTGACCAAGCATAACACTTCAAGGGCAGACGGAGGGGACTGCTGTATTAGCCGTCCCACTGGAACTCTTCCACTTATCTGCAATGGCAGCCCTGAGACCACCAAAGACACGGAGGAGAGGGTATATGTCCATTTGCATGTCACAAGTTGATGTACAGCCACTTCTACAGAAGAAGTCACTGCAAACATGCAGTTCACCCTCGATGCAACACTGCTGACAGGATTACGTCAGATGACTGACGCAATATTAAATGTCATCTTTCTGCATCCACACAAAACTTGAGTAGAAGAGACGTGGGGCATTAAACATGAATTATTGATCAGTTGAATCTTTGGTGGCTTTTAGATGTTAGGGTTGATTTTTCACTTATGGTCAATATGCTTTTGGACAACAGATATGGGTCAGATATGAAACGGCAGAATTGACTGAGCCATCACTTAGCACATTAAAGTTATCTCACCAAAAAATGAAATTTACTCGCCCTCAGTTTACTCACTCATGTCGCTCCAAACCTGCACTGTAAAAAAACATGATCAGTAAGTCATGACAACATGTTTTTACATTACTTTAACTCATTAAAATAAGTTAAGCAATTTTTTAATACGTTTTTTTATACGTTATACAAGATTCAACTTATTTTTTAAAAGCCAGTTTAATGTAATTTAAGATTAAATGATACATATACAAGATATTTTGTCCTTTTTTGCCCATACAATGAAAGTTCATGGGGTCCAATGTTTGTTTGAACATCACTGACCTTCACTGTATGGACAAAAACAGCTGAAGCGGCCTTCAAAATATCTTATTCTGTGTTCTGCATGAGCAAGCCATACAACGAGAGTGATTAAATGATGACAAAATCTTCATTTTTGGGTGAACATTCCCTTTTAAGCACACGTTCTTCAAACTCAAGCAGGGCATGCAGATCCAACATCTCATTCTTCCCGTCATTCCCTGCCCTCTCTCTCTATGATTTCGGTCAAAGAAATGGCAAAAAGTCCCCCTTCAAAAAAAAGTGGAATTGATTGATAGTGCCACATTAGTATCCATTCTAATGTCCTCTTACAGGATTAGTTCACTTCAAAATGAAAATTTCCTGATAATTTACTCACCCCCATGCCATCCAAGATGTTCATGTCTTTCTTTCTTCAGTCGAAAAGAAATTAAGTTTTTTGAGGAAAACATTTCAGGATTTTTCTCCAAATAATGGACTTCAATAGCAACCAAAATGTTGAAGGTCCAAATCAATGCAGTTTCAAAGGGCTTCGAAGGCTCTGCAAGGTTCCAGCTGAGGAATAGGGTCTTATCTAGCGAAACCATCTGTCATTTTCTAAAAAAAAAATAACAATTTGTATACTTTTTAACCTAAATTGCTCATCTTGCACTGCTCTGCGACACACCATGGATTGCGCAATCACGTCGGAAAGGTCACGCACGCTAGACGTATGCAAAAGGTACCGCCCCCGTGTTTTAAGCGCTCGTGCGAAGATTAATACAAACATCCTTTAGCAAAAAAAGGTTAAACAACGATGTCGGACGATTTTGAAGTTGGAGATGGAGTTTTTTTTGGTAAAAGGCGTTTGTATTAGTCTTCACTTGGGGCGGTACTTCCGCCTACATCTAGCGTGACCTTTCCGACGTGATTGCGCAATCCGTGGCACGTCGCAGAGCAGCGCAAGATGAGCAATTTAGGTAAAAAAATATATAAATGTTTAGCTTTTCTTGAAAATGACCGATGGTTTCGCTAGATAAAACCCTATTCCTCGTCTGGGATCATGCAGAGTAGGGCTGTCACTTTACGTTCGAAAATTGATTGCACAATCGATCGGACCAACCAACACAAGTTTCGAAAACTAAAATAGAGAATCGATTTTAACCAAATATGTACATTATTAATTTTAAACGAATTAAACAAATAAAAAAGACAGATGTAACAAAACTCACAAACAAGCAGAAAAAGAAAATAAAGAATTCCGAAAGTGCAGTAGGCGTTGCGAAAGCTAAAATACCCCCACCTTGCGCAGCTGGCAATGAAGTACCTGAGTGTCCCTGGGACATCAGTGCGGTCGGAGCGCGTCTTCTCAACAGCTGGACATATTTTGAATAAAAAACGCTCTGCTCTGGACCCCGAAAATGTTGATCGACTTGTTTTCCTGTCCAATAATTTGTAATACGCCTAGCCTTATTTGCACGTTTCATTATACGCCTGCCTATAGCCTAAGTGTCGGTTACGTTCAGTTAAAAAAAACACATGGCCTGTTCTCAAGTAAGTCCATTTAAAGTTTCATTTTTGAACAGTTGTCTATAATGGATTGAATCATTACGTAAAATAATTTGAGATTTTTGAATAGCCTAAATCATAAATGCAGCCCTGTTGTAGACTGCAGATGTTTCTAGTCCACTGTCTGATTTGGAGAATGTAGCGGCCCTGCGTGTTTATCCTACACGAACTTCACGTTCAATGTAGGCTAGTCCTTCAGTGAATTTTAAGTTTTATTTTCAACCTCTTTTCATGGGCTACAATCTTACGTAGGCGAAATTTGTTTGACATTTCTAATCGTAAACACAGCCATGTTGAAGCCTGCAGTAATGTTTTTCATTGATGTTATGGCAGTCCACTCTGCTTATTGTTTTTCGAGAATGTTGCACTCCTGTTTATCATTGTGCACGGAACTTCACGCCAATAAATCATCAGAAATATTGCTGACGTCTCAAGTGCCCTCTTTACGTTCGTCCTAATGCCTGTTAGTTGTCCGTGGATTGGCCTATATTTGGCGTTGAAAATGGAAACGTCTTTAGACATGGAAAATCGATTTTACAATCGATTCAATGACCACTTATGTCTCAAAAATCGAACAGGATTTTTTCACAAGTGACAGCCGTAGTGCAGAGCCTCTGAAGCCCTTCGAAGCCCTTTGAAACTGCATTGATTTGGACCTTCAACCAGTTGGTTGCAATTGAAGTACATTATGTGAAGAAAAATCCTGGAATGTTTTCCTCAAAAACTTAATTTCTTTTCGACTGAAGAAAGAAAGAGACGAACATCTTGGATGAGATGGGGGTGAGTAAATTATCAGGAAATTTTCATTTTAAAGTGAACTAATCCTTTAAGTCACTTCCCTTCTACCGCAATAGTCATGCATATGTTACAAGTGCTATTTTTTCTATACTTAAAAAGTTTGGTAACACTTTAGTATGGGGAAAACATATTCACTATTAACCACGACTTTTACATTACTGCTTATTAATAGTTAGTAAGGTAGTTGTTAAGTTTAGGTATTGGTAGGGTTAAGGGATGTAGAATATGGTCATGCAGAATAAGGCATTAATATGTGCTTTATAAGTACTAATAAACAGCCAATATCCTAGTAATATGCATGCTAATAAGCAACTAGTTAATAGTGAGAATTGAACCCTAAACTAAAGTGTTACCAAAAGTTTTTTAATTTTCTCTTACCCTACTTTTTAAGGTGCTCTGGTAACACTTTACAATACGATCCCATTAGTTAACATTAGATAATGCATTAATTAACAATGAGCATTACATTTGTTACCATATTTATTAATTGCTGTTAACGTTAGTTAACTGAAATACATCTGTAACACTTTAGTTTAGGGTCTAATTCTTATAAAGCACATATTAATGCCTTATTCTGCATGACCATATTCTACATCTCCTAATCCTACCCAATACCCAAATTTAACAACTACCTTACTAACTATTAATAAGCAGTAATTAGGAGTTTATTGAGTCGTAGTTATTAGTTAGTTAATAGTGAGAATTGGACCCTAATCTAAAGCGTGACCAATACATCTGTTCATTGTTAGTTCAAGTTAGCTCAGGTGCATTAAATAATATTAACAAATACAACCTTTGATAATGTATATGTAAATATGATAATGTATTAGTAAATGTTGAAAAATAACAATAAATGCTTTAAAAATATTTTTCATTGGAACCGGTAACACTTTATTTTAGGGTCCAATTCTCACTATTAACTAGTTGCTATCAGCATGCATATTACTAGGATATTGGCTGTTTATTAGTACTTATAAAGCACATATTAATGCCTTATTCTGCATGATCATATTCTACATCCCTTAATCCTACCAATACCTAAACTTAACAACTACCTTACTAACTATTAATAAGCAGTAATTAGGAATTTATTTAGGCAAAAGTCGTGGTTAATAGTTAGGTAATAGTGAGAATTGGACCCTAATCTAAAGTGTGACCATGGAACCTTATTGTAAAGTGATACCGATGCATTTATACATATGCATTTACAAAACATGACACAAAAATTCAAATTGTTAAACGTCATGTCTAAAATTCACATTACATTTTTTCTAGCCTCGGGTCGGGACTTGTCCAAACCATGAGCAGTAGGTGAAGTAGGAGAACATGGGAGACCTGACTGGAAGCTTTTTTTTGCAATTCCGTTCGGGGTCCTTTAGGCACATAGAAATGACACACTTCACCTTCAAGAAAAGCAGAATCCCAGAGGACTGATCTAGCAGCTGCTCCGTCTCAATCCGAGTGCAGTCGGCTTGCTCTATCTGCAGTCAAGCAGTGCCAGAAAGCTCAAGCAGAGCTGGGAAGTTAAGTCCTGAGAGAGGCTCGCTGCTAGAGGCTCCAGCCCTCACACACGTACAGCCGCTCTAATTGGACCACAGGAAGTTCAGGTGTGAGCAGGGAGAGAACAGACGATCTTCCCATCAGGAGGACACTAAAGCCCTCACTGATGCAGCCCAGTGTATGTGCTAATTGGGTATCAGGCTGTTTCAGGGGCAAAGAGTAAATGACTGTTTGTTGATTTTAAGAGGGCCGGATCATGTCATAACTTCAGGAGGCTTTACCTCGGAGACCTCACACTGGATGTAGGCAATTAGACGAGGCCGGAAACAAGGTCAAAGGCTTGTAATAGCTTCGGTTTGGACTGTTATTAAAACAGAAGGTAGTAAAACAGCACGCTCACGCAACAGATGCACACACAAAAATATCAACTCGGGCCTTTCTAACAGTCTGAGCACATGGTTGTGTATACAAACGCCTTCAGCACAGCACACAGGAAAAAGGATGAAGTTGCGCTGCTATGACTTTATGCCATGAAACCCTGGAGGCAGATGAACAGTACCAGGAAGGAGAAAGCCTCCTAGGACTAAGAGGAAGAGAGATTTCTCTTTCTGTCTAGCTGTTGTTCTCTCTCTGCCTCCTCCTTTCTGGGTCATGGATCCAGCATATACAGCAGGATTGGAGGGAGACGATGTCTGTATTCACGCTTTATGGGTCACAGACACTTAATGCAGGGTTAATGGATAAACAGTGGGTGTTTAAAAACATGCAAAGTGCATCTGAGTGCTCCCATTCATGCAAAGACTGTCCAGCAAGGTACATTCATACTGATGGAGATTTGTCATGACAAAGCAGGCAGAAGTGATTTGTTTTCAGTGCGAGTTGGTGATCAGAGGCAACACGCACTCAAAAAATGGATTTTTGCTGCTTGTGCAGTTTGGTTAATTAAAATTAGCTAATGCAACACAATTCTTGAACATTCTGACACAGCCTAATTTCAATGCGTGCAATCAATTTAAATTTGTCAAATGGAAGTTTACTTCATCCATTTTTGTTGGGAACACATGACGCATGTTGGACATTATTATTATTTCTTAAATCTGTTGTTTAATTCACTTAGTACTCTACTCAATTACAACATGGTTATTTCATTATTTCTTCTTGTAAAAAAAAAAAAAAAGAGTAAAATTAAACGTGAAGTAGAAACATAATATAGTAATATTTTTTATATTTATAATTATATATTTATATAAAAATATGACTTATGCAATGAACAGTGACCCTATGAAAAAATTACCGTTAAGATATGCAATGAAGTGTGCATATTCCTTCTGTCCTCATTTAAAACAAAAATGCTCTGTTATACGACACAATCATGACAATATCACATTTTGATGTTTAATCTACACTACCATTCATTTTTTAAAATGTTTCTGAAAGACTCTCTTCTGCTCACCAAGGCTTCACTCTAAAAATGCTGGGTTGTTTTAACCTAGTTTTGGGTCAAATATGGACAAACCCAACCGTTGGGTTAAAAATGTAATTAAAAAATTTAACCCAACGGCTGGGTTTGTCCATATTTGACCCAAATTTGGGTTAAAACAACCCAGCATTTTTTAGAATGTGCATTTATTTGATTAAAAATCCAACAAAAACAGGATTATTGACAAATATTAATTACAATTTAAAACAACAGTTTTTTATTTCTAAATGTAATTTAAATCTGCGATGCAAAGCTGAATTTTCAGCATCATTACTCCAGTCTTCAGTGTCACATGATCCTTCAGAAATCATTCTAATATGATGATTTGATGCTTTTCAGAATTATTATACATGCTATATTTATTTTTTTGTGTGGAAAATGTGATAGAAGAACAGCATTTACAGTATTATATCATATTGAAAAATATTTTTTTTAATATAAGTCTTAACTGTCACTTTTGATCAATTTAGTATGGAAACTTGTTTCTGCCACAGAATAAAAAATAAATAAGGTAATTGCGACTTTTTATCTCACAGTTCAGACTTTTTTCTCGCAATTGCGACTTTACATCTCTTGCGTGATATAAAGTTGCAATTGCGAGTTATAAAGTCAGAATTGCGTGATATAAACTTGCAATTTTGAGAAAAAAAATCAGAATTGCGAGTTTATATCTTGCAATTCTGACTTTATAACACAATTTTGACTTTCTTTCTTGCAATTGCGAGTTTATATCACAAAATTCTGAGAAAAAAAGTCAGAATTGCGAGATAGAGACTCACAATTGTGAGACAAAAAGTCACAATTATCTTTTAAATTGTTTTATTCCGTAGCGGAAACAAGCTTCCATAATTTAGTGCATCCTTGCTGCATTAAAATATTAATTTCTTGAAAACATAATCACACTGACCCCAAACTTCTGAACAGTAGTGTAAATGTAGAGAAAAAAATTGGGCAACACGACAAAAACAGAGACCTAATAACCAGAAAAATAAGTTGTTGAACAACTAAAGTTACAGTTGGCACATATCGGCATCATGGGAATGAGGTGTGGCTTTGCTGATTACAAAAGTAGAGCTGCTTAGCCTAATAAATGCTCAGTTTGAAGGGTTACACACAGTATTTTAGACCAACTCGCACACAAATGCCATCTGTGGTCATTCTGACCTTTTCTTAAAATACATTTAATTTAAAATTTACGTGCTTAAAAAGAATGCACACTGAGTGTTTATCACAAACAATGATTCTGATGGATGGATTAAAAACACAAGGACACTACAATCAACCAAACCAATCAAAGTTCAGTCTACAGGCTTATACAAAAAACAACACAACCTTTTGGCCTGATTTCTAAGAATTCAAGAGCTCCTTCTCAATCCCAAGAGCATACAAACAACCCAAAACTGTTTAAAATGGATAATTGTGTCCTTCACTATCAATACGAAGTCAGCGGTTCAGTGCACAAAATATTTTTTTCTTAAAGGGCACAACCATACGCAGAATATTACAGGCAACGGGAGGGAGTTGTTGAGCTCACTGAACCAGAATGGGATATAACACCATTCAAAATGCCAGTGGCTGAGCCGTTCTCTCACTTCACACCTTCCCTGCATGTTTATATTTAATTCCCTTTAAAGTCCCCAAGGACAATGTGACAGTGTGGTAGAATAAGAGTTAGGTGAGGCATTGGACACAGGGATCCTTGATTCACAATAATTCTATGTGACAAAGGCTCATCTGCCGCTAGCGCACCAAGTTCAAGTGGCCTTGCAGAGCGTTTTGTGTGCGGATGGTTTACGGCTTATGTAAAATCTCTCTAAGCCTTGTTTGGTGCTCGACAAAACTTCTTGTTGTTGTACGTATGGGTGTAGGAACTACTTTGAGGTTCCCCTCTGGATTTTTCCCAGTTAGTACATGCCTTTCCTTTCCTTTAACAGAATGAGCAATGGCAGTGAGATAGTGGGGTGCTGTGTTGGTTATGAAATGTGCACGTTCGCTCTGGTCTCTGCAGATCATGCTGATTCTGGGAGTCCCTGTTCCTGTTTTAAAATCTAACAACATAAACAGACACGGACTCCTGCAGTTGTGTGTGTATGTTTCCGCATATATAGTAGTGATGCCCGGCCAAGGAAAATTGACACCTTCACCCTTTATTCAAATATTATTACAAATTTGTTAAAGATTTTGTAAGCATATAGCGTAGTTGTGGTTGGAGTCAATTGTTTTATTTGTGATAACGCAATGAAACATGCCAAATGTGACGACATAATTTTTGGCCAGGATGTCATACAAAGAAATATGAACGCATGCAAAAACGAGAGAACCAACACAATAATATCCGATTATGTAGTAGCCAATGTATGCTTTTTCCTGTGAGATTTTTGTTTTTCTATGCATAAATAAAATCTATAGCTGTATTTGCCTTTTTTGCCAAATAATTCCATCAGAATGCACACCGAGTGTATCCCTTAAAGGGTTAGTTCACCCAAAAATGAAAATTCTGTCATAAATCCATATGAATTGAGTGGATTAGTCCACATTTTCTGAAGAGACTCGACCGCTTTATATGATGAACAGATTGAATTTAGGCTTTTATTCACATATAAACATTCATCAACTCACACATCAGTTGTGGTAAACAGAAGCTCAAGCATGTTCACTTGATGTGCGAGAACCAATGAGGTTCATTCTCGTGTTACACAGCACGTTTGAGCTTCTGCAAGAACCAATGAGGTTCATTCTCGTGTTACACAGCACATTTGAGCTTCTGCAAGAACCAATGAGATTCATTCTCGTGTTACACAGCACATTTGAGCTTCTGCAAGAACCAATGAGGTTCATTCTCGTGTTACACAGCACATTTGAGCTTCTGCAAGAACCAATGAGATTCATTCTCGTGTTACACAGCACATTTGAGCTTCTGCAAGAACCAATGAGGTTCATTCTCGTGTTACGCAGCACGTTTGAGCTTCAACAAGAACCAATGAGGTTCATTCTCGTGTTACGCAGCACGTTTGAGCTTCAGCAAGAACCATTGAGGTTCATTCTCGTTTTACGCAGCACGTTTGAGCTTCTGCAAGAACCAATGAGGTTCATTCTCGTGTTACGCAGCACGTTTGAGCTTCAGCAAGAACCAATGAGGTTCATTCTCGTGTTACGCAGCAAGTTTGAGCTTCAGCAAGAACCAATGAGGTTCGTTCTCATGTTACGCAGCACATTTGAGCTTCTGCAAGAACCATTGAGGTTTATTCTCGTGTTACGCAGCACGTTTGAGCTTCTGCAAGAACCACTGAGGTTCATTCTCGTGTTACGCAGCACGTTTGAGCTTCTGCAAGAACCAATGAGGTTCATTCTTGTGTTACGCAGCACGTTTGGGCTTCTGCAAGAACCAATGAGGTTCATTCTCTTGTTACGCAGCACGTTTGGGCTTCTGCAAGAACCAGTGAGGTTCATTCTCGTGTTACGCAGCACGTTTGAGCTTCAGCAAGAACCAATGAGGTTCATTCTTGTGTTACGCAGCACGTTTGAGCTTCAACAAGAACCAATGAGGTTCATTCTCGTGTTACGCAGCACGTTTGAGCTTCTGCAAGAACCAATGAGGTTCATTCTCATGTTACGCAGCACGTTTGAGCTTCAGCAAGAACCAATGAGGTTCATTCTCGTGTTACGCAGCACGTTTGAGCTTCAGCAAGAACCAATGAGGTTCATTCTCGTGTTACGCAGCACGTTTGAGCTTCAGCAAGAACCAATGAGGTTCATTCTCGTGTTACGCAGCACGTTTGAGCTTCTGCAAGAACCAATGGGGTTTGTTCTCGCATGTCAATCAGTTTCGGTTGAGCTTCTGTTTATGTTCACTGATCAATGTTTATATGTGAATAAAAGCCTAAATTCACTCTTTTCATCATATAAAGTGATTGAGTCTCCAGAAAATTTGGACTAAACTGCTCAATTCATATGGATTAGTTTTACGTTCTCTTTATGAAGTTTTTGAAGCGTCAGTGGTAGTTGCGCAGCTGTCAATGGAGAGATAGAAAGCGCTCAGATTTCATCAAAAAGATCTTCATTTGTGTTCCAAAGATGAACGAAAGTCTTACGGGTTTGGAACGACATGAGATTGAGTAAATGATGACAGAATTTTCATTTTTGAGTGAACTATCCATTTAACCAAGTTTAGAGTTTTGTTCTTCTTTCTTTGTTCTTGAATTTAGGCTTTTATTCACATATAAACATTCATCAACTCACACATCAGTTGTGGTAAACAGAAGCTCAAGCATGTTCACTTGATGTGCGAGAACCAATGAGGTTCATTCTCGTGTTACACAGCACGTTTGAGCTTCTGCAAGAACCAATGAGGTTCATTCTCGTGTTACACAGCACATTTGAGCTTCTGCAAGAACCAATGAGATTCATTCTCGTGTTACACAGCACATTTGAGCTTCTGCAAGAACCAATGAGGTTCATTCTCGTGTTACACAGCACATTTGAGCTTCTGCAAGAACCAATGAGGTTCATTCTCGTGTTACGCAGCACGTTTGAGCTTCTGCAAGAACCAATGAGGTTCATTCTTGTGTTACGCAGCACGTTTGGGCTTCTGCAAGAACCAATGAGGTTCATTCTCTTGTTACGCAGCACATTTGAGCTTCTGCAAGAACCATTGAGGTTTATTCTCGTGTTACGCAGCACGTTTGAGCTTCTGCAAGAACCACTGAGGTTCATTCTCGTGTTACGCAGCACGTTTGAGCTTCTGCAAGAACCAATGAGGTTCATTCTTGTGTTACGCAGCACGTTTGGGCTTCTGCAAGAACCAATGAGGTTCATTCTCTTGTTACGCAGCACGTTTGGGCTTCTGCAAGAACCAGTGAGGTTCATTCTCGTGTTACGCAGCACGTTTGAGCTTCAGCAAGAACCAATGAGGTTCATTCTTGTGTTACGCAGCACGTTTGAGCTTCAACAAGAACCAATGAGGTTCATTCTCGTGTTACGCAGCACGTTTGAGCTTCTGCAAGAACCAATGAGGTTCATTCTCATGTTACGCAGCACGTTTGAGCTTCAGCAAGAACCAATGAGGTTCATTCTCGTGTTACGCAGCACGTTTGAGCTTCAGCAAGAACCAATGAGGTTCATTCTCGTGTTACGCAGCACGTTTGAGCTTCAGCAAGAACCAATGAGGTTCATTCTCGTGTTACGCAGCACGTTTGAGCTTCTGCAAGAACCAATGGGGTTTGTTCTCGCATGTCAATCAGTTTCGGTTGAGCTTCTGTTTATGTTCACTGATCAATGTTTATATGTGAATAAAAGCCTAAATTCACTCTTTTCATCATATAAAGTGATTGAGTCTCCAGAAAATTTGGACTAAACTGCTCAATTCATATGGATTAGTTTTACGTTCTCTTTATGAAGTTTTTGAAGCGTCAGTGGTAGTTGCGCAGCTGTCAATGGAGAGATAGAAAGCGCTCAGATTTCATCAAAAAGATCTTCATTTGTGTTCCAAAGATGAACGAAAGTCTTACGGGTTTGGAACGACATGAGATTGAGTAAATGATGACAGAATTTTCATTTTTGAGTGAACTATCCATTTAACCAAGTTTAGAGTTTTGTTCTTCTTTCTTTGTTCTTGAATTTAGGCTTTTATTCACATATAAACATTCATCAACTCACACATCAGTTGTGGTAAACAGAAGCTCAAGCATGTTCACTTGATGTGCGAGAACCAATGAGGTTCATTCTCGTGTTACACAGCACGTTTGAGCTTCTGCAAGAACCAATGAGGTTCATTCTCGTGTTACACAGCACATTTGAGCTTCTGCAAGAACCAATGAGATTCATTCTCGTGTTACACAGCACATTTGAGCTTCTGCAAGAACCAATGAGGTTCATTCTCGTGTTACACAGCACATTTGAGCTTCTGCAAGAACCAATGAGGTTCATTCTCGTGTTACGCAGCACGTTTGAGCTTCTGCAAGAACCAATGAGGTTCATTCTTGTGTTACGCAGCACGTTTGGGCTTCTGCAAGAACCAATGAGGTTCATTCTCTTGTTACGCAGCACGTTTGGGCTTCTGCAAGAACCAGTGAGGTTCATTCTCGTGTTACGCAGCACGTTTGAGCTTCAACAAGAACCAATGAGGTTCATTCTTGTGTTACGCAGCACGTTTGAGCTTCAACAAGAACCAATGAGGTTCATTCTCGTGTTACGCAGCACGTTTGAGCTTCTGCAAGAACCAATGAGGTTCATTCTCATGTTACGCAGCACGTTTGAGCTTCAGCAAGAACCAATGAGGTTCATTCTCGTGTTACGCAGCACGTTTGAGCTTCAGCAAGAACCAATGAGGTTCATTCTCGTGTTACGCAGCACGTTTGAGCTTCAGCAAGAACCAATGAGGTTCATTCTCGTGTTACGCAGCACGTTTGAGCTTCTGCAAGAACCAATGGGGTTTGTTCTCGCATGTCAATCAGTTTCGGTTGAGCTTCTGTTTATGTTCACTGATCAATGTTTATATGTGAATAAAAGCCTAAATTCACTCTTTTCATCATATAAAGTGATTGAGTCTCCAGAAAATTTGGACTAAACTGCTCAATTCATATGGATTAGTTTTACGTTCTCTTTATGAAGTTTTTGAAGCGTCAGTGGTAGTTGCGCAGCTGTCAATGGAGAGATAGAAAGCGCTCAGATTTCATCAAAAAGATCTTCATTTGTGTTCCAAAGATGAACGAAAGTCTTACGGGTTTGGAACGACATGAGATTGAGTAAATGATGACAGAATTTTCATTTTTGAGTGAACTATCCATTTAACCAAGTTTAGAGTTTTGTTCTTCCCTCATATTTATGTTTTCCTAATTTTTTTGGATGGTTTAACTAAACTTGTAGGCTCAATAAAAACAAACATCCCCTCCAGACATCACTTTCGGCCACTACTGTATCTCCAGCGAAAGCCATCTGCATGTAATCTCAATGAAAAATTACTGAAATGTTTAAAAATACAGCACAGCAAACCCACAGATTAATTATACACCTCACAGATGTCGGACGCAGGCTTAAGGCGGCGCCCCACCAGCTGATTTTTCACCCGTAAACTTAATTTACATAGTCATGGGACAATCAGAGCGAGTCTGGGCCGCGTCTCTCAGCGGGTGAGTTTTAACAGTCCTGGCGACTCAAACCTCTGCTGAGTTAATGGTTCTGCAGCGGATTCTCACGGCCTTGCTGTGGTCCAATGCGTTTCTTCTCACACTGAAGAACTGACAAGCTTTTATTAGAAGACATTTTGCTGCTTGGAAGTCATCCAAACTTATTTCTCACCAATTGTTTACCGTGGTGATTATGCAGGCAAGCTATTTTCTGAAGTTCTTCTACACTTATATGACTGCTAAAATGACTAATGACATACTAAAGCAGAGGCAGACTGTGTTTACTGAAAGTAACTATTTCTCACTCAAGCTGTGCATAAACATATACTCTCAATGGCAAGCCCCAGAGGAATAAATACACTCGCATGCATTCAAAGCGGAAAGATACTACAGAAATTGCATCCTATTTCAGCGAGTCTATTTGTGTGTTATTCCTGTTTTGCAATTTTCATGTGACGGGGAATTGGAAAGAAATGTCAGAGGCTTTAGTCTGTGACTCCTCTTCCATTCTGAAGCAGTGATTTTGACAGCAGGTGTAGAGCAAAAACAGTCAGTAGGTATGACATCTCAGACCAAAATGTAGTCGTTTTGATTACACAACAGTTCAATAAACAAAAGTTAATATTGACTAAAGGTCCAAGGACAATAACTACAACTACAAACTATATAACTATAAGTCCATACTACAAATATAATGATAATACCTTTCATTGGAATCACTTTCAGAATTATTTTTTTTCCAGCTTTTGAACGATAAAAACATTGACAGCCAATAAGAATTCACCCGACTTTAAAGAGCATTTAAAGCAGCAGATGACAAAACAGAGCTCGCTTATAATAAAAATAACATTATTGTGTGTTGGTGTGTGCACTAATATAGTTATCGTGGTTGCACTTTACTTTACAGTACGTGCACTTACAATGTACTTACAGTGTACTTACCTAAGAAAGTACTGGGTAATATAAGGTAACTAGGGTTACTACTAAAGACTAGTAGTCGTTCATAGCCTAATCAGCGCTCAAACGCACGCATAAAGCTCGCCACAGCGCACCAGCAAACATAATGATTATGAATATTGGTTCATTTAAAAGTAGACATTAAAATCTTTCTATAGATAGGCTATATTTCTCATGTCTGTGAGGCAAGTATACGCTGAGTTTCGGTTAATTTTTGTTACATGCTCAAGTTCACTGAGACGGCAGATCAAGCGCATCCTGATTGTTTTCATTATTTTACAAAAGCACAATGTTTTGTTGTTATTGTGACTTTACAGAAATAAAAGGCCTTTTTGCATTACTCCTGTATGACCAAAAATGAAGGAGTATTTAAAGTAAATGCAAGTGATCGCGCCGGCGCCTGTATGTCAGTGAGTGCGCTCTCCACACAAACACAGATATGCGCCTATATAATAGAACACATTTATCACATTTAGGTTAGCGTTAGAGCGAGCGGACTTGTAAAGTTGCTACTACTTACATGTTTCAAGTGATAAGCCATATTTGAGGTCGGTGAATGATAAGCGAATGCTTGGATTTCCTGCCGTTAACGATCTGTCTGTCACAGCCTGCGTGATTTCGCCACTTTTTTTTTATTTTTTTTCTGCGACTAAACGACTAATACAATTTTGGTCGACCAAGCCTCTTCTAGTCGACTAACAGTTAGTCGACTATTAGGGGGCAGCCCTAGTACATAGTATTTTGTAGTCATTTTTAGCCCGGGACACACTAACGTCAAATAACTAGCGGCAACGAAAGCCTCTCATCGTCTGCATCTTGGCCAAAAAGCTGTGCTTGAACACACCAAAAGGATTAAATGTGACTGTCAACTAGCACTGCGTTCTACTCCTGCATGTAAGTAAATATCTGTATATGTCAGCAGGTATCAATAGTCTATATTCATCATTCAAAAAGGGAAACCAAAACTAGGACTGCAGATACACAAACTGTAAACAAAGCAGCGTTTGCTTACTATTTTAATATCAATCACGTTGATCACTTTCTTCATTCCAGTCGGCTCGTTATTATGAAAATATTTGTGGATTTGAATGCTTCGGTAAGATGACCTAAAATTATAACAGCCTTCTGTCTGTACCGCTTTCATTACTTTCGCTTTTATTCTCATGCACTGACTCGTTCGCTAAACTGAACAGCCAATCAGAGTTCTCTTTCTCGCCGACGGCCCGACACCAATTCAACATGCTGAATCAGCCCAAAAATCCCCAACGGCGTTTGACTAGAGCCAACGGTGCAGAACACACCGAAAAAACTAAGCCAACTGACGAAAACGACAAAAAAGGCTGACGATCGGCTTTTTGACAAACTACTGACAGTTATTTTTGCTTCAACAATGAAATTAGTTTCAAACAAAGTCAAAGCACAATTAACCATCATGTGTCTCACAGTAGTGGTGTTTTATTGTTAAGTGGTGAATAATTTAGTGGTGAATCACTGTTTTTGAACAAGTAGTGACATGGAAAAAGACGTGAGACGCATCGGTTAACGGTCCATCACATAGAAAAACAAGGGAAAAATAGCACGGTGTTCTGTGTGAATGGCCCCAAATGCCGATGAATGCTTTGTATTTAGTTTTTCACCGATGCCTGTGAACATGCATATGTGTTACATTTCTGAGACATAGCATAATCATGTCAATCACGTAATCAAGCCAGATCGGCTTTTAATATAGGCTATATTCATTTCTCAAAGTCATAAAACCATATTTGACAAAACACAAAAATGAAATAATCTTGAGAGTAATTTTATAATTAAAGGTGGAAAATTAAAAACATTTTGAAAAACAAAAATGTATTTTAAGTCGTGTCATCTTAAATTCTAATGCAGTGAAACAGCTGTCGGCAGGGGGTGCTGCAGCACCCTCAACACCCGCAGTTCTTGCGGCCATGTTTACTAGCGTATTGCTATACAGTACAGCGTGCGGAAAGTGTCACTGCAAAAAAATCCCCACCACTAATAAATAGGTTGAGATTGTGTCTGGAACACAGACAAGCAGAGTGATACAAACAGTGACAACTCCCAGTGTTGGAACACAAATTGGACTAGAAATAACTGTATAATATAAACTAAAATACATTCCAAACACAACATGTCCAGCTATTTTTTCAGATTTGCTCTGCCAGAGAAAACAGTACCAAAAGAAGCCAAAGCAGAAAGTGTTGCGAACACAGACAACAAACTGATTCAGAACTGTTTTACAAAATACCAGCACTTTTGGAGTATCGCCTGTCCAATCAAATTAGTGGACTGCAAATAACTTTTGCAACCCAAAGATTTTATTTGTGGAGGAAGCTATGTTTATGAGCACAAGCTGTTTGAATACTTAACCGAAGGGCAAGTTCTGCTTTAACTAGACAAGAGTTGCCTGATGATGTCATTGCCATAGATAATGGGCCAAGTCAGGGGTGAGAGGGTCCTCATGTCTGCCCACACACACAACCTGATGGCTTCTGCCTCTGTATGATGTCATTAGCAGAGATGTTTATGATTGGATGATGGAATACCCCTTGTGGGACAGTCGTGGCCTAATGGTTAGATAATCAGACTGGTTGCGGGTTCGATTCTCAATACTGGCAGGAAATGACTGAGGTGCCCTTGAGCAAGGCACCTAAACACCAATCACTCCCCGGGCGCCACAGCAAATGGCTGCCCACTGCTCCGGGTGTGTGTGTTTGCAGTGTGTGTGTGTATGTGTGTGTGTTCACTACTCAGCTCCTAATGTGTGTACACTAACATGGATGGGTTAAATGCAGAGGACAAATTCTGAGTATGGGTTACCATACTTGACCTTAATGTCACTGTTAATCATTTCTGCTAATAAAATGATAGTAATGAAAAACAACAGACAATGAAACAATGACAATAGCAAAAATGTCTTCTTACACAGATGCAATGCCACAACATGCAAAAAAAGTTTTTGTCCTAATCAGCCACAACGGCAATACTCAACAATACTCGGTTTCTATTTCTGCGACGTCGCAGCTAGAGCCGCAACACACTAACTATGACAATGATAATCTCAGGGACTGATTATGTGCTTTATTTAATGTTAAAAGAATTTAATGTGAATTTTGCATGACCTTTATAGCCAACCTGAAAGTGACAAAATTCACCTCAGATCTTGAAAATAAGTAAGGGATAATCCACGGCTAGCTGTGCATTAAATGATTTTAATGCACGACGTGAAGGCAAAGAACTGCCCGACGTGGGATAATCCACGGCTAGCGGTGCATTCAAATCATTTAATGCACCGCTAGCAGTGGGTTATCCCGCTTATACCATGGTTATTTGCCAACAATATTTGACCACAAGGGTAAAACTGACTGTTATTTTCGTCAGTTGCGGCTTCTTAGATCTAGCTTTCGGTCCGCTTTGAATCACAGAGACACAGAGATAAAGTAGTGCGCAAGATTACATTTATTTGAATAAATGAACTATGGCATTTATTTGAATTAATTATCGAGAGCGAGAGAGAGAGAGAGAGAGAGAGAGAGAACCTGCATCTGTTCAATATCTCTCTATTAACAACGAAGCTGTGAGATTAATTACTTCAATAGTGATGTAACCCACTCGTTGCTGAAAAATAAATGTAGTGATTCAGTAGCAAAGCTATTTTATTACTAGAAGTCGCAAGGCAGCGATAATAACAGGTTTCTGCGCTCCTGATTGTTTCTGTGTGCGCAGCGCGACCTCTGCTGTGTGTGAGTGACAAGTGTGTGTGTGTGTGTGTGCTTCAATGAAAACAGCGCATTAATATAGAACGGTGATTAAACTGACTTGGAACTACCTGTGCATTAAAGGGTTTTATTGCACACCTTCCAGCCAATCAGAATCGAGTATTCAGATGGACCATGGTATAAATGAAAGGAAAGAAGAACATTCAAACTGTGAAGCATCTCTTTGCAGAGAGACTCTGCCCACACTCTCTTCAGATTTTTGATTGATTTCTCGTAGTCGTGTTGCGTCTGGTGTAGACAGACAAATTACTCATCGCTGGAATCGTATCGCACCGCGTCCGGTCAGGACACGGTGTGTAATGCAGCGTTCAATGGCTCTTAGCATATTTAATTGTGCAGGTTGCGTGTGTCCGTCCTACCTGAGCAAAAGGGCATGGGTGCGCTCCAATGGCCGTTGAGCTGGCAGGTTCGTGAGGACTCGCCCTTCAGTTGCCGGCCACCCGTGCAGCTGTAGCGCACCGTGGCGCCAAAGGTGAATTTGTCCCCACTCAGCACTCCATTGGGAGGAGATCCAGGATGCCCGCAGTCCACCACTATCCACAACACACGCAGAAAAGTCCTTCAGTACACATTCACAAGTTGAATATGATTATATTAAAACATAAAGGCCTGGTTTCACAGATATGTCTTAGATTAAGCTAGGATTAGCTTTTATAAACGTGCCTTTTAAAAAACATTACTGCTGTGCATCTTGAGACAAAACAATGGCACTGACATATTTTAAGATATCTCAGTGCAAGTTGCTTACAGTTAAAACAGTTCAAACATGCATTTTAGTCTGAGATTAGCTTTGTCTGTGAAACCTGGGGAAAAGACTTGAAACAAAGCTGCTCTTTACTTTGAATTATATAATCGCTCTAGTTGATCTAAATGAATACGGTGCTAATTCAGCTTCCTGTATGAGCGTTTTGATCAGCACTTTCTGAAAGTTTCTTCCTATCCTGTATTTTTAGACCTCACTGCTTGTGTAGACTACTAAAATCTAAATATTTTAATCAAAATTAATACATATCAATGAATTAATTAGGTAACTTTATTTTACAGTGTCCTTGTTACATATATTACACGTACTTACCATAGTAATAACAGTAAATTATGCATAATTACATGCAACTAACCCTCAACCAAACCCTACCCTCACCCTATAGTAAGTACAGGTTGTTAATTAATATTGCTCAGTACTTAAATATATAATTACACTTTAACAATGACATCTTAAAATAAAGTGTAACCATGAATTAATATGATTTAATTTAATATAATAATTTATTTAAAATGGTATTCAAAGTAATGAACGTTTAATGTGATAAGGCGAACATAAAAAAAACATTTAAATGTAAAACAACAGAAAAAAAAGTAAAGTAGTCAAAAATAAAGTAGACAAAGTAATCAAATCAAGAAAAGTTCAAACAAAGGGTCTCAACTGTGCATATATATATTTTTGCATGTCAGCAGAAAAGGTGTGAACACATAAATAAAGCATTAAGTAAATCTAATAACCAGTTGAGAAACAATAAACACTTTTCATACAGGCCTAGACTGCAAGTAAGCGTCAGCATTTTTATGCAGAACACATCTCAGATCTTATTGTAGAGTCACTTAGGTATATAAAGAGCCTTGCAAATGGTGTTAGGATCACACGTTTAAAACTACAGGAAAGGTTATGGAGACACAAAGCAAAGTGGCGACTGGGCGAAAGGGCATCTCTGACAGCAGGGAGTCTTGTCAGGGCAAAATGTGAACTCAGGTCCCGTCGACTTCGCAGCTGCTGCGGAACATGTCTCACTGAGCTGTAGATGGGCTGAGGATGTGCTGTGTTTCAGCTTTCACATAATAAAGCGAGGATCAGATAATTGATAATTTATGTTCCACCTGTCCCTCAATTACAACCACCGATCTTAAGCAGAGGGAAGAGGGTCGTGCAACTAATTCCCCTCAATTACTGGAAAGAAAAAGGTAATTAGCACCACAATGCCACTGCCAAATTTTCATTGAAAGATGCCAGAAACATACCGATACACTCGGGCAGCGGTTTGTCCCACTGACCCGTGGGCTGGCAGGTGAGGATGGGAGAGCCAAACAGGTAATAGCCGGGGTTGCAGTCGTAGAAAACCACCGTGCCAAAGGTGAAGTTTCCGTGCTCAATCTTACTCTGCCTGATAGAGTTGGCTGGAATCCCAGGATCAGAGCAATTGACAACTGAATAAAGAGAAGAAAGGGAGAGGACAGAAACAGAGACATGTGTTATTTGGCAGAAGCACTAAGCAAGTGACTTCAGTGGAAACAACTAGGTCAGATGCTCTACGCATGCAACGTATGTAGAATGAGAATTTGCCATTCTGTCACAGACATCCACACAAAAATATTACTGTTAGGATACAATCAAAAATGCTGGATGTTCTTTAAAAAGTGACATAGGACTAATCAAGGCCCACCCTTTGCAGCTATAACAGCTTCAACTCTTCTGGGAAGGCTTTCCACAAGGTTTAGGAGTGTGTTTATGGGAATTTCTGACCATTCTTCTAGAAGCACATTTGTGAGGTCAGGCACTGATGTTGGACGGGAAGGCCTGGCTCGCAGTCTCCGCTCTAATTAATCCCAAAGGTGTTCTATCGGGTTGAGGTCAGGACTCTGTGCAGGCCAGTCAAGTTCCTCTACACCAAACTCACTCATCCATGTCTTTATGGACCTTGCTTTGTGCACTGGTGGGCAGTCATGTTGGAGCAGGAAGGGTCCATCCCCAAACTGTTCCCACAAAGTTGGGAGCATGAAATTGTCCAAAATGTCTTAGTATGCTGAAGCATTAAGAGTTCCTTTCACTGGAACTGAGGGGCCAAGCCCAACCCCTGAAAAACAACCCCACACCATAATACCCCCTCCACCAAACTTTACACTTGGCACAATGCAGTCAGGCAAGTACCGTTCTCCTGGCAACCGCCAAACCCAGACTCGTCCATCGGATTGCCAGACCAGAGAACACGTCTCCACTGCTCTAGAGTCCAGTGGCGGCGTGCTTTACCCCACTGCATCCGACGCTTTGCATTGCACTTGGTGATGTAAGGCTTGGATGCAGCTGCTCGGCCATGGAAACCCATTCCATGAAGCTCTCTACGCACTGTTCTTGAGCTAATGTGAAGGCCACATGACGTTTGGAGGTCTGTAGCTATTGACTCTGCAGAAAGTTGGCGACTTCTGCGCACTGTGTGCCTCAGCATGCGCTGACCCTGCTCTGTGATTTTACGTGGCCTACCACTTCGTGGCTGAGTTGCTATTGTTCCCAATTGATTCCACTTTGTTATAATACTACTAACAGTTGAGCGTGGAATATTTAGTAGTGAGGAAATTTCACGAATGGACTTATTGCACAGGTGGCAACCTATCACAGTACCACGCTTGAACTCACTGAGCTCCTGAGAGCGACCCATTCTTTCACAAATGTTTGCAGAAGCGTCTGCATGCCTAGTGCTTGATTTTATACACCTGTGGCCATGGAAGTGATTGGAACACCTACACACACACACACACACACACACACACACACATACATATATAATATATATATATATATATAAAAATTATAATTTTTTAAATGTATAAATATTTTAAATACATTCTATATATATATATATATATATATATATATAATTGTAATTTTTTTAATGGATATTTAAAAATGGATTATCTTAATGGATTATCTAAAAATATAATATTTTATATATATATATATATATATATATATAAATATAAAATAATATTATAAATAAATTAAAACATTTATTTTTATAATTTAATATATTTTTCAGTATAATTGAGCTCAAACTGTTAGTATCATGTATCATACAGTTGCATGCAGTAATAAGTGAGTACACAAATGCAGAATGGCATATCACAGAACATGCGGTCTATATCAAAGTAAATATATAGGCATTTTAGTATAATAACAGTAAAACATTGTGTTTCCTTACCAGGCTTCATTAATGACATTTTTGTTAGTGTACATTCAGTCACCAAACCCCACAATTGGCAGCCACTTAGCAACATCCAACAGCCGCTATGCCCTTTCTTACCCACAGGGTGCACTGCGGTGCTTTGACATTGTCAGGCGGTGAATCAGGCAAAGCTCCGTGTGAATAAAAGACTTAACTTTTCTCCCCACCTTTACATGTTGGTGGTGGCTGGCTCCACTGCCGGTTGGCCTGACACTGGGCCCGAGAGGGGCCCTCCATCACGTAGCCCATGTTGCAGGAGAAGCTCACCACATCGTTGAGGTTGAATCCATTGCCTACGGTCCGTCCATAGATGGGGCTCCCCGGGTGCCCGCAGCTGATGGCTAGAGATGACCAGAGAGAGATGTTTTAATATGGCGTAAGCATCACATTAAAACAATCTGTGTGTAGCAATGTGGGATGATTTTTTCCTGGAAGCTGTTTATCTCACAACAGGTACATTTTTAGAGCGTGATTAAATTATGGCAGAAAATAGATGTGCCCTTAATATTGATTGGTCACTGTGGGAAATTAGTTCAATTTCCCTCTGTGATTTCTAATCATTTATTTGGGAAGTTGCCAACTCAAATGCAATAAATCAGATTTGGTTTCTCCTTAATAAAAAAAGAAAATTCAGTACCAGCATCACATGAACAGAAACAAAGGCAGGATTAATTCAAATGGGACACAATCACATATACGCATCTTTAAAGGCACGGCTCAACAATAAAGATGTACATTGTACATCCATTTGAAAACTTGTGTGTGATATGTTTGATATCAGTAAGAATGTGTTGAACAAACAACAACAACAAAAAAAGCATCGTCTGTAAAAAATTGTTTCAACCTAAAAAAGTATGTGTTCATGCAGCCTTAAAATTTAAAGTTTAGTCAACTCAAATATCCAAGTTATCACAGTACAACTTCGCATTTCAAGTTGACTAAACTTAAAATTTTAATGCAGCACGAAACAACGATTTTTTTTTACAGTAAGCAAAAGTTTTTGAATTTATGGAGTTACATTTTAACAGTATGATTTACAGCTTTTAAAAAAAATACAGAAAGTTTTCTAGAGAAAAATGTTATTTTCAACATTCAATGAAAATAAATAATAATATAAATAATTTATTATAATATAAATATTTGTCTAAAATATAAAAAGACATACACTATACACTATTGTTCAGAAGTTGGGGGTCAGTAAGACTTTTCTTTTTTGCAAGAAATTAATAATTTTATTCAACAAGTTTGCACTAAATTGATCAAAAATGACTTTTACATTGTTAAAAAAAAAAAAATCTATTTCAAATAAATGCTGTTCTTTTGAACTTTATAATCATCAAAAAATCCGGAAAAATGTTATCAGGTTTCCACAAAAATATGAAGCAGCACAACTGTTTTCAACATTGATAATCATAAATATTTCTTGAGTAGCAAATCATCATATTAGAATGATTTCTGAAGGATCATGTGACACTGAAGACTGGAGTAATGAGGCTGAAAATTCAGCTTTGATCACAGGAATAAATTACATTTTACAATATATCACAATGAAAAATAGCTGTTTTAAATTTTTCACATTTTTGATTAAATAAATGCAGTCTTGGTGAGCATAAGAGACCCCAAACTTTTGAACGGTAGACTATATATGGCATAAACAACATTTTGTCTGGAGGTGTGTCATTTAATAGCTCTGTAACAGTCTATGTGTGAACTAGGGATCATTAGTCCAATAAAATCCCGCTGTTCCTAATCCTAATAGCAATGGGCAACACGGCACCATTTGAGCTCAATTGCAGGCATTTGTTGGCTGAATGAAGCGGCACATGCTGTAAATAGAAGATTCACACTCAATGCCTTCGGTTGAGAGCTGTCACTCTGATGTTCAGTTTAGACATTCAAATCATATCGTTTATCAGAGTACATACAGGCGGCAATGTAAATTAATCTAACAACAACATACTGCCTTTTAATTACATGCCAGGTTGAGTTTACTTCATTTATATGGGGAATGTATTAGAAACTGTCAGTCAGTATCAGATGTGGAGCTGGTGTTAGTGCAAGTTGCTTGTTATCTACTGTGTATTGTGAATACGCATGTAAGTCGAGTACAACGGGCTCACTATATGTCTCTATAATGTGCATTGATTAGCTCCAGAGTTTAATTCTAACACACTGAGCTCCACATGAGCTCTTATTTAATTAAAGCGGAATTTCTTTCGCTGATATGACACATTTAGAGGTATATTTGCTTTTGTAATAGCTCTTCCAGGCTACAGTATATTTTGTTCCTCACAGTGCGTCTTTTCTGAACTCATAAAAAGCCAGAGTTGATTTGCATAATCACAGTTGTAATTTGTTTCTCTTTGTACGGAGGCAATTTCCCTTTCATTTAAAGACTCTCTGTAGCCCAAATTTCCAACCAAATCACTGTATGCTAAAATAGCTGAAAATGTAGCCACACATATCTGTCTGTGATTTCAGCTTGTAAAGCGTGTAAAATGTAGATGGTGTAGATGTGGTAAATCTTTTTTATGTTTAAAGACCCCCTGATATCGCATGGTTTTTCTTTCCTGTGTTGATGTATTTCCTGTTGAAATAGGAAGTGAGTGCCTTTAATTTACATCATAGCAGATTTATTATAGTTAACTGAAATTAAAACTAAAACCATGAAAAACTTTTTAGGTGCCTGAAATAGAATAAACGTTCACTGAAATATAAACTTAAAAACTTATTTTATTTGAGCTAGTTGCCAATTCAACATTTCTTATTAGAATAACTAAAACTGAAATAAAAATTATAACTAACTAAATTACTAAAACTTTAAAATAAAACAGAACAAAAAAATGAATTCAAAATATGAATACAAACTATAATAGTATCTCAAGGATACTAACATTGCATCATAGTCAAGAACAAAGATTTATGACTTACTCAGATGTAAAAGGGGATGTTTTCATTCTAGAAAGCATTTGATTGGAAATGTGGATACATTTGAGTGTATTTTTGCTGGACATTTTAAAGGGGTCCTATAACACCCCTTTTTACAAGATGTAAAATAAGTCTCTGATGTCCCCAGAGTGTGTATGTGAAGTTTTAGCTCAAAATACCCCACAGATCATTTTTATAGCATGTTAAAATGGTCACTTTTTGAGGGTGAGCTAAAATGTGCTGTTTTTGTGTCCCTTTAAATGCAAATGAGCTGCTGCTCCCGCCCCTTTCAAGAAGAGGGCGGAGCTTCAAGAGCTTGTGTTAGCAGCTCTGATTACCTCACACAGACACGCACTGAAAATATCCGAAATTGTTCAGCCTTTTATGTTCAAACCGGAGTCGGACAATGATGGAGAGACTCAAGAAGAAGTGACAGCATGTGGAATGAGACAGGACGTTTCTGAATGGTTAGTTGATGAATTTATGTAGCTGATGTGGAAATAACTATCTACAAGTCATCGATTAGCATATTCTGTCATGATAATCTATAAATCGCTCGTGTGGGAACTGTTGTAAGATGCACAGAGCCAGAGAATATCTGCTGCATGAAGAGAGAACAGGTATAGTTTAGTTTAATTACGGTTATAACTTATGTTGTCATCTTGCTTTATGACATGCTATTGCATTTGTGTTTGTACTGTATTGCAATAAATGTGAAAAGACGGATGCGACAGCTTGAGCAGAATCCCAAATGTGCTCGACTACAACAACTCTTCCTCTTCTCAACATGGCCTTTGTTGTGTGTACCTGGGGGCGGGGTTTATGTAAATTTTAGGGTTCGTGATGTCACTAACCCGTGAATAAGCTCATTGTAGTCCCGACCAGCCGTTTTTTGTAGTCCTTAAAAAGCGATTTCTGTAAAAGAAAAGATCTCCCTTTGCTTTGAACTTTGAGCGTCGTAACTTTGCAGATGTTTTTTATGCTCAAACAGCAACATTACACACTAACTAAAGTTAAAAAAGTGAAACCATAATCAACCACCCCTTTATATGTATATATCTCCTAAAAATGTACTTAAAATGTGTAAAAATCAATAATAACCTTTTAGTAATACACCAGCAAACAGATGACCTCAGAACTACCAGAACTGCTCTAAAAGCCACAAAAATCCATATTCATGTCATGGGGTCTTTAAGTCGAGTAAACGATTAATACATCAAGTATGTCAGCTGCTATTGGTTAGATCCATTGAGGAATCACAAAGCCTGGTGCAACTCGTCTGCCATTGAAATTGCCTTTCTTCCCTTTTGCTTTATTCTGCTTCAGAAAGTGTGAGATGATTTGTAGATGCAGAAAACTCAGTGATTGTTTCAGATGCCGTGATCATCATCATCAAAAGAGACGCTTCAGTAGCCCTGCTTTCATTGTAATTGACTGTCATTCTCTAAAAGATTATGGAAGAGATGCCACATGAATGAAAGTGTGAATAAAATTTTAATCAAATCAAATGACAGTCAGATATATAAGCTGGTTTCGCAGAGAACCCAGATTTTACATCAGATGTCAATTGAGCCTGACCTGCAACCAGTGCTATCATAATTAGCTAAAACTATTAAAAACACTTCTGTTAACTGAAATAAATTAAAATAAATACAATAATAAATATTAGTTGAAAACTGTATGCCTTGGTAAACTGAAATAAGTTATGAAATAAATTACCTGGAAATATATAAAAACTAAAACTCACTAAAACTGAAATCTAAACAGCAATATTTAAAAAAAAAACCCAAAAACAAATAAAATGCCAAATAAAAAAACCAAAGCACAGAACGAAATTACTTAAAAATCAAACTAAACTTAACATGAAAACGAAACAAATATAAAAATAAAAACTAATTTTAAAGCTAAAATAACACTACCCGCAACCCATTTTAGGTCATAACCCACCATTTCAAAACAACCAACTTAAAAGCATTTGCTAATTTTGCATAAGAAGATAAAGATGCTGCATTCAAGACAGAAAAACACAGGATCCTCCCAGACTAACTCCTCGTCACCTGTCCCTTAAAGGGATAGTTCAGCCAAAAAGGAAATTCTGTCATTATTTTCTCAACTTCTAAACTGACATTGAGTGCGTTTACATGCACCCTCATAATGTGATTATAATGGGATTTTGGCAATATTGTGTTTAAACTTTACCTCGTACTGTAAATGCAGTACTTCGATCGAACTAATGCGATTAAGCTCATAATCTTAGTAACCATATTTGCATTAAACTATGTGGCGCACGCCGATTTTAATCGCAATAAATAGGCATGTAAACGCCTTAATCGCATTATTACCGCTCTGACCAAAGTGTGCATGTGCGCAGACGTACACGGATGCCGTGTGTTGTTCACACAACTTCATGAATGAACTCTGTGACATTATTCAGAAGTTTTCTCTTCTGCGCAGTCTCTGCTCCGCATCTTCATCCAGAGGCAAACCCGGCATTGTGATGTTCATCACGGCGCTGAATAATATCCAGTACATCCATAAAAATGTATTTTGAATTTGATGTAGATTAAAACAATGGCCGGTAACATGCATACTGTATGCCTATCTGAGTGTGGTATAACTATACTTATTAGCGAATATTCAGAATAATGAAAATTGCATGTAAACCTGGGTGAAGAGTTCTGCTCGTGTCATGTAAACATCTTAGTGCGATTAAGATCTTACTCTGATTATTATAAATAATTGCATTATTGGTGCACAAGTAAATGTAGTGTAGGAACACAAAAGAAGATATTTTGAAGAACTGTTTTCGTCCACTCAATGAAAGTCAATGGGGTTCAGTGTTGTTTGGACCTTTTGTTCTAATGTGTTCCACAGAGGAAACGATGTCATACGGATGAAATATTCTGAATGATCAATCCACAGTCTGACTTGTGATGTAGCCTCAAACCACACCATGATCGTTCGTCTGGCCAGAGGAGAACTGAGAGACCAGACTGAGCCTGGTCTCTCCCAAAGTTTATTTTACTTCATTTCTGTCACCGATGGAGTTGGGGATACTTAATATCCAGCAATATTACTGATTTGACTGCCCTGACACTATTGGATGAGAACTCAACTGAGCTGATGATGACATCACTGTTTTCTCCAGCGCTGCTTTATAGATAAATTGAACTTTACAGAGTTAATAAACCAAACTGAATCAACACTAGGTATTGTTTGAATTTTAACGATTCTGATTGGGATTCTGCTTATCGATTCCGATTCTTATTGATTCCTAATTTCGATTCCAATAAGTAAAAAAAACAAAAAACAAAACTTAGATATCATTTATACTTATTCTAAGTCTAATTGCAAAACATTTCATTGTAGCTGTATGAAGAAAAATCAACAGGCTAAAGAAATCTTACACAAGGATTTAAAAATACCATAGCAAAAACAACTAGCAACTATCTAGCATTTTTAAAGACAAGTAAACACTCAGTAATTAAAAAAGAACAGATAAAAAATTTACAAGCGCATAAATAAATACAACTGAACAAAGATACGATTGAAATAAACAGTGTTTTAAGATTTTCAGGTATTCAGAAACTGTAATAAAATGTAAAATATACATTACAAATACAGTTATGCAGTCAAGAACAGCGAGTGAATTTTGTCTTTTGTTGTTTGATTAACGTTATTATAGAGATGGCAGCGGGAATATTAGGCTGCTGTCACTTTAAGAGCTGCACGGATCCAATATACTGATACATGCGTTTTCTTTCTTAACAGTTTTTGTTCACTTAAGACATAACTGATGAGAATATTTTACATATTTTTTGTATTTGTCCATTCAAGTGCAAAAAGAAGCGGAAGAGAACTCGGTTCAGTATCACACACACTATACAGAGAGACGGCTTTCTGTGCTTGCGTTTTTGATGTGTGCCTAGCACAGAAAACAGAGTGTGGGTCTTCTTGCGCTTGAATGGATTAAAGTAATATTCAACTGCACACAAAGGAATCGATAAGAAGATAATTTTATAACAAGTATCCGATTCCGGACCTCAAGTATCGATTTTCGATTCCCAACCCTAATCAAGACAGAAACGATTTCAACTGAATAATGACTGTTTAATATTGTCTTTTTTAGAGCTGCTTTACAGCATAAATGAATCATTATTTTCCTGTTTTTCACTGTGAAGCTGCTTTGAAACAATCTGTGTTGTATAAAGCGCTATATAAATAAAAGTGCCCTGACTTGACTTGACTTGACTCATACAGGTTTGGAATGACAGAATGAGTAAATGACAGAATTTGCATTTTGGGGTGAGCTATAATTTTAATAAAATGGGAGATGATGTGGATAAATCCTGCAGTCTCAAATACTGCAGCTTTTGGTGAGACTTACTTCAGTCCTTTCCCTGCAGCTCCTTTTTATCAGCTCATTTCGTATAAATGTTCTTCAAACAAATAAACGCCCCCATTGAAGTGAGGCAGACTTGCTGCAGTGCGTGTCTGATGAATGTAGGCTGTGAGTGTGGACCCAGCATGCCACTGTGCAGTGGGAGATGACAGTGACGGCACTTTTTAAAAATATAAATAGCTCCTTAAATACACAGAGCTCTTACGGTGGATTCTTTAAATGCCAGTGCCATTTAAGAAGGAGAAACGGAGCGCTGAGGAGTGTCTGTGTCATGATGTCATGTCCCCTTATGCTTGTTTGCAATTGAGTTATTCTCTGTGTCCGAGATATAGTAGTAGTTAAAACTGCAACGGTAAGTGTGCTGAAATTAGGGCTGTCAATTGAGTCAAAGCTTTAAATAAATTAATTACACTACCATTCAGCTTGTACTTTTTCTGAAAGAAGTCTCTTATGCTCATCAAGCCTGCATTTATTTGATAAAAAATACCGTAAAAATAGTAATATTGTGAAATAGTATTACAATTTGAAATAACCATTTTCTATTTGAATATATTTTAAAATTTAATTTATTCCCATGACGCAAAGCTGAATTTTCAGCATCACTTTATTATCGTTTTTTCTATTTTCGAAATTTACAAAAAATACATTTCTATTTGTATCAGGATAACGACTAAATTTGCATACTGAAAAGTAAAAATCGAACATGAATTTTAGAATGTCTTGATATTTGGTATATCCATGCATGGAAATCAGGTGTAAAGTAAAAAAAAAACAAACAAAAAAAAACAAAATAAAGTAAAATAATAATAATAATAATAATAATAATAATAATAATAATAATAAATTAAATAAAAATAAATAAAAGAAAAAAAAGAAAAAAAATTAAATAATAAATGGATGACATTTGAATCCGAATAGTGATAAATAAATGAATACATACATTTTTAATAAGAAATGGATGAATTGAAAGGATAGTGAAGGAAAAGCTGCTAACTACTCCAGCTTTTAGTGTCACATGAACTGAAAGAACAACATCAATATGAAATATAAATCTTTTGTAACATAATAAATGTCTTTACTCAATTTAATGCATCCTTGCTGAATAAAAGTTACTTTTCTTTCTAATTTTCAAATATCTTACTGACCTCAAACTTCTGAACGGTAGCTTATTAATTAATCAGAATGAATTGCATACATTAATATTTGCTGAGAAAAGCCTGCATATGAGAACAATTCAAAGACATTTTTGAGGCAGAATTCAATATATTGTTTTATATATTATTTCCATAGTATATAGGCCAGATATGCATTAACATATTTTTTGAATTAATTTGACTAAACTATGTGCTAAGTTGACAGCTCAGGCTAAAATATATGTGACTGTGTCTGTTTCTTCACCCAGCGTGTGGTGCTTTCGGCCTTTTTCTGAAATAATCTATTCATGGATTCAGTAATTTTCCACAGCTTGTCTGAGAGAGAAAAGCGCAAGTCCCAAACTCACGGACGCAGATGGGCAACTGTCCGGACCAGTTGTGGTCTTGTTGGCAGATGCGCACAGAGGAGCCGATGAGGCGGAAGCCGGAGACGCACTGGTACACGACTGTGTCTCTGTAGCCGAAGTTCTCCCCGATCACCTGACCATTGACGATGTGCTCGGGTAAACCGCAGTGGCCGGCTGAAAGGACAGGAAAGAGAAGAGAGAGTGATTAAAGTGGGAGGTCTGAGCAGCAGCTACATTACACTGTAAAATATTAACATCCAATGCTTTTAGAGAGACAAACTGCTTCAAACAATTAAGTGTTTAGTGGAGTGTATGTAAATGAAAAAAAAGTGAGACCTCAATGGAGCAGGAGAAAGAAACATGACTGAGGTCAAATTTAATTCAAGCACTTAGACACAATGTGTGGGTGTGTATGTGTGTAATATATATATATATATACACATTCATACATACTGTTCAAATATTTGGGGTCATTAAGATTTCTTTTTAAAAGAAACTAATACTGTTATTCAGCAAGGATGCATTAAATTGCTGATCTTTTGATCATATTCATAAAAGAATCCTGAAAAAAAATGTATCACAGTTTTACATGCTTTTACATTTTACATTTTAAATGTTTTTTTTTTTCAAAGAATACAATAGAAAAAAAATAGTTTTTTCACTTTTCGAAATTTACAAAAAATAAATTGCTAAATGTATTATCAGGATAATGACTTGAGTAAAAAATGTGCATGGTGAAAAGTAAAAAATTAACATGAATTTTAGAATGTCTTGATATTTGGGATATCCATGCATGGAAATCAGGTGTAAAATAAAATAAAATAAATTAAAAAAATAAAATAAAATAAAAACATCATAACATAAGGTAAGATGATAAGATAAAATAAGATAAAAAAAAATAAAATAAGATAAATAAATAAATAAATAAATAAATAAATAAATAAATAAAAATAAATAAAATAAGATAAAATAGATAAATAAAAATAAATAAAATAATAAATGGATGAGCTGACTAAATAGTAATAAATAAATAAATAAATATTTAATAAGAAATGGATGAGTTGACAGGATAGTGAAGGATAAGTAAAGTAAAATAAGAAAAAAAAACATCATAACATAAGATAAAATAAAAAAAATAAAATATAAAATGAGATAAATAAATAAATAAAATAAATGGATGAGCTGACTGTATAGTAATAAATAAATAAATAAATAAATAAATAAGAAGAAATGGATGAGTTGACAGGATAGTGAAGGAAAGTTTAAAAAGTGTTTAAAAAGCTTTCCAAATGGATGGATGAGGTTGGCGTAAAGTATCAGTGTTGATATCTAGGCAAAGGTTTAGTACTTCATTCCCACACTTTCTATTTACAGTGTATTATTTCATAGAAAAGACTTTAATTACAAAATGTGGAAAATAGTAGCAATAAAGAATGAGTAGGTGTACACAAACTTCTGAATGATAGTACTACTAGAAACCAGGATGATGACGATTCAGTCACACTTAACAAGGTTTAAAAATCAAGCTGGGCCAGTGCCAGGCAAACACTCCTGAAACAGCAGATGTGAACAGCAGCAGTGAATGCACAGCACATTACCCAAGCAGCGCGTCCCCGTTCCACTCCACAGACCAGAAGATAGACACTCTCTCACTGTAGATCCCACCAGCATATACCCATTGTCACATGTAAATATGGCTGTGGCCCCAAAGGAGGTCTGACTTCCAATTTTCTTGCCACTGGGAGGCGTGGCCAGATCCCCACACGAGATGACTGCAGAGAGAAGGGAGAGGGTAAGACAAACAAAGACAATCTGGAAGGTTTAAACATTTGAGTAACAGAGCCAAACAGCTGGTAGGATTGGAGTTGAATTACACACTTACTTTGGCAGTGAGGCCTCTCGTTCCTCCAGCTCCACGCACCATTGGCCGTGCACTGAATATGGGCGGGGCCTAGGCGGTAATATCCAGGATCACAGGTGAAGATGATTTTGGTTCTGTACTCATAATGCGAGCCGTTAACGATCCGCCATCTTCCGTGTTCCAGAGAGAAAGATCCGATACTTGGACAAACCACAACTGTGCAGAAAATACACAGAAATAAGTATTCAGAAACAAATGGCCACCCTAAGGTTCTGTTCCAAAACTTGTCATGCTATTTTCATAGCAGCATGATAACTAAACGGATTTGACTGATTTGGAACAGCAGCAACTTCATGTGTCAAACAGCATTAATCACAGTTTGGTGTTAGCATACCACTCTGTGATACTCTAATGAGCATAAAACACAGAGCACACACACAACTTTAAAGGATCTTAATTTTTTTCGCCTGGCCCTCTTCGTTTAGGGGTCACACTTGGCTCCTTCGCGGTCAAAAGTGACCGAAGCCTTGAAATTTAACTTTTCTTTTTTTCCCAGGAAAACCAATGTAATATATTTTTGTTCAATAATATTTTTTGATTATTATTTAGAATTTTGATGGGATTTTATGATACTATGCAATATTTATAACATTTTTATTATCTATTTTTCCCCACTGAAAATAATACACAATGTTTTTTCTAATATATTTTTAATAATTTTTTCAATTAAAGCAGTATTCCATGTTAAAATAGAGACAAGGCATTTAAAATCCAAATTCTGAAGGTAGATTAGTGCCATCTGGTAGGAGTAAAAAAAAGAAAAACTCATGTAATGCCATGGTGTGACCACTAGATGCCTGTATAGCTCTATATAAAGTGGCTTATAAATTCTCTAGTGGTTTTTAGACATAAATACGTGTTTTTATTAAGTTGTGGATTTGGGTACTTAGACATTCTCAAAGACTACTTTTTGTCAAGGTTTAGATTTTTTCTTTAAATGTTGATTTGAAGTGTTTTTGCATTAATTTTACTACAGTCAAACCTGAAAACAGAGGAGGAAATTTTGTTACACATAACATCAAAATTCAATAAAATGAACAGGCATGCTTTATCAGAGCTTAAAATAAATCTGGGTCTGATCTGATTTCAACCTCTTATTTGAGTCTTTTGGCTCAATTTTACCATTGTTACAGCCACACTAGTTTATTTGTGTGTGTATAATAGTGTGTTGTGTGTGTGTCTCTGCGTGTGTGTTTGAGTGGGTTTCGTACTCTTGTGTAACCTCTTCCTTGCTGTTTGTTTTTTTACTGCATTGTGGCTGAATTATTGATTTTATTTAACACATTTGCAAAAACCTCTATGTGTGTGTGTGTTGTGTGTGTGTGTGTGTGTGTGTGTGTGTGTGGGGTCTATTTTGCACCTATGGGTGTCACCTTTTCATTACTGTGCACTTTTTTTTCTGCACAGTGGCTGATTTGTAGTTTGTACCACCAAAAGATTTAGAAGAGTTTTCATATTTTTTCGTATTTCCCATTAATTTCCTATGTCGTCATTTTTGACCACGAAGGAGCCAAGTGTGATGCTTTTTCCAAACCTTTAACATATCCGAATCATGTCCATGATTTATTTTGTGTGTTCACATAGCTAATGCGACAAAAGTCACCAAGTGTCATCCCATTTCGATGAAGCAAAAAAAAATGTAACATTTCAAAATGTAATATTTTTCTGTCATTTTTGACCAAAGAGGCCCAGAGGGTTAATGCATTATTGCCTTCATCACAAAGGATAAATGCAATGCTGCTTCTTTTATATTTAGAACGATCTTTATCAATATCGTTATAGTTATCGTCCTTGGTGTGAACGGGCATTTAGAATTTTTCTAAATGAATGTGGCTCAAAAACAACAATTATTGTAGTGTTGTGATGGATGTCTTAAAATGCTGCCTAAGTAGGCAGCTCACTAGGTTTTGGAACAGAGGCATTGTTTTGGGATGCCATAATTGGCTCATAAATAAATGAAAATGAAATCTGAAGCAAAGAGATTTCTCAAAGTCCCTTAATGGCAAGTCATCTTGGTTATGCCCCCGGCAGCTATTTTTTATTTAGCCAACAGGGATACAAACACAACTCCTGTTTACTTGAATGGGGAAAGACTGAAATTCCCAAAACTCTTTGTCTAAATTGTTTTAAAAACACTTCAAATGAGCAGTAAAATCGGACAACAATGGTATAATAAAATTAACTTTTCTTGCTTAATGCTAAAAGAAGAACTGACTCTTTAGGCTGGTCCAGTTAATGCACATCATATGCTATTAAAAGGCGATTATGTCTGTGTACAAGTCCATCTCCTTCCTCTTACACTGTGATTCTCTGCTGTAAAATTCATGCTGAAAGGCTTCTGCATCTCTTCGAATGGCCTGTACCTGAGCAGCGAGGGACCTTGTTGTGGTTGCTCCAGGTGCCGTCAGGCTGGCACACAGCGCTGGTCAGCTCTTTGGAGGACAGTCGGTAGCCATCGTTGCAGAAGTAGGTCACACGTGTGCCCACAGAGTAGTCCATCGCAAGCACTCCTCCGTTCACAGGAGCCTTGGGCACCCCACAGGAGACAGCTAATGGGTGTGAAAATGAGATAGACATAGGGAACGTTAAGTCATGTGTTTAAAATATAAAAAAACCTCTCAACATTGCTTATTACTCTTTTAGAATATTTCACCATTAGAGCACTGAAAATTGGTTATTTGTGTGGCTGGTAATTGGACATGCTTTTCAGGTGCTTATGGACACATAACCGCTTTATTTAAGGTCAATACTAAGTTTATACTAAGAGTAAAAAAAAAAAAATCACAATAATGCATAGATACATGTAACGCAGTTACTCCTACTAGCAACTTTGGCAGGTTGAATTTTATATATAATACATGCATTTTTCAATTGTAGTCTTTTAAAAAGGCATCTGAAATAAACTAAGTGCACTGTTGTGTTGTCAAAAATATAGATTTTTTTATACATATCGATACTGAAATATCTGAAACGCCTCAAATACGTATTTTCTGCAGAATAGACACAGCTGCTCTTTCTCTCTCTCTCATCTCTCTGACAGTGAGTGACACACGAACCCGCCTGAATATTGTTGCTGTTACAGGGCGTGAATTTCACTGTGGGATTGTGCATAATTTTACTCATTCCCGCAGATTTTGTGCTCACACCCAAAGTATGCGCACATAAAGCCGCCTCCCAGCACTAAACTGAATTATTTTTCGCTGCTTATTGCGCTTAAAGAGTCAAATACACACAAAATAATGCCAAAATGCTGGTCTTGGCAAGTATTCACATAAACACAGTCAGTTCTGTTTTAAGTGAACGTAAACAGTTGAGAAAGAAAACGCATGTGTAACAGTATAATGGATCCGTGCGCCAGGTCTTAAAGTGACAGCAGCCTAATATTCCTGCTGCCAAATTATGAGATAATATTAAACATATCTAGGCAGTTTTTCACCATGAATGTCAAAATTGTGGCCAGTGAAAATGCTGAGTGGCTAGTAACTTTATCACTAGCCACAGTCAAGCCCTGGATACATATACTGATAGATATACTGGCCAAATAGATGTACATATGAGCATTTTTTTTTTTTTAACAAATGCATGAAATATTTGTACCATATCGGTTATCAGCTAAGAGAGATTAGAGATTTTTTTTAAATGCATCAGTATTGACTGATTTTAGATATTTAATTGTCTTAACCCCTTCCTTTTACCATAGAAAGTGTTGACAGAAATTGCCTGAAAAAAATCCATGCATTGTTGACTGATAATTGAATTCAATATAGCTAACTAAATCAGTGGTTCTCAAACCTGTGCTGGGGACCCCCCACATGTGCACGTTTTGCATGTCTCCCTCATCTAACACACCTGAATCAACTCATCAGCTCATTAGTAGAGACCGCAAGACTTGAATTGGGTGTGTCTGATGAGGGAGACATACAAAATGTGCAGTGGTGAGGGGTCCCCAGGACAGGTTTGAGAACCACTGCACTAAATGATTAATGACTTAATGATTGAATATAAATATAACGCTGTTTCACAGACAGGGCTTAGACTAAGCCAGGATTAGGCCTTAGTTCAATTAGGACATTTAAGTAGCTTTTTTAAACGTGCCTTAGAAAAAAAAAACATTACTGGTTTGCATCTTGAGACAATGACACTTAGATATTATGAGAAATGTCAGTGCAAGTTGCTTTCAGTTAAAACAGCTCAAACATGCATTGTAGTCTGGGACTTGTCTGTGAAACCAGGGGTAAGAGTATTAAATATTGAATGATTTTCTAAAACTGTCCACAAAGTTTAAAGTCTATAGACCAGACCACAGAGTCTAGTTTTTCTTGTTAAATCTTGATTTATTCCCTAAAAGGGCAACATATCCCCTGGTATACAAACAGACCAGCAGCCATATCACCCTGTCGCCCAAGACTGGTTTCCCACTGAAGCTAAGCTGGGCTGAGCCTGGTCAGTACCTGGATGGGAGACCTCCTGGGAAAACTAGGTAGCTGCTGGTAGAGGTGTTAGTGAGGCCAGCAGGGGGCGCTCACCCTGTGCTCTGTGTGGGTCCTAACGCCCCAGTATAGTGATGGGGACACTATACTGTCACTAAGCACCGTCCTTCGGATGAGACGTTAAACCGAGTTCCTGACTCTCTGTGGTCATTAAAAATCCCAGGATGTCCTTCAGAAAAGAGTAGGGGTGTAACCCTGGCATCCTGGCCAAATTTGCCCATTGGCCCCTGTCCATCATGGCCTCCTAATCATCCCCATATACTCTCCTCTCCTCTCCACCAATCAGCTGGTGTGTGGTGGGCGTTCTGGCGCAATATGGCTGCCGTCGCATCATCCAGGTGGATGCTGCACATTGGTGGTGGTTGAGGAGATTCCCCCCTTCTATATGTAAAGCGCTTTGAGTACTCAGAAAAAGCGCTATATAAATGTAACAAATTATTATTATTAACAGACAGATTATGAAAAATGTAAATAATAAATTCATAAAATTTAAACATAAATATAATAGGCTAATGCTTAACAACAACCAAATACTGTAAATGTGTGAAATACATCAACTTTTATCTGAAGATGAGTAGATTTCCCACAACAGGTGACCATGTTATTTTAAAACGCAAAGAATATATGAACAAACTCAACAGATCTAAATCTTCACAACAAACACCAAGAAAAAAGACCCACACTTTCACTGCCTCTCAAATGTTTGTAAAACCACATTCAAGTTCAGACTGAAAACTTTCTAAGAGAGATCAATATTGCGTTGAAAGTAATAACTTGCTTAACTTTTCATAAACAATGAAATAGCACTTAACTATTCCACTACAACTATGCTTGTCATCAGTGTTGCAAACGTCCCATCTCACTTCTCCCTTATGCAAGTGGCACTGGAACATATTATTTATCAACGCACTGTACTTTTAGATGACATTAAGTATGAATCATTGCTGTGCACAAGCCCTCTAGATTTATTAAGCAGCAAAGCCACTGGTACATTTGAGAAACAAAGAGCAGTCAGCAACGGCATCGGTGTAGAGGGGTCTTTGACAGTGACGCCAGATGAACAATTGTTGCTTTGCTTTGGCACAGCACAAAAAGCTGAAAGTGCCCAGAATGCTTTTTGAAGTTTACAGAGTCATTTAAGTGTCACTTGATGTTAGTGGCACCGGAGCCTGTGGCCCTTAGAGGGAGTAGGGGCCCATTCTGTCACATTAGTGCACGAGGAAGGGCCCCGCATCAATGCGCCGCCTCAGAAACCATTTAGCCAGGCTCATCTACTCTACTGTGAAGCTGCTTCTGAGAGGATAGGTGGAGCAGGATGAACGACACAGATGGATAAAGAGAGCTCTGAAGATTAGTCATTAATGTGACAGATCATGAATAAACAGTATCAGTGAGAAGAGCGGCGGCAGTAATTACTGCGTCTCCATCGCTGACCGTAAAAGCTTGTTAGAGAGGCGTCAGGAAAATTACTGATCATATCTGCAAGCACTGAATTACTACCTGCTGACTTTAAAAAGGTCTCTTGGAGGTTTTAGTCAATACAATACTGGTGTTAAATGAATATCTCGGGTTAAGCTCAATTGACAGCATTTGTGGCATAATGGTGATTAGCATAAAAATCAATTTTGACTCATACCTCATTTTAATTAAACAAAACAAGAAAAAAAGTCACAGTGAGGCACTTAAAATGAAAAGCAAATCAGGTTAATCTGAAAATGTTAATATGCTCTGTTTCAGTATAAACAAAACGTAAAAAAAAAAAATTCAGTGTTAAAATAATTTTGTATAATTTGCAGTTACATTCAATTCAACTTTGTTGCCAACATAGTCTAAAACTCCAAAATTACTGTAAAAATTACAAGAACAAATTTACATCTCAAATAATACATAGATTTTTACAACAACAAAAAATAATAATGTGTTTTATTTAGTGCTGTCAAAGCGATTAATCGCAATTAATCGCATCCAAAATAAAAGTTAATGTTTACATATATATATATATATATGTGTGTGTGTGTGTGTGTGTGTGTACTGTGTATAATTATTATGTATATATAAATACAAACACATGCATGTATATATTTAAGAAAAATGTGTTATATTTATATATAAAATATTTATATTTATATATAATATAAATTATATAATTTCTTAAATATATACATGAATGAGTGTGTATTTATATATACATAATAATTATACACAGTACACACAAATATATTATGTAAACATGAACTTTTATTTTGGATGCGATTAATCGCGATTAATCGATTTGACAACACTAGTTTTATTACATCATCATCTTCACATTTCTGCTTTTAAATCCTCCAAAAACTGGCCCCCTTCACTTCATACACCGTAACCGTAAAGAAAATGAGGGATGATTCAAAATGATTTGTTTGTGGTAATTAATATTATGCCACAAATGCTGTTGATTCATCTTAATTTTGTAATATTAAACCCGGAAGCAGAATATTTTCCCATTTCACAGCTTAATATAAAGGGCAGTGTTCAGAAGACCGGTTTGAAAATGGTTAGTGTTTTTGCAAATCACTTTGGTGAAATTAGTGACGCTAGTAATTAAATAACATCAATGCAGAGGCTGGTTAAACAGCTAGAGTTCATAAGAGTTATCTGCTACTAAACCCAAAACGGACTAGTAAACGTCCCCATTTGCTGGGTCTTACCTTGGCAAGCAGGAACCGGGGCGTCCCAGGCATAGAAGCCGAAGGGCGTCTTTTTGCAAACGGCGGTGCTCTTTCCAATAAGCCGGTATCCCCGGTCACAGGCCCAGCGGACCAGACTGTTTAGGTGTCCTCCGGTCTGGCTGCTTATGGATCCATGGAGGGGAGAGTCCGGGGTGCTGCAGTACAGAGCTGTTCAGACAGACAGACAGACAGACAGACAGACAGACAGACACCAGACCCCATCAGTTCCTTAATCAACACCCGGAACAGAGGCTCATTCACTTAGAAGCACATTTAGAAAAAGCTCTTACGGATCTCTCTCTTAAAGAGGACTTATTATGCCCTTTTACAAAGTCTTGATTTAGTTTTTTGGGCTCTACTAGAATAGTTTTTCATCAAAAAACACACATTTCCCCATATTCTCCATTGTTGCAGCCCCTCTCTTCCCAGTCTGTCAGTAACGCTCTGTTTAGTTCCTGTCTCTATGAAGCCCCTCCTTCTGAAAAGCACAATGTGCTCTGATTGGTCGGCTGGATCAGTATGTTGTGATTGGTCAAGTGCTTTGAGTGTGTTTGGGAAATGTCCCGCCCCTTACCATAACCACGAGTTTCAACACACTACTAACTAACTCAACCAGGCCCCGCCCCCTTTATTTAGCGTATGACTTGGTAATTATTTAAATGAGGAATATTGTGATGTGTTTGTTCCCGGAAGAAAACTCAAGACTACAATGGAGGCGTTTCAGGGAGTTCAGAAACAGTGACACTGATATAGAGAATAACTCCCGCTGGAGTGACCTTTTTGCTCAAACAGCAACATTACACACTAAAGAAAGGTGAAAATGTAAAAAAGCACAATAGGTGCTCTTTAAGCAAGCATTGTATTTTTGCTATAGTAACATACAGAACTGTAAAACTCATATGTGCCTCATTCAACATGCCTCAGTCTGGTGTTTTGGAGACATTTGGAGACATTTTGGAGGCTGCAGATGAATATTTTATCATTTGTGAAAAGGTCACATAATCTGGTTTATTACTTGTTTTTCCCTACTGAAATTTAGAAATGGAATAGGAGATAATTCTGGAAAGAAAGAATTCTTTTGCAACTTCTGCTAAATATGGCCTTAAAGGCATGATGATTGAGCTCAAGTTCTTTTCATTTTTTAAAACACAGGTACGATGGCACAACAAATTATTTGAACACAAGCCATATTTAAAATAAAAAAATGCATGAATTTAATTGCATAACTGCAAAAATGATGACCTTTTCTCAAAATTAACTTCAGTTTTGTCAGCCACTTTTACATTTAACCCAAAAGTACCTGGTCCCAAGGCGCTTTTGGTGGATGCATGAAGTCACTTCCCCTCAAAATGTCCTAACGGGGTTTTTTAATTAAAGAACTACTGTTTCGGTATTTCATTTGAAAACTATTTTTGCTATATTTATTTAAAAAAATGGTTTGATTTGTTTGTTATCAAATGTAATGAAATCCACACAGTATGGCATAAGTGTATACATAATACTTTTTGGGGTCACTGTATAAAAATGTTAAAAATATGCCCCTATTTATCAATAGTCATGCTGTATAAAATGCATTTGTACAGTAATCTAAACTATGCATCTAAAATCTGAAAAAAGAGGACATTCACTTATTAAAAAAGAGCAAACAACAACACCATGCATAATTAAATTAAATTAAATCTCTTTTCCCCTAAGTATTATGTGCATATATATGCATAAATATATGTGCATTTATAATGTATAAAAGTATTTAATCTATTATGTTGCAAGTCAAATTAAATGATTTTAAATAGGATTATTTCCCACTTCTGCAGAAATAACTCTAAAATAAAATACAAATAATTGATGAAAATCTAAATCTTCATTTTGTCATCTGACAGGATGATAAAATAAAATAAATAATAAAATAAAAAATAATAATTGCTATAAAGAAAAGATGGATGGACCCAAATTGCTGAAAACAGCACACAGCCACAGATCTGCATTTGAGGCTAAGTCCATCCGGCAGGACAAATGAGCCAAAGGATGTGGCAAATACTACAAAGGAAAGGCTTGAAAGGAAGGTTAGAATTCTGGATCCCTATAGTGTGGATTACTCCGCAAATACTACAAATGATACATGTATCAAATGGTTAGAGCAGAGATTGTGTTTTAAAATGTTTTACAATCCGATGGTGTAAAAGCATCAGAATGTGAGAAGATTCAAGGGTGTGAATACTTTCTGAAGGTACTGTAGTCATACACTCAGCTTGAAACCAAACATCAATAACCATGTCAATCAAACTCAGCGAGAGACCTTGACAGCAACAGAGAGCTCCGCTGACAGAAAGCAGCTTTCATAATGTTACACTTGGTTTTACCCAAGCTTCACAAGAGACTGTGAGTGAATTTAAACTGATTCTCATCCTTTTGAACTGAAACAAAGTATTAACATGTTGATGTGGAAATGTTCATATCCTAACGACGGAAATGAACAAGCCATTCATCGTTGATTTCACAACCTGAAAGGCACTTAGAACGTGGGATGTCAGTTTGCATTTAATCTCATCTCAGCTCAAAAGTACTCTAAAACGCTTGTCCTAAAATAACTTCCTTCTGTACCTGCACCAATCACAGATGTGTGAGGAGGATGTAGGTATGAGAGCTATTTATGTCTCCAATGGGCAGGTTAGAGGAAGTGTAAGCATCTGACCTCCGCTCTCACAGACACCTCATTGGGTTTAATTCACTCCAGGCTTGAGTTGAATGCAAGTTCAGCCAGGATGAGCAGTTCGAACAACAGTTAAAACTGGGTTTAGGATGTCCGACGGTGATGGAGAACACAGCTGAGGTGAGCAGTGCCGGCACCCCTTAGCAGAAATGTTCTTTTGATGGAAAGTCAGTGTGGAGATATTGCGGAGTGAAGATATGCTGCTCACTGCAAACAGCAAGAGCAAGTAAAGGAAAACTACTGCCTCGCGAGGTAGGGTAGATCTCATAACACTCCAAAGATCTTTGAAAATGTACACATGCAGTGTTGATAATGAGAATAAATTTCAGCACCTGCCACTGCTGTAATGTGATATGCAAAATACCGCTCAGTGAAGTTCACAATAAAGTCTTTATTTGCCATATGACCAGGTGGAATTAATAGAGTTACAGAGACAGTCCCCTGGAGCAACCCGAGGTTAAGTGCTTTGCTCAAGGGCACAATAATGATAGCTCCAGGATCGCCCCGGGATCGACCCTCGCTCGGTTTAAACCTTTTGGCTACCAGCCCAGATTACAGAATAAGTAGAGATAAGTGTCAATCGATTAAAAACAATTAACTAATTAATCGCACATTTTTTCTGTAATCAATCGCGAATAAGTTTTTTATATTTTTATATTGTAATAATTTCACAGTTACTCTCCAAATTAATGTAGAAACAACTTAAAGACAGTAAATATTAAATATTTGTTGTAATGGCATCTTTTTAAGAATGAAGGCCAGTATCACTGATACTAATACTGATACTGATGTCTCTATGAAATTGATTTTTTTTAAACATTAATGATAGACATTCAATATTACAGAACAGCTGAATGCTATATCAATTTCAACATTTATTAGGCTTTAAAAAAATAACAACTTTTAATTTAAGTGAACTTAAAACAATCCTCACATAAATCCATTATAATAAATGTCATATTTACCTGTGGCCTTCTGTCTAACAGGTAGGAAATATACAGAAATTGAATAAAGTTATCAAACAGTCTGCACTGCATAAATTATAAATTAAATCCTTATTTAAAGCTATAATTTTCTCTGTTAGCTTTGTTCTGTGCTTAACATTAATGACAGACATCATTAGTGGCTGCTGTCACTTTAAGATCTGCCGCTGCCGAACATGACGCGGATCTGACGCGCTGTCACGCGCATCTCATTTTCTCACAACTCTTTACGTTCATTTAAGACGTTATTTAACTAATTTAAGACTGTTTTTGTGAGAATACGCGACAAAACAGGCATTTCGGCATAATTCTGTGTGTTATTGTTCGTTCAAACGCGAAAGAGAAGTTGATTCTGGCACGCGACTTTCTGAGCATCGTGTGTGTGTGTCGGCCATTCACAGACAGTGTGTTCTCTTTTGACTTGTCACTCTTGAATGGTTTAAAAGCATTTGCATGAATAAGAGCGTGATCATATAATATAACGCTAGCCAAAGGATGAAAGAAAAAACGAATGCTGCATTAATTGCGTTAAACATTTTTAACGCGTTAAACTGAAAAAATTAATTGCATGCGTTAACACGCTAATTTTGACAGCAGTAGTAGATATGTTTCATTATTTTTCCCATATTCTCCATTGTTGCAGCTCCTCTCTTCCCAGTCTGTCAGTAACGCTCTGTTTAGTTCCTGTCTCTATGAAGCCCCTCCTTCTGAAAAGCACAATGTGCTCTGATTGGTCGGCTGGAGCAGTGTGTTGTGATTGGTCAAGTGCTTTGAACGTGTTTGGGAAATGTCCCGCCCCTTACCATAACCGTCAGTTTCAACACACATATGCCTTGGGTGGCAATTATTTAATTGAGGAATATTGTGACGTGTTCATTCCCAGAAGAAACTCAAGACTACAATGGAGGCATTTCAGGGAGTTCAGAAACAGTGACACTGATATAGAGAATAACTCCCACTGGAGTGACCTTTTTCATGCTCAAACAGCGACATTACACACTAAAGAAAGCATCCTTTAATATGGATTTATCATCTGCAACATTTTACACTACAATTTATATACAGCGGGGTCTAAAAGTATGAGATGGTCAGATGTTCTTACTTCCTTTGGGGAACAAGATGCTTTTTGGATCATTCTCAAATCATGCTGAATCACATGATCATCAGGATTTACACAACTTTGTTAACACACAGATGTAAGAGTTCTTGTCCATGAGAACGGTGCATTGCTCATGTCTGCAAAACGTCTTTTCGTGGAAAGACCACAGACACTAGGGAAGCCTCCCACTTTAAGTGACCACAGAAAGCCCTTACACTGTAGCTTTGCCTGTCCCTTTTCTGTCCGCTCTACTACATTTGAGCACACACACTCAAGCTTGAGGATTTGAAAGGTGAGGTGTGTATTTGAAGTCCCCAGGTCTTTGGTTGACATCCACAATGGCAAGTGTAGTATTCATATAAACAAAGTGCACTATTGGGCCAATGGGTCTCTGCCCTTTCTTGTTCTGTCAGTATGATTTTTTCTGAGAGACTGTAAAGTGCACAACCTAAATGGCAAAGGACATTTGTCAAACATATATGACCTGAAGTAAGGTAGCGTGTACCCCTCTCCTGGGTAAAAAAAGACTAAATAAACCAAACAAACAAAGTTACTTCTACACAGAAATGTTATCACCATGTACACGACACGTCCATCCATGCTTACACGCGCACGCACACACGCGCACACACATGATGGTGCAACTACATTATGAGGACATTCCATAGACGTAATGGTTTTTATACTGTACAAACTGTACATTCTATCCCCCTACACTACCCCTACCACTAAACCTACCCATCACAGAAAACATTCTGCATTTTTACATTTTTAATAAAACATTGTTTAGTATGTTTTTTAAGCCATTTTTATTACATATGAAATGTCCTCATAAACCACGTTTACGTTGTAATACCAGTGTAATGTCATACAAATTTGTGTCCTCATAAATCACATAAACAAGCACACACACACACACACACACACACACACACACACACACACACACACACACACACACACACACACACACACACACACACACACACACACACACATTGTGTTTTCATGTTTTATGGGGACTTTCCATAGACATAATGATTTTTACACTGTACAAACTGTATATTCTCTCCCCTTACACTAACCCTACCCCTAAACCTACACATCACACACAACTTTCTGCATTTTAACATTTTCAAAAAACATCACTTAGTATGATTTATAAAATGTTTTCCTCATGGGGACAAAAAAATGTCCCTACAAGGACAAGGATTTCAGATATTGCCATCTATGTGGGGTTTACCAGGACACACACACACACACACACACACACACACACACACACACACACACACACACACACACACACACACACACGCACGCACATAAACATATACATGCACATGCACTCACACACATAAGATTCTGACATACATGGGTAGTTGACACATAACATCCAATAACTTTTTTCCCCATCAATATGCAGATTTTAGGTTTATAACAACAGTAAAAAGTATTTAAGTATAAAAATGGTGAGTAAATTATAACAGATTGTGATCTATTTCTTTAAATTGTCTGAAAAAGTTTTAAATAGGGATGCATCCATTTCAAAATTCTGACCGATACCAATAATTAGATAATTACTTATTTTCATGTTATGGCTGATAACTACTATACTAAATGCAATAAATATTAAAATTATATACTACTTTGTCTAAATAATTAAAAATAAAATACACTACCGTTCAAAAGTTTGTGGTAAGAGTCTCTTCTGCTCACCAAAGCTGCATTATTTATTTGATCCAAAATACAGTAAAAACAGTAATATTGAGAAATATTATTACAATTTGAAATAGCGGTTTTCTATTTTATTATATTTAAATTTTTTTATTTATTCCTGTGATCAAAGCTGAATTTTCAGCATCATTACTCCAGTCTTCAGTGTCACATGATCCTTCAGAAATCATGCTGATTTGCTGCTCAATAAACATTTATTATTATTATCAATGTTGTAAATCGTGCTGATTAATATTTTTGTGGAAACCAGGATCCTTAAATGAATAAAAAGTTAACAAAAAAAGAACATCAATATAAAATTGTAACATTTTTGTAACATTATAAATGTCTTTATTGTCATTTTAGATCAATTTAATGCATCCTTGCTGAATAAAAGTTAATTTAGTGACCCCAAATTTTTTAAATGGTAGTGCACTAAAAACTATAATCAATCATTTTGAAAAATAATTTAGTCATGGATAATGGATAAAAGGATAATAGTTTTGTGATTTGCTAAATATAACATTAAACATATTTATTAAATTATTATTTAAAGTAAGGTAATCTAAATATAAAAATAGTGGAAATTATTCATTATTTTCAATTAAGAGCAGGCCATCTACCCAAAAGTATATCATGTCAACTACCCAAAGTACACATGCTCATTCAAATTCAGACCAGAGACAGAAAACGTGCAAGCAATAAAGAGATTTAAATGGATACATACTTTGATACTCACCGACATAGCGGATGCGGAACCCCCTCTTATTGGTGCCGTGGTCAGCTGACCAGCGCAGAAGAAGCTGGTGGCCGGTGGTGGTGATGTTGAAGGGTGTGGGGAGGTCACCGCTCAATGTGGCCAGCGTCTGACTATGAATTGTGGGTCCTTCAAAAGAAACAGAAGAGAAAGACAATTTGCAGGAGGACTGTTATCCCAAATTATACCTGTCAAAAAAGATGAAACTCATAAAAGTAGCTTGGTGCTTAGGTGGAACACAGTTTGACTTGTTTGAAATTACTTTTGGGAAATATCTTGAAAATGGGCAAAGCAGACAAAGTGTAGATAATAACAGCCTTGGCCACAAATGGTGACTCCTCTGTGAGAGGCATATCCACTCTTATTAGACTAATATAAGTTCAAATTTTACCTTTCATATGTTGAAATGAAAAAGCAGTTATATCACTTTGTGTATCATGTGAACTCAGCGTTAGACAAGTCTCTATAAATTAAACACTTTTACAATAACTGCCTAGTTTAAATAAAAAAAAAGGTCTACCATCAAAGACTTCCAGAATGTCGTATTCCTTCTCAGTCTGGAAAAACTCAAAATACATGGTGATGTTGTAGCCCTTCTCAACGTTGATGCTCCACGAACACATCTGTAGGTTGGGGTAACTATCTGGGTACCCAGGGCTCAAAATCACCCCAGATGAGTCAAATCGGACATCATGAGCAGGACATTGCACTGTGGGGAAAAAAGACATTTTATTGTGTATTAATCTAGTACAAATCAGTTAATTATAGGGATTATATCAATAAGATGTGCGTGTTACTACTCTACTACTCATGTTTCATATGGCACTCAGCTTAACTGAACTAATCTAAACTGAATTTAGCTTAGAGAAACTATATGAGACAAGGCAAGACTAACCAAACTCAAGTAGACTAAGATGAAAAAGATATTGAGCAGCTCAGAGGAACTGAACTAGAACAGATAAGACAACACTCGACTCAACAAACCTAAACTTGACAAAGGCAAACCACTAAATTAACCACTAAACTAAATAAAACTAGATTAAACTAGATAGCCAAAGAAAAGACTACATTTCACTCAACAAACCTAGGCCTGAGAAAAAGACTAACCTAACCTAAAATAAGCTTGACTCAAAAACCTGGACTAGATGCAACTAACCAAACTCGAGTAAACTAAAACTAACCTAACTCGACAAAACCGAAATCAGCTCAGAGAAACTAAACTAAACTAGATTTGAAGACTCAACTCATCAAACCTGAACTAGACTAAATTAATCTAACCAAACTGGACTAACCTAACTCGACTAAACTAAACTGAAATCATCTCAGAGAAACTAGAGAAGCCTAAACAAAACTAAACTTGACCGGACTAAATTAACCTAATGAAACTCAACAAAACTTAACTACATTAAACTAAAATCCAAGAATGAAATAGTAAAACAATGAGCCAAATGAGCGAATTCAGTTAGTCCTTGTTAAACAATTACAATATTCACCAAATATACCTTGAAATCAGGTCTGGTATATGCTAATCTTAACAATTCCTTAGATTTAACACATCTAATTATTTTCCTGGTTCCATATTTCGGTTACACTTTATTTTACAGTACGTGTACTTACAGTGTACTTACCCAAGAAAGTACTGGTAATATAACATGGGTTAAGGTTAGGTTTAGGGGTAGGTTCAGGGTTATTACCCAGGTATTGAAATTACTATAATAAGTACATAGTATGTACATAGGGAACAGGACTGTAAAAAGTGCTACCCATATTTCTTCAAAACCTGTAGGTGGTGGCCATCATCTGTCATCTTGGCAAAAAAAAGCCACAATTTTTCATCAAGTCAGCCTGAAATGTTACATACTCTGCAAAACACTTCATGAGCTCTCCTGCTCCATGGCTCACTTTGTTTATTCCACTCCGAAACTGCTTTAATGTGCATGACAAATGATTGAACTACCGTTTCCAGGCACTTTCCTGAATCTAAGCACAGGACAAATTCTAACAAAGTGAGTGCTCTCTCGTGGGGATGCAGGGAGAAGGATGGAGACATGAAAGATTAATGGCGGCAGCTGTTTGAGCCACTAAACTCCAAGAGCCGCATCACTCATCAACAGAGAACGGGAGGGAAGAAGCAGTGACAGGGAATGACTGAGCTCTTCATGGGCTATCAGCAATACCGCCTCTGATCACATTTTACCCTCCATTACATGTATGATGCTCGTCTGAGTGATTTGAGCTTATAGTTTAGCGCTCTCAGTATCCTTCCATGGCAACACGCTCAAACACGCTGAAACCTTTAACCCTGGTTCTGTGCTGCGTTCTGGTGTCTAAAAGAAGATGCATTAGACACGTAATCCTGGTAAATGGAAGCTTGTGGGTCTGTGTCTTTATTCTTGAAGAGTGCCCACCTTGGCAGGAAGGAGGGTGTCCGTCCATCTGTAGCCGTTCTCCTAGCCTGCACGTCAAAATCTCGCTCCCCACCAGGGTGAATCCAGGGTGACAGCGATAGCGGATAATATCACCTGATTTACAAAGAGAGAAAGAGAGTTGCAATGATTAAGCGTCCATTTAATTAGTTGGGACAGCGAACCTCCACGGCTTTAATGGAGAAAGATGCCCGAGATACGGCTGTAATGTATACGGTTCAACGTTGAACTTGAAGAGGTTGATAATTGAGCTGTAAAACAGCAGCGTTTGCAGCCCTGTTTAATGAATTGCTTGTATTGGCTTTGCATGACAACCCTGCCACCATCGCCTATCTAAAAATAACCTGGAAAACATCAAAGGTGTGACGCATTGGAGCGTTCCGATGCGGAGAAGCATTCCTATGCACCGCCAGTGTCTAGGCAACAGGGCAAGGTGAATCTCTCGTTTACAGTATTGGCCTAATTTCTGTGGCATCCATCAAAAGCAGGCTTGATGTTTCATGCCAACAATCTTGTGGTATGAATGGGTCTTATTTAGGGAACTATTTCAGTAGTCACTTTGGCACTGAGGGCAGATGACAGTTGGCTGGAATGAGTCGAGACTTCTGTAACAGGTGGATGTACGCATGTAAAGCACAACACATACTTGCAAGGAGCATAAATTGCATTATAGTAGATGTTTTACTAGTGCCCTATCCGTTTTGAAAGACTCTTAAAGGGTTAGTTCACCCAAAAATAAAAATTCCTTCACCCTCATATCGTTCCAAACCCGTAAGACTTTCGTTCATCTTCAGAACACAAATAAATCTTTTTGATGAAATCTGAGAGCTTTCTGTCCCTCCATTGACAGCAACTACCACTGACGCTTCAAAAAGTTCATTAAGTGATCTTAAAACTAATCCATTGAGCAAATTTTCTGAAGAGCCTCGATCGCTTTATATGATGAACAGATTGAATTTAGGCTTTTATTCACATTTGCTGCGTAACACGAGAATGAACCTCATTGGTTCTTGCTGAAGCTCAAACGTGCTGCGTAACACGAGAATGATCCTCATTGGTTCTTGCTGAAGCTCAAACGTGCTGCGTAACACGAGAATGAATCTCATTGGTTCTTGCTGAAGCTCAAACGTGCTGGGTAACACGAGAATGAACCTCATTGGTTCTTGCTGAAGCTCAAACGTGCTGCGTAACACGAGAATGAACCTCATTGGTTCTTGCTGAAGCTCAAATGTCCTGCTTAACACAAGAATGAATCTCATTGGTTCTTGCTGAAGCTCAAACGTGCTGGGTAACACGAGAATGAACCTCATTGGTTCTTGCTGAAGCTCAAACGTGATGCGTAACACGAGAATGAACCTCATTGGTTCTTGCTGAAGCTCAAATGTCCTGCTTAACACAAGAATGAATCTCATTGGTTCTTGCTGAAGCTCAAACTTGCTGGGTAACACGAGAATGATCCTCATTGGTTCTTGCTGAAGCTCAAACGTGATGCGTAACACGAGAATGAACCTCATTGGTTCTTGCTGAAGCTCAAACGTGCTGGGTAACACGAGAACGAACCTCATTGGTTCTTGCTGAAGCTCAAACGTGCTGCGTAACACGAGAATGAACCTCATTGGTTCTTGCTGAAGCTCAAATGTCCTGCTTAACACAAGAATGATGCTCATTGGTTCTTGCGGAAGCGCAAACATGCTGTGTAACACAAGAATGAACCTCATTGGTTCTCGCACATCAACATGCTTGAGCTTCCGTTTACCCCAACTGATGTGTGAGTTGATGAATTTTTATACGTGAATAAAAGCCTAAATTCAATTTGTTCATAATTTCATATGGATTCACTCATCACTCAACTCATATGGATTAGTTTTACGATCACTTTATGAACTTTTTGAAGCGTCAGTGGTAGTTGTGTAGCTGTCAATGAAGTGACAGAAAGCTCTCAGATTTCATCAAAAAGATCTTCATTTGTGTTCTGAAGATGAACGAAAGTCTTACAGGTTTGGAACGACATGAGGGCGAGTAATTAAGGACAGAATTTTTATTTTTGGGTGAACTATCCCTTTAATTTAAAAGTTCCCCCAAAATGAAAAGTCTGTCATCATTTTCCCTCGTGTCATTCCAAACCCGTTTGATTTTCTTCTGTGGAACACAAAAGAAGCTGCTCTGAAAAATGTTCTTTTTTTTGTACAAAGGAAGTCAATAGGGTCCAAAACTATTGCACAGACATGAAACACTGAGACATTTTTCAAATGGCTTATTTTGTGCTCTGCTGAAGAAAGTCAGTCACACAGCTTTGGAGCAACATGAGGGTGTGCGTAAATCATGAAGAATTTTCTTTCTCCAGGTATTAAAGACAATCAAACAGACAGAGAAATGTTATTAAAGTCCCAATATACTCTCCAGGAGCATATAAAATTAAAGAAACAGGATAGGAGAATGTATTTTTACATTGAAAAAAAATGTCACACTTCACTTTTAAATGAATCTGGTATGCTTAGGGTGACAACCTGGAAAGTAGAAAGTAGATGAGCAAGTAAGATGTGAAAGTAAATTTACTACTATTATACTGTGTAAATATTGATTTACATTAGTTGGAAACATATTTGCCATCACATTGGATGATAAAGATTTAAATCGCAAATGCATTTGTTAATTGTGACTGGCACTCAATTTGCCCAGGTTGGAGTGATACAGTGTAATTTACTTTACAGGACCTATTCAGTCTACTACATATAATGAACTGAATAACAGGCTAGTAGGTCAAAATCACATTTTATACTAAAGTAGCGACTAGTTTATTTCCCTTTAATAGACTATGCAAACATTAAATGCGTTTTATCAGATTCAGTGCAACTTGAACTTGTATTTTTTGTTGGATCTGGCAGGTTTGAGCAAGATGTTCTTATCCAGTATGTGTCTACATGAAGTCCCGGCTGGTCCTGCTGTATTTAACGACTTTTGATGAGGTCCACACTGGTTCCTTTGCTCTGTCCAGTCATCATCAGTGGAAAAATCCCTCTCTACGAATGTGTTGGTTGGTAATTTTCCCACTCTAGCTAGCAAATGGATTTTTAAACGCCAATCACATTTTTAGGGCCCGAGCACCAATGGTGTGAGGACCCTATTGGAATTGCTCCATTTATTAGTATTATATTTCTTATTGGAGTATTGTAATTTCAGGGAAGAAAAAATACATAGACTAATTGAAATGTGGGACACTTCTTACGTCTTGAGGCATAAATCTCCCAATGCTGGACCTCAAGCCTTCAGAATCAGAACCTGTTCTATGAACAAAAGCAGTGTTGTGTGTTGTGTTCATACCGATCTCTAACTCATTATCCTCCATCAGGATATCTGCGTTGGCCACCTCTGGTGGAGGCTGGCAGATTCGTAACTGGTAGGCTGCAAAACAAAAGGAGGAAAGATGTGGTTACAAAGATTTGTTTTCAGATTCAAAACTGTAACAGAAAATCTTTAAGAAGCTTTTATTTAGCATTTACATATTATTAATCCATGAACTCATCTGTACAAAGTTATCTCTAAAAGTTCTCCATTCCCCACCCCATACCCCATCTCAGAATATTTTCAGAAGGAGCTGCAGCATCATATGTGTGTGTTTATAGGTTCGGTCATTCACATTTGTCCGGCAAATTTGTGTCTGCAAAATCCAGTCATTCAAAAAGAGTCCATGCATTTGGGAATTTAGCAGATTTGGCAACGGGTTCAAGCTGCAGATTCACCGCGTTACCAACAAAGTGATTTCTGCATTGTGAAATATACAAATGCATTGTGTTTCCTTCTGGAGCATCAGTGAATGTGTGAAACTTTTTTAATAGTTGTGTTTGAGTCCCTCAATCATCCTCAGTGTGAAAAGATGGATCTCAAAATCATACAGTCACTCCTGGAAAGGGTTCAAATATGCAAAAGATACTGGAAAACTGAAGAATTCGGATTTTTCTGAAGAAAGTTCGTCAGTTTAACTGCTCAGGACAAACAAGGGACAACATCACAAAACAAAAAGACAGTCGTGGATCATCCAGGTAACAACACACATTATTAACAATCAAGGGTGTGTAAACTTTTGAACGGGGTCATTTTTATAAATTCAAGTTTTACTTTGTCTTGTGGACTATATGTAATCTTTTATGTAAAATTCAGGACAGTACTACATTTTACAGTACTAATTTTATTCAGGACAGTACTAAATAAAAAATAACATGCATTTTGTATGATCCCTCTTATATTCTTAAAATTATTCACATTTAGCAGATTCTGCAAGGGGTGTGTAAACTTTTGAGCACGTCTGTATGTTTGTGGACAATTTCGCAGACCAGTTGTGAACCTGATAGCTGGGCATTATCACATGACACAGCGACATGCATGGACTGCCACTTCATGTGACTTTTCCCCTTTATTTAGCCATTATTCACACCATACTGCTGGAAAGCAAAGTAGACGCTTGAACCTCTCAAAAACTTTACCCACTAGCATCGCTTTTGAACACTAATATTGACGTACACACTATTAAATGTCATATTTCATAATACTTCTAGGTTTATTTTGGTGAAGCCCATTATTTTCTCATTCAAATAGTTTCGCCTTGTCTGAAAAAAACGCCCCTGGCGCAGTGTGACGTTCGGCACAGTTGCGTTGGCATCTAGTCAGTACTAATGACAGAGGAGCCTGCCGTGACAAATAATGATGTGATTAAGTAGGGTGACACTGAGGCGCATGGAAGGGTGACTATCACTGCGCTACGGGCCGCTATGCGACGTAAACACAGAGCCTTATCAATCGCTTACATCTCTGACAGCCGATACACGCCCAAGCAAGTCAGCGTGTCGTTGAAATCGCCAAGAACAAAACGACTCGCATAATGAGCACATCACTTAAAAAGAGAAGGAATTAACCGAATTTATCCAGACACGGATTGCATGAGTAATGCATTTGTTGTGCGAGTGTAACAGCGCTGCGGCCCTTTCCTGTGCAATGCATAGATAGCCGTGAGTGTTGATGATAATTACCAAGTAGCTTCGCACCAAGTTAATTATTCTGGTGTTAATGAAAACCGCGAACGCAACAGGGCCTCGAAGTTCGTCACAAAGCCATAACTGTCAAGACTTCAGACTGATTAAGATAGATATCAGGAGCTCTTTGCTTTGAGGAAGGAGCTGTTGAGTGGAGGCGGAAGACGCTGGCTTTGTCTTCTCTTGCCAAGCTGAGGTTGGAAACACACTAATTAACTATTGAAGCCCACTTAGCATGTGGCTCATTCTCAGCTTGCTTCCTGACTGGCTCCCTGTTGTGCTTTAGGGTAAGTGGCCAAAATGGAACGGCAACAAAAGGGGCAGCCCGGAGAGCTGAGGGTGGACGCTCTGATCAGCAGCCATGTGGCTGAAGTCACTGTACTTCCCTAGAAGAGGCTTTTCAAGTGGGTGTGAAAAAGGAGGAAAAACAGTGGGTTGTGATTTATACACACACACAAACTAAATTTTAGCCATTACAAACTTCCTGGCTTTTTTTGTCCAGTGTTTTTCTTTAATGACTCGTGGGCCAGGGAAGGTGGAAGCGGATAGCATATGTGTGTGTGTGTGTGTGTGTGTACTTCTGAGAGCCATTAGAATGAGACTTCGGAATTAAGCCTTTAAAATGGGCTTCTCGAGCTCAGAGATGCCTCTTTGATGCCCTTGGTGTCTGGACGGAATATTGAGTAAAGCCCCGCTAATAAACCTGAGTGTATTTGGAGGGCATGATCTCTGCATTTGAGAGCCCATTTTGAGCTCATAATCATATTCCATAGATTCCTGTCTAAGCTGCTTTGGCTAGATTGGCTTTAAAACACTGGAGGATGCCACATCAGAGAGCAGATTGGCAGACCCGACAGAGCCCTAATATGATTAGATAACATACTAAATACTAGATGAATATTTCAGTTTAATGGATGGTAATTTTTTACTAATTCATATCAAAGCAGTTGGTGGAAATAAAGTTGTCTTTCAGGCTCGGTGTCCCATTTACTCAGAATCAAATGGAATCAAAGCTAAACTCATTATGATGGAACGGGTATTCCCAGGGCAAATCTGAGTAAATATAGACGTTCCTTTCCCTTTGTTATGCATGCGCATCACAGTCTAAAATATCTGCAGATGGAAAATTAGTCATCTACAATTCAATCCAGGAAAGAGGGGCGAAGAAATTTAAACTCATTGAGTGATAAAACAATATGGTCTGGAGCATAAAATTTCACAACAAAAGAGTTTTTGGTAACACTTTAGTTTAGAGTCCAATTCTCACTATTAACTAGTTGCTTATTAGCATGCATATTACTAGGATATTGGCTGTTTATTAGTACTTATAAAGCACATATTAATGCCTTATTCTGCATGACCATATTCTACATCCCTTAATCCTACCAATACCTAAACTTAACAACTACCTTACTAACTATTAATAAGCAGTAATTAGGAGTTTATTGAGGCAAAAGTCGTGGTTAATAGTTAGGTAATAGTGAGAATTGGACCCTAATCTAAAGTGTGACCGAGTTTTTTACTTCACATCTGCCAACATACAACATTAAATATGTATTAAGTGTTAAAAGAATAAGCCAATCAAAAATCTGCCATCATTTACTTACTCTCATGTCTTTGGTGGAACAAAAAGGTGTTATTTAAAGAAGTATGCCATACAATAAAAATGAACGGTGACCCCATATGATGGTTTTAGGACACTATACAGTATGTTTAAGTCACATGGACGACATATATTATACTTTTATGATGATTTTTTTATGATAGCACCTGGTACCCATCTATTTTCATTGTATTTAAGAGAGCGTTTTCAAAACCTTTCCTTTTGTGTTCCACAGAAATAAGAAAGTCATACAAGTTGACAACGACAGAGAGAGTACATAAAATAATTTACATTTTTAGTGGACTATCCCTTCAGTAAGGGCTTTAGGGAAACCTAATACACTAAGCAGACTAATAAGAGAACTCTACACATAACCTTGTGATTGTTGGCGTGACTCGTGGTCTGAAGTGGTTGTTTTCATTCAATATGTCTCAGAGTTAACCCTGAGTGACAGCTGACATGGATCAATATGAAAGCATGTAACAAATTATAAATATTAGTCAGCAGCCCGACTTAGGTCAATATGATCAGTGTAGACGTAAGCCACTTTATTCGCCTGCTGGGGATAGAAATGACACAGTATTGACAGATAATGATTGAAACAGAATGCATCAGTTGGTAACACTTTAGTTTAGGGTCCAATTCTCACTATTAACTAGTTGCTATTAGCATGCACATTACTAGGATATTGGCTGTTTATTAGTGCTTATAAAGCACATATTATTGCCTTATTTTGCATGACCATATTCTACATCCCTTAATCCTACCCAATACCTAAACTTAACAACTACCTTACTAACTATTAATAAGCAGTAACTAGGAGTTTATTGAGGCACAAGTCGTAGTTAATAGTTAGTTAACAGTGAGAATCGGACGCTGATCTAAAGTTTGACCCACCAGTTTTCAAATCATCTCAGGTTCCCGAAAAGTATCTTAAATCATTCAATATCCCACACAGGTAAATAATATAGGATTTAAACAGTTTAAGTAAAAAAAAAAAACCCATAGCGGTCGGTGAGGAGTTAACTATTCGATAAACTGGTAAAACATGTCTATGAATGGAGCCTGAAGTGTGTGGTAATAATCGTTAACTTAAACTAAAACTATTAAAAACATTTCTGTTAACTGAAATAAAGCTGAAAAAAAAAAAAAAAAAAAAAAAAGATTAGTTGAAAAACGTAAACTAAACGAAAATGAGAAATGTTGCCTTGGCAATAAACTGAAATAAGTTTAAGTTGAAGCACTCAAATTATTAACTGGAAATTATAAATAATAAATTAAACCCAAATAGCAATATAAAAAAAAATTACTAAACATTACGAAATTAAAAATATTACGAAATTACAAAAAATGTAATTAAAACGAAAAATATAAAAATAAAAGCGAATTCAAAATACTATAATATACTATAATTATAACGGTTATGCCCTGTTTTAGTTTTCACTCTGTTTGTTTCCTGTTTTCCTGTATTCCCTAGTTAGTTTCCCTGGCTGTTAATTAGTTCTTATGTAACTGTCGTAGGCCAGCTCTGCGTGTAAACCTCACTCTCCTGATCTCAAGAGGCGCTCTAGCGGCTGTGGTTTTAGCATCCATGTTAGCACGCCCGCCTCCCGCACCAGCCCGGGGCCCGGTTCGGATAACACTTGAAACAGGTCGAGTAGGACGGGTTACATTTGGTGCCGTGACCCGGATGGGAGTGAGGTTTTTGTCGGTATATATATAGTATATATATAGTATATACTATACTATATGCATAGTATAGTACTATATACTATGCATATAGTATATACTGTAATATACTATATGCATATACTATAATACCAAATATTATATCCTATAATATTAAATACTAAAATAAAAATAAATTAACACTGGTGTGGAGCGTCTCACCATGGTAACTGAGCACAAAGAAACCACTTCCACTGAAGTCACTGTGGAACTTGATGAGGATCTGATTGGATGTGCTGTAGACCGACTCCAGGGCTGTGTTCCCACTGAACTGACCGATCTGGGGCGAACTCTGGTCTGGACCATCCCTGCAAAAAACAAATCAAGATTTACAATTTATCCACAGCTACATCCAATTAGACAGGTCAGCTGATGTACTGGATTTAGAAACAAAGCAGTGCATTTATATTTATTTTTTTTTAGCACAAAACCCACCACATGCAATCTAGTTTAACAGGCAATAAATGCAGCCTGAGTATTTAAATGAAGTCGTTGTCAGTCCTTTTAGTGCAAACACACCTCCTCTCTAGGAAAATGAAGCTCATTATAAATTCCACCTTGTTTCACCTAACGTTGCACTATTACTGTGGGTGGTAAACTGAATGTGTTTAAAAGAGTTTCTGTTAATCATAGCAGCAGTATTTCATTAAATTATAACCAAATGATGGGAAAAAAAGCTTTTAAAAGTGGGCATAAAGTCAAACATACATTTCGCATTTAAATTAAGGTCCTAAAACAGCACAAACAGCAAGTGCAAATTCTTTTTTGTGTGCATGTGTCCTGAAACAGCCAGTAAAGAATTTGCTGTTACACACAGAGTAAATAAATTAAACATTTTAAGACTCAACTCCACTCCCACTCCCACTTTTCTTTATGACTCTTAAGTCACTGAAATGTGACTTTAACCTAGTGGCCCAGCAAAAATAATGACTCCACAATTACACTGAGAGTAAATAAACTACGTGCTTCATACTTTAAGACTGATCTCTGCTGCAGTACATCGCTGAACGCTGCTTTTATGGGTCATATTGCCTGAAATGGGACTTTAATCTAAGACAGCAATATTTCCCCTATTATTGACTGCAAGAAAAAGCAAGAAGTGCATCTCCAATTTCTCTGTGTCTAGTAGTTTATTAAGCTATATTCCTGCCATATCGGCCGTTGTCTTTACATTAGACCAGCCCAGCAGAAATGCATAAAGTCTTTGTTCTGTACGTGAACAATAGCTGGACTAATGAACCAGAAGACACCGTTTTATGTAGGTCACCTATGATGCATGAGATGGTCACTAGGAGCAGCACACTGAGGAACCGAATATGAGTTACAGAAATACGGTTTGTTCACGAGTCTTAGTTGAGCACGAAGTCACGCAGCCTTAGGGAAAGACTGAAGCAACATGCAACAGAAATGTAATCAATTCCAGATTGCACAGAGTAAAAAAAAGTCAGAAAAAATGCAGCAATAAAGTAACTTCTATCTGCAGTGAACATGCATTATTTAAAACAACGGGTATGTAGGGTACGCAGAATCCATTAATAAATAAAAGTACCCTCTGGAATTTTTCTTAAACAAGAGGGACCTCTGATATGAAAAGTGAACAGATGACATTAATTATTGGATTCAGCCTGGGTTTCATTCAATGCATTATTCCATCTCCCCCGCAACTGAGTGTCACAACGATGTGAAGGACAATTAGTCAGAAGCCTCTGCTCTTCCAAACAACCAACGGGCCTAAAGCGACTCTGTAAGGACACAAACTCTGGCTAAAGCCTGCTGTTATCTGTGACTACGAAATCTATTAATAAGATATACAACAATAACTTCAAAAATAGCTTCGATTCAGAGGCTTGGAAAGCATACTTAGGGACTTTTTCCTCAAAGAACTTTAAGTATAAAATCTGTATTGTTGTTTAATTATTCCTTATATTAGCCCTGCGAAACCTCTAGAGATATTTCATCTTGTTTGAAGACACACTCCCTTTAGAGTCTAAAACACCAAAGCAAATGGGCTTAATTTCCACAAAGAGACCAAAACCAGCAGCTACAGAAAGCAAATAATATGAAGTATACCTAATTAGCAAAATTTCTTCCTGAAAGGTTGAAGAGACAAAGCTCAGAAGGGAAATCATGCACAAAAGCAACAAAATGTTATTTATGCCTACAAACCGAGTATATGACAACTTTTGAGCAAGATAATTAAGGTGAATTGAAGAAGTTTACTTGTTTGTCCTTGTAGAATGTATTAATAAAAAGTAAAATATAAATAATACATAAAAAATACTTCAAAGGTGTCATGAAAATGAAAAAAAGCTTTTGACATACAGTATAAGAGGTCATCATACTACAGCTCTGGAAAAAATTAAGAGATCACTTAACATTGAGAAATCAATGTTAAGTGGTCTCTTAATTTTTTTCAGAGCTGTATAAGAATATCCTGTACGTTTTAGAACTGAAAACTTCCTTGTTAGTCCAAAAACAGCTTTTATTGTAACCAAGCCCAGAGAACAACTCATAGATCGGTGAAAGACCAGCTCTGCAGAACAAGATCAACGCCTACTTCATCATGGCAACTTTGGCCCCGCCCACTGGCGTGTTAGTGAGATGACGAGGAGAGAAGAGCGATACAGGATCACTGGACTCAAAATAACATTACATTCCAAAGGATCCTAACGCTAGGAATGTGCTTATTTATTTTCAACAATGTGAATGTCTCAGTTGAGCATTATTTATTTGTATTCGGTACATTTCACTGTGAATTCTTTGGTAAATTAGTCACAATTTCGGCGCAGACTTTGCAAACAGACTTTTACGATATGGACTCGACAGTAATGCCACAACATGTAAGTAACCGTGTTAATTCTAATGCCTGATCTGAGACCAGTGATTTCTGATATGTAATGATTCATGTACAGTCAGATGTTCTTTGTCTATGTGTCAGTAAATCAAACCAGTGACTAAACGCTCAACTTCACATTGTTTCTCTTAGTAGGATGAAAATAATCTGTTATTTAAACTGTGATTAAATGATATATAGAAAGCGATCACAGAACGTTCCCTTTACAATCGCTGGAGCTGTCAGTCAAACAGTGTGAGTCTGGACGCCAAAACTCCCGTTATAATCAACAAATCTCTTATTTACATTGTGTTTGCACTGTTAGTTATGATGAAAGCATTCGTTAGTGTTCAGAAATTGAGTTGCAATGACAAGATCACTGCATTCATGCGCTCAACATGTCTGTGATCGGCTACAACGCTCATCACTGCAACCTTTCATGCCACGATCTAAATATAATGCCATAGATCTAAATATAATGCTATAATCAACACTTTTCACGATTAGTTAACCTTGAGCGCTGTAATAGTAAAAATGTGCTAAAAGTTTTCAAGAGAGTTCCATTACAAGAGAGTAATACTTGATATTTCATATGCAAAGATGTCAGCCAATCACAGCAGTGGGCGTTTACACTGAAGTCTCACAGCAGCCAATCACAGCAGTGGGCGTTTACTCTTAAGTCTCACAGCAGACACGCCCCTTCAAACAGAGCGTTCAAATCAGAGGCTAAAATCAGGGTAGGAAAATGCATTTATTTCTAAATTATAACCATTTGTGATATAAAAATCATACTAACATTATAAGTGCACCCCAGGAAACATTATGAAACAATAAAACAATGCAGTTCATGACCCCTTTAAAAAACAATTTCTATCCAGTCTGTATTTTATAATGTTGTATATTTGCTGAACTTGAAAAAACAAACTTATTTTTGAATAATGGTAAACACATACACTAATGGTAAATAAAACTAAACATCTATTTAATCTACATTGAAATATTAAAACGGTTTCTAAATATATAGATGTAAATATTTAGCTACTATGCAATTTGTTCACCTCTAGGTAGTGTCAACCAAACCCGGACAAAGTCAAGCAAAAAGAAGTTAAGTTTCCATTTTAGTAACAAGACACCACATTAGGGAATGCAGAAGCAAAACCTGAAAATCGCCTGCTGACTTGAGGAACTGTGCAAAGGCAATTTATATAACTGCTTTTCAAATGGAGCGATACTGTGATGCCTAACCAAACAAACGCGGTGGCAGCTAGTCCTAAAATCCTTCCACAGTTACGAGTAAGCGTGCTTTGGGGCTTTCTACAGGACCGCAGGCTGTTTAAGCTCATCATCACATATTCAAGAGATTTTAATGTGAGTTTACCACACAGTGATGTAGTCGTAGATTGGTTCAGTGCTGAGGACGGTGAAGTTGATATAGATGCCGTTTCCTGGTGGGACCCGGACGCTCCACACACAGTCCTGGAAATTGGGGTATTCGGCTGGGTGACCGGGAGAGAAGATGGTGCCGTTCATGGAGGTGATGTTTCCACCACATAAAGCTTTTAGGAAGACAGAAAACAAAGTAATGTTATCACCATACATTTTGTGTATAGACAGAACATTTGCATAAAGGTGCACTGAGAATTTCACACTTTTTTTGCACAGAAAATAAGCGAGATTACACACATATCGTGTGTATAAAAAGCCGTTTTATTCTACATATGGTTCCCTATCACGGTGGCAGCCATGTTTATATCACATGACCAGCTGAATGCTACTCACTTTGACCCCAGAATAAATGAATGACAGGTGAAAAATATTGTGAACCCAACTAACAAAAATATGCCCTAAGAACATTTTTGCTAACGTTATGGAAACGTTATTTTGGAATATTCTCAGAAAGTTTTAAAAATGTTTTAAAAAGTTTTTCTTGATTTTATGAACGTTAGAGAAAGCATTAAGGGAATGTCTTATCATTTTGCAAGCATTATGGGAATGTATCTAAATCACCTGACAAAAAAAGTAAGTAATATGTAAAAAACAGACTTAACATTCAATTAAAATGTTTCAGAAAAATGTTCCATGAATGATGTATAAATAACGCTTTTGTGCTAATGTTTAAGAAGCACCTGTGAAGAGATGCTTCTATAAAGGCATCAGTTAAGAAACAAATATTTTTATTACATGATTCTTCATCCACACAAGGACTGTGTGATATATTGAATATTCATGATACTGCAATGGTTTTAATTTGCTAATAAGTTTTCCTTCCTTTTTTCTGTGGCTTGCAAGTCAATGATGTAAAGATCAATATCAAAATATTTTTCATATTTAAAAATGTTTTCGTAAAATACATATAGGCATATATTGCAGCCTATTATTATATATTGTTATATCATTCAGAATTTCATTCCATATATTAAGAGGTTCACTCCATATACTATATATATATAAACTGAAAAACAGATTTTTATATCAGCCAGTTCCAATCTATGCCAATAGGTGTCAGTAAACAGTTTAAGGTTGCTTCATATTGAAAATGAACAGGAGCTGGAGAAACAAGAACAAAATGACCTAGTGCATCTTTAAAGGTTTTATCTCTTAAAGTTCATCTCAGTGATCGCTCTGCTATGGCATCACCTCATTGAGTTCTGGGAAATAACGTTGACCAGTGAGCCATTGAGAATTTGTTCTTACCGTAAAGACGCACGGCACTGTTTAACATCACACATTATGTAGTAATATTGTTGCGATAAGGCAATAAATCTCACTCGTGGGCTTGAGTATAATGTCATCAGCTGTAAGCGACTGATGACACTTTCATAATAACTTACAGTGCGCAGTCGCACGCACGAAACACTGGGGTCATTCAATTTCAATACCGCATTAGGGTGGTGTATGAGGAATTTATATTGAGGAGGAGAGTAAAACACCACCTTCACAGCGTGGTATAGGGTTGTTCCAGTTCCTGCTGATTCCATGGAGGCAGGTTAGCGAAGTCTCACCGATGAGCGAGTAACCGGGTAAACACTCGAAAGACACCGTCATGCCCACACTAAAGTCACTGCCTATTACGATACCATTCCTGAAAGGTCGGGGGTCAGGACAGCTCTGCAGCTGATAGGCTGAAGAAAAGAAACAAGGACATCACAAGTGAGGAGGAAGAATGCAAAAGGCCTCTGTAAATAACTTCTTCTTGACTCAATACTAACACACCCAATGGATAAAGAGGACCTATTATGCTTTTTTACATCTTTAACTTTCCTACGTGTGTAATGTTGCTGTTTGAGCTTGAAAAAGCTCTGCAAAGTCCCTCCAAAAGGGAGTGTGACACACTATATCAGTGTGTCACAATATTCCTCATTTAAATAATTCATACGCAGAATAAAGGGGCGGGGCCTGGTTGAGTTAGTTAGTAGTGTGTTGAAACTGGTGGTTATGGTAAGGGGCGGGACATTTCCCAAACACACTCAAAGCACTTGACCAATCACAACACACTGCTCCAGCCGACCAATCAGAGCACATTGTGCTTTTCAGAAGGTGGGGCTTCATAGAGACAGGAACTAAACAGAGCGTTACTGACAGACTGGGAAGAGAGGAGCTGCAACAATGGAGAATATGTGACAAATGATGTGTTTTTTTGAAAAATCAAACATGAAAGTAGACCCAAAGACTGTAAAAAGGCATGATATGTCTTACCTTGGTATGTAATGTGAAATCCAGGTTTATTCTGGGAATAGTCGCTGTGGAAGAAGAAGCTGGTTTCATGGGTTGTGCTGAAGAGCGACTCAGGAACCTGCGGCCCACTGAACCTGTCAATCACTGTACCGGTCTCACTAGGTCCGCTTCGGATCTCCAGGAAGTCATGGATTGCCTCGGTGGAGAAGTTCAGGAACTGCACATGAATTCCTTAAACAACATGTTGACAACAATAAGTGATACTGATAAAAGGCAGCGAGTCACACAATTCTGTAGCTCATTTGTGCACAGTTAAATGGCATGCATGTACCGAAGCCAGTGGGAAGGGTGACCGTCCAGGTGCAATCCAGAGCACTTGGGTAGTTGCCAGGAAAACCAGGGCTCAGAATCACTCCGCTAACCTCTGTCATGGCTCCGCCACACTGAGCTGTGAATATACAGATAAAGATTCACTTCACACACTGCCAAAATGTAATGTGTTGTACTGTCATGCAATCCTTACTGATTTCTATCTCTACTGCATCACTGAATGATTACAGCACAAGAAAGTCACATTAGTCAAACACCTTTGGCTGTTTTGAATTAAACAAATTCCAATTAAAGGGATAGTACATACAAATCAAGAATTTTGGTAACCAGACAGTTGACGGCACCCATTGACTTCCATAGTAGGAAAAAAAAATACTATGGAAGTCAATGGTTGCCGTCAACTGTCTGGTTAGCAACATTCTTTAAAATATCTTCTTTTGTGTTCAGCAGAAGAGAGAAACCCATACAGGTTTGGAACAACTTGAGGGTGAGTAAGTGATGACAAAATTTTCATTTTTGGGGTGAACTATCCCTTTAAAAATCTTTTACCCCTAAAGAAACGTACAGTACAGTTTGACAAATATGACACATTCATCTACCATAAAATGTGAACATAAATTGGTAAAAATAAATTTTTGTTATTTATTAAACTGGGATTTATACATTTTTAATAATCTTAAACATTGGTTCGTTTTTTAAATGATATAGTAATATTAACTTAAATTCAATTAATCAATTAAATGAATGTAAAATTGTGCATATTTCCACTTCTAGAATTATTCTGCTTTTATTCTCTTAAATGCTTCAGAAAACAGTCATAACACTTTTTTTGCTTAACAGTAGAATCTCAGATGTCAACAGCTTCACTGTGGTTTTATGTGTTGTGTGAATGCATTTTATCACTTTCGCGTAATTCCATATATTTTGCATGCAAATACACAGGACAAATTTTATGGACAGAAGAATTTTCCTCCTGTTGTCATGAAACGGAATGTAGTGCAACTGAGGTCATGTGATCCACTACTAGTTCACACTACAGTAAGAGTAAGTAGCCATGTAACCCTAGCAGTGATGCATCATAATTGTACACAAGCATATATAAGAGCTCTTGTGTACATTGTACATGTGATCACACTCGGCCAGTAAAACTTCTTTGAATGTGAATTACAGAAGATGGGCCTCACACTGCTAAATGACTGTATCAGATCCAGTACAATACTGGTGTAAAGCTGCAGTCGGCAAGAGAAACACCATTTACATATTACATCAACTCCCCTGTTCATTCTTTACGTTTCACTTACTCTTAGATTGGACTTGCTAAAGAAGAAGCGATATAGAGGAGCAGAGAAGCAGAAATAAAAGCTATAAACACACACTGAAATACAAATCTGCAGTCTATTTGCTTGGAACAAAAACAAAAGCTATTGTCTCTTTTAAGAGGCATGAGGATTTAAGATGTGATTCCAACAGTAATATAGGGATCACAGATAATAGTCATGGATGAGAGGTCTAGTTTTGCCACAGTGTTGCTGCATATATCAGTAGTAGAAAATTCCTTCAAACTTCTTTTAAACAGGAGGCACGGGGAATTGGGCAGGTCAAGGGACAGCCAACTCAAACATGATCCAAAGCAATATAAAAGATAAACAAGGTGCCCTTGATCATTGACGGACTGATCTGAGGAAAAAAGACACACTTGGTCTCATCAAAAAGCCTGCTGGCCACACAGGATGTGCTAGAAACAGGAGGGGTTGATGCAGTGGAAGGCTAAGAGACGTCTGGCACATCAGCTTGGCAGTTAAAGAGAATCTCCATCTTGTGTTCCACAAGGACCAGATGGAAAAGAGAGATCCCCACAAACACAAACATGCAAATCAATGGCCAAATCGGTCATTTCCTCTCTAGAGTCACTATGTTTTGGTTTGCAACACTCAAAGCTCACAGACTGTATTAAGGGACACCCTGGGCACCTTGTTTCCCATTATTTTGTTAGAGTTTTTTGATTACAACCGTAAATGTGCATGCTAATGCAAACAGTGGCGTCAGCTGGGGGGTGGGGCTATCGGTTTGTCTGACTAGCACCAGGAGGAAGTGTTCAGGAACTAGTTTGAAAACCAATTGAAAATCAATTGCAATTCCACTTGCTGCCACTAGAGGCACCAAAGTGACTTCACCTTTAAAGCCCCACTGAAGTGACTTGAAATGCGCAGCATTATTCAACATGTTGACGTAATTTCCACTGAAACAGGAAGAGAGGGTGGGACATATCGAACAGCTCCTCCCCTTTTTTAAAATAGCCAATAGCGTTAAGTTTATATTACAGCTCGTCCAGAGCCGTTGAGCTCGGTAAAGCCACAGTTTCTTCCTGATCTCTAATTGTTCTCCTCCTAATTTCCTCCATATCACTTTAAAATACAGCATTCGGTGCAGAATTCAAATGGGTCTTATACGTTTTTTGGTCTGCGGCAACTCGATCACATGATTTGCTCTGTGCTATCGTGTCTCTGGACCGGAGCTGCAGCGGTTCACTGACACTAACGTGAAACCAGACTTCATTCGCCCCAATGGAAAGCATATTTACATTGTCTGAATTGTTCCCTATCCCCTATATAGTGCACTGTCTGAATCGTTCCCTATCCCCTATATAGTGCACTGTCTGAATCGTTCCCTATCCCCTATATAGTGCACTGTCTGATCGTTCCCTATCCCCTATATAGTTCACTGTCTGAATCGTTCCCTATCCCTTATATAGTGCACTATGTGCCATTCACCAGGTAGAAAACAGTAAATGTGTGAACAAGTGACAGATTTCAGCCACAGCTTCAGTGTCTGTTTATAATGTAGGGGGCGGGGCTTAAGATTCTAGAGAGAATTTGATTGGACAAAAAAATCAGACGAGAAGCTGAAGTGAAGAGTGATGTCATCAAAATCATTGATCCATTTTGGCGGAAGTGACACTGTAAATTTTGAATGCTTATATCAGTAAGACTAACATATTCATACTAAAATTTTGTTTTCATTTACTTCAAAGTCGGCGTGAAACGGAAGTTGCGATAGTCTTTTCTTCCCTATTGTGATATATATCCAAGTGAAACAGCACCAGAGAGAAGTCTGTTGTTTTCACTGGAAGGTCCAGTTATGACATTATGATTAAACATTATGATGTATATAGTTTTTTAATGAAACATATGCACGGATGAATTGTTCACAATAAGATTTGTAACATGCATTTAAAAAATGATGTGGGGACGAAAGGTAAAAACCACATATTCAGCATGTCAAATTTTACTGATAATTTTTGTGTTAAAAATGGACATTTATTTGGAAAAAGGCTTTTGCAAGTGACAAAACAAGAGTATTCATGTAAACGCAAGGTTAGAGATATGTTTGCCCTCTGAGTTGAGCAGAAAGCACCCAGAAAGTGTTAAAAAAAGTCATAGTTGTGTGGGTGCTTGCACTGAGAATGTGTACGAGCAGCTGGGTGGTGAATTATTGAGCTGGGTACTTCAGGATTTTCAGCTTGGCTGAGGCTAAAACAGTTGAAAAATGAAGGCAAACGCTGAAACATAAAGGTTCTAGTTGGCTTTCACTTTAAAAACGGCCCCATAAATAAACACCAGATAATCCATCACAATGTTCTATTGCGTGATCGAAAACTCTGCCGCGCTCTGCATTTTAGGAACAGAATTAAATAAAACCTGCCGGGACAGGAGAAGCTTAAGGAGGAGACGATGAATCAAACTTCAGCCGAACTCACATAACCCATCATGGCACCTCTTATTCAATTGCTGATGAAAGGGAATCTAAGAGAGAGAAACACAATCTTCCACAATGAATTTAATAAGACCGTACCGAGGCAAAGAGGTACCGGATAATTCCACCTCCTCACTGGTCCAGGCATGCATGTGATATGGGCATTTCCCTAGACAAAAACAAAACAGATCAACATTTTCGATAACAAATACAGCACTGTGCTCCCAGGAATATATATATATGCTCATATATGCATGCTTGCATGGATGAAAAATATTTTTGCAAAGAAGTGATCAATGCACAAAAGAAACCTCACCTGTAAAGAGTATCCTTGCTCACACTGGAACATGACGACATCTCCCACCATGTATCGATCCCCGACTCTAATCCCATAGGTTGGAGTCTGAGGCTCTGGACATGTATCTAGGCCAATAGCTGTAAACCAACAGAGATAAAAACTGCTGCAATCATCTGGTTTATAAAAAATCTCCACAGAATAGCACTGACAGCTACTGTTCGGAAGAGATCTCAGGTCGCTGAACTCTTGAAAGGACAGCTTTGTATTTCAGCAAGCTTGTGAGGATCTGGCGGGCTGGTGTCTTAAAGCATTTGGTTAGAAGGAACGGTTTTCTGGCTAATTTTTATGGATGTAAATGTGGACATCTGGCTCTGTTTTGTGTAGATCTGTTTTGTCTATCTATCTATCTATCTATCTATCTATCTATCTATCTATCTATCTATCTATCTATCTATCTATCTATCTATCTATCTATCTATCTATCTATCTATCTATCTATCTATCTATCCACCGATCCATCCATCTGTCTTCCATCCATCTATCTATCTATCTATCTATCTATCTATCTATCTATCTATCTATCTATCTATCTATCTATCTATCTATCTATCTATCTATCTATCTATCTATCTATCTATCTTCCATCCATCCATCCATCCATCCATCCATCCATCCATCCATCCATCTATCTATCTATCTATCTATCTATCTATCTATCTATCTATCTATCTTCCATCTATCTATCTATCTATCTATCTATCTATCTATCTATCTATCTATCTATCTATCTATCTATCTATCTATCTATCTATCTATCTATCCATCTGTCTTCCATCCATCTATCTATCTATCTATCTATCTATCTATCTATCTATCTATCTATCTATCTATCTATCTATCTATCTATCTATCTATCTATCTATCTACTGACCCATCCATCTATCTTCCATCCTTCCATCCATCATCTATCTATCTATCTATCTATCTATCTATCTATCTATCTATCTATCTATCTATCTATCTATCCATCCATCCATCCATCCATCCATCCATCCATCCATCCATCCATCCATCCATCCATCTATCTATCTATCTATCTATCTATCTATCTATCTATCTATCTATCTATCTATCTTCCATCCATCCATCCATCCATCCATCCATCCATCCATCCATCCATCCATCCATCTATCTATCTATCTATCTATCTATCTATCTATCTATCTATCTATCTATCTATCTATCTTCCATCCATCCATCCATCCATCCATCCATCCATCCATCCATCCATCCACTCACCCACCCTTCCTACTTGTTACTACTATAGAAAATAGAAAAGCAAAATGATTTCCCCCCGAGGTCAAGGTCTAGGGTCATAAATGCAGTACAGAAGGATGTTGGGCTTTATTTAACAGACCCGGTCAATTGAAAGGAGTCAATAGAGTAATGTTGTTACATTCTGCTGTTGTGTTGTACCTGTGTATTCCAGATGGAAGCCTGCTGCTGACACACTGATGTCTGACACAAAGTTCAGGTAGAGGTTGTTCGACGTGCTATTCAGGAGCTGAGGAATGGTGGTTCCTGATAAAGGAGAAACTGCGTTATGTATGTTGAAGATTAAGAAAAGCTGTGATTCTTTACTTTTGCACCATCAAAATCACATCAGCTGGGGTTGAAATAAGAAACAGATAAAGCGGATTACCAAGCAAAGACGTTTAGGGCATATGGAAGAGTGGCCTAAGACCACATAAGAGTCTTATTAATGGGAACATCTTTAATGTTCCTGCGGTGAAGAAAAGTTCTGGTACACCTGTTAACATTTGTCTTGTGACACGGCAGCCTCACTGTTTCAAATACTTCCAGCTGTACAGTTCAACTCTGAGGTCAACGTCTCTGGAACCATCTCAATTACTGCTCCCGCAGCGCTGCCATAAAAACCTTCACTGTCCCTGAAAGCAAGATAAAGTCACTGTTCCCAACAGGACACTCCAAACCAGTGTTTCCCATCCTCCAGGAATAGCCCTGAAACATTGTTTCAAACACTGTGTCTTCATGACAAGAAGAACATTGAGCCATCAGGGCTCAGCAATGACAAGCTGTTAGCATCAGTACACTTCCTCTGGCCGCTCCGAAGTGAAGTGCTGAGTGGTGAGGTGCAGAGCCCATTAGATGTGCTGCCAGACAGAGCAATTCATTAGCTAGCCAAAAACAGAATGGTGAGCCTCCTCCAAGTTTGCTGGCTTCAAAAATTACAAACAATTTTTGAAGGTGTGACTCAATTAATGATATCAAGTTCTGGCGAGCAATCTCTGATGTTTTTATTTGAATTCATTTTTGGTCTAAGAGCAAAGATCATTGTGTTTGGAAGGAGGCATTAAAACACCCAATGTAATATGGCTGTAATATGAATTACACAAGCTTATAAAATGACACTAGTCTGGAATACTTGATTCTGATTGGTCAATCGTGGTTTTCAGCAGTGAGATATTTCTGAATGAGGATCATTGCACGCAGCATAACCAACCATATTTCCAACGATTACAAAAAATAACTATCTACAGCAACAGTTGGAAAATGTCCAGTCTTTAGTGTATTTATTTTCCATATTTTCAAAACTCAAATTGGGGTTTGCAAATAATTACAGCTAAAAACTAAATAAAAAGTAAAATTAAAAATAAATAATAATAAAAAATCAAAGCAAAACACTTACAAGATAAAATGTATTTTTTGTTTACCTGCATGTCATGTGACCATTGACTGACTTCAGAAATCCGTGAACATGCAAATATGTTGTTAAATTATTGAAATATTAATTTAAAATCTCATGTGGTGACAGCTGAGTTTGGGATATATATAGCATATATAGTATATAATAATGAGGATCCTTGAAGTGAAAGGAAAGATGTTCAGGCAAGAGATTTCAACTTCCAAAACAGGAAATAGCATGTACTTTTGCAGTAGTTGAGCTCTCACCTGAATAGCTGCCCAGTCTGGGTGCATTGTTGTCTGCGCCATCATAGAAATCCAGAGAATCCCAGTTATGTTCTGTGGCAAAACTCACAACTTGGATCTGATTTATGAAGAAAAAGTACAAAGACAGTGTCACTACTGTACTGAGCTCCTTTCCATCTCATGTGATGTACTGTATACAGACTTCTGACAATGTATCTATATCTATATATATCTATATCTTTGAATGACTTTGATTCATCCATCCATCCATCCATCCATCCATCTACTACTGTTCATAAGTTTGATGTCAATACGATTTTAAGAAATTCATTTTTATTCAGCAAGGATGAATTAAACTGATAAAAAGTGACATTAAGGACTTTTACATTGCTCCAAAAGATGTCTATTTCAAATAAATTCTGATTATTTGAACATTCTATTCATCAAAGAATTCTGAGAAAAGTATCAGGTTTCCTTAAATGTTTCTTGAGCAGCGAATCCTCATATTAGAATGATTTCTGAAGGATCATGTGACACTGAAGACTGGAGTAATGATGCTGAAAATTCAGCTTTGATCACAGGAATAAATTGGATTTTAAAATAGATTCACATAGAAAAGAGTTATTTTAAATTGTAATAATATTTCACAATATTTCTGATTTTTACTGTATTTTTGATCAAATAAATGCACCCTTGCTGAGCATAAGAGGCTTTTTTCAAAAGCATTTAATTTCTTTTTTTACCAAGCTCAAACTTTTGAATGGCTTTAATACAACTGTCAAAGGTCATTTAAATATACAATGAATAAAATTAATAGCAAAACAATGTGCACATATGATTAAAAATAGAAACTGGGCCTCTGTCAAACGAAGCCACGGCACACTGCAACAGATGTTTCCAGAGCAGACAGTGTCACGGATTACAATGAAAGTGATTTTGTGGAATTTCTTGTATTTGGATGAGTAAGTCCACTATAAACACTGTGTGAGGATTCAACAAACACTCTTAATGCTATATCAACAAAATTACTACATTTGCAAAAAACAAGCAAGGTGGTGAAGAAACAGACTGGCAAGGAAGTTTGTAGAACTGTGCTCCTCATTTCTAAATTAAACATTGCCTTATGCATAATTAATTAGACATTAAGAATTCCCTTTATTGTAGTTTAAACTTTTCCATCACTGACGCTTCTTGTCTGAAGCATTTAATTTGAGGGACTTCAAACAGGCTCCTCCACTCACTTGGATTCCAGCTCCCTCAGGAACAGACACCTTCCACACACAGTTGAGGTTGTTATCATAGGGTTCCGGGTAACCCGGGGACAAAATGGTCCCCTTACGCATCGTCATTATCCCTCCACAAGGCACTGTGAAGACAGTAAAGTGTGTTACAATAAGCATTGACTTTCAGTGCTGCGTAAATGGAAGGAATCCATCAGCCTCGGGTACAAAACAGAAGCAACTTTTGATGAGTAATCAAAGCTAACTTGGCTGTACGATCACTCACGACTAGGCCTTTATGCGTTCCTGCCTTTAAAAATACACTTGTCTTTTTTAAACAGATACTGAGTAGGTGTTGCTATGCTCCTGTAATCAGCATCCAACTAGGTTTTCCATTTAGTTAAAAAACTTTAATGAAATGAAAAATGCTAAAAAAAGACATTGGCATAGAGCAATGGAAAAGATATGTGATTATGAGAGACAGAAGATATTAGAGCTGCGTTAATCGACTAGAAGAGACATAGTCAACCAAAAATTTTATTAGTCGGTTAGCACGCAGTCTGTGAGGGACAGCTTGTTAATGGTGCAGTGTGTGAAGCTAACACTGTGAAGCTACTTTGAAACAATCGGCATTGTAAAAAGCGCTATATAAATAAAGGTGACTTGACTTGACCTGTGAATTTTAGCAGCATCTAGCGGTGAGGTTGTGAATTGCAATCACCCACCGCTCACCCCTCCCTTTCGAAGCACATAGAGAAGCTACGGTGGCCGACACAGGACAAAAATGTCGTCGTCTGAGAGAGCAGAGAGTGACTAGCACTCTGTAGAGAAGTTTGTCCGTTTAGGGCTACTGTAGAAACTAGGGGTTGCACAGACTAGTCGACTTTAATGCTCTGCCATGACGCTTTAAGCTTGACGTCGACTAGTCGCTGGCCTATAGAGGGCGCAACAGGATAAGCCATTTCCCGACACGCACGCTCCGTTTCCAACAGTTAAAATGACAAATAAATGCATACTCGGAGAGCTCTCCACAAGACATTTTTGATTATGCCATTTGGATGCTCAAAATTGATCGGGAGAATGCACGTTTTAAACAGCTTATTGTACAGGTAAGTTAATCGCCGTTCTAATGCATGCTGCATCGTAACGCACACACATAGCTCGCACATCTCACGGAGATCATGCGCCCCTCACAAAAAATCATTCAGTAGCGCAGAAATGTATTGTCAGCACAGTTCTGTGATTTATCAATAAAATAGCTTAGAAACTGAAAAGTTCTAGCATATATTTCTTGATAACTAAAACCCACAGCTTCACTAGTAGAGAGACGCTGTCAGGTAGAATTAATTCACACGCAATCGCTCCCTCACTAATGGACTCTGTAATCTTTACTGGGCTACTTTTTCTGCATCTGATTCAAAACGAGCAGAAATTTGTGAGAAATATAACGACCCAAAGACAAAAGAATTGATAACCAAAAGCTGTTATGTAGGAGCAATAACCTTTTGGGCAGTGCTGTGTCATATGCCATAGCTGTGCACAAAAAACCCCCCCAAAAAAACCGCGTTGGTGTCTCAGCTCAAGGTTCAGGCTTATTTGTTCATTAATGACGTCATCAGCGACTAGTCGACTTTAAAAAATCTGAAGTCGTTCAACCCCTAGTAGAAACATGCCGGTGCAAAATGGCGACTTCACTGTATGTAGATGGAAATGGCTCATTCTGAAGTAGTAAAAACATAACAGTTCATTGTGTAAGGTCTTTATACACCACTGAAAACATAGTTACATATATTATATTCCATTTCTGTCAATAGATCCTCATAAATACTACACACTGCACCTTTAACGGCGGGTCCTTTATGTTGGGCAGGAAATCCAAACCTTTGCCTATCATTTATCGACCTTAATATCTGAGGCTTATAATTTGAAACATGTAAGTAGTAGCAACTTTACATGACCGCTCGCTCTCATATTAACCTAGATTAATATGCGCTAGCCTATTATTAGGCGCATATCTAAGTGTTTGTGCGGAGTGTGGAAGCTGAAGTATTAGCATGCTTACTACATGGAGGCGTTCACTTGCATTTTAAAATACCCCATTTTTGGTCTAGAGTAGCCTAATACGTCATTCGAAACAGACTCATTTTATTTGTGTGCACTCACAATAATTAAATATTGTGCTTTTGTAAAATAAAGAAAACAATCAGGATGCACTTTCTGCCGTCTCGGTCTCCGTGAACTTGAACGTGTCAAAAAATAAACCGAAACTCAGCGTGAACTTCCCTCACAGACACGAGAAAGCTATCGAAAGCTTGAAATGTCTAAACAAATATTCTAAGATTATGTTATGAAACGTGTATATTGGTGCGTGCACTATCCTGCAGAGATGACGAGTCAGCATCGTCAACTTCTTCTCTGCAGTCGAAAACACAGAAAACATTATCAATAACTGATTAAAATGTTCAGACAGTCTCCTTGCTGTTTTTTACGACACATTCATAAACATTACTTTGACATGGACATAGCATGACATGGAAGCGCCGGCGTGATCACTTGACGCGCATTCTGTGAACTTGAGCGTGTCAACAAACAAACCAAAACTCAGTGTATACTTGCCTCACAGACATGAGACATATATCTATAGAAAGCGTGAAATGTCAAGCAACTGTCAACCAATTCAAGTGCAAAACAAATATTCTCAGATTATGTAATCCGTATGAAATTTACCCTACATACAGGCGCGTCCACTACTGCAGAGTTGCGGAGATTATTAATAAATTATTAAAATGTTCCGACAGTCTCCTTGCTGTTTTTTCACGACACATTCATAATCATTACTTTTGCCGGTGCGCTGTGGCAATCTTTACTGTATTATAATCTTAAAGACTCATTATTATGATTTGGCTTATTAATGTACACATGTGATTAGTCGACTAATCGCTTAAATGAACAACTAATAGTCGACTAGAAAAATCTTTAGTCGAGGGCAGCCCTAAAAGATATATGCATATGATTTCTCATATGCCTATATTTTAAAGAGGATTTTATTATAGGCTCTACTAGGTTTTCATTCTTTAAATGTTCAAAAACACATTATTTTCCCCATATTCTCCATTGTTGCAGCTCCTCTCTTCCCAGTCTGTCAGTAACGCTCTGTTTAGTTCCTGTCTCTATGAAGCCCCTCCTTCTGAAAAGCACAATGTGCTCTGATTGGTCGGCTGGAGCAGTGTGCTGTGATTGGTCAAGCACTTCGAACGTGTTTGGGAAATGTCCCGCCCCTTACAATAACCGCGAGTTTCAACACACTACTAACTAACTCAACCAGGCCCCGCCCCTTTATTCTGCGTATTAATTATTTAAATGAGGAATATTGTGACGTGTTCGTTCCCGGAAGAAAACTCAAGACTACAATGGAGGCGTTTCAGGGAGTTCAGAAACAGTGCACACTGATATTTGTGCTTTTGCAGACCTTTTTCATGCTCAAACAGTGACATTACATTACACATGTAAAAAAGCATTAAAAAAAAGCATAGGTCCTCTTTAAAGGTAGAAGTGTGTGACGGCGTCTGTCGATGACAGAATTTTTATTTTTGGGTGAACTATTCCGACAGTCTATTATGACAGTCTTTAATTTTCGCTGCATTTAAAAAGCACAGAAACATCAGGAAAGAATGTGTAATGTCGTCTTTCTCCCACAGGAGAAGCCTGGTTAAGCAATTTCCCCCTGTTTGCTGAAGTCCTGCCAGCCATTGTCTGGAGCAGCACTACAAGCCACTGAGTGGATCTGTCAATAACAAAGCACAGGCTGCTATCTGACTCTGGCAGGGCACAACTGTCTTTGTTATCCTATGCTTAGGTAAGATGCTATCTGTCAAGGACAAGCGGATAATCTAGAGGTCAAATCCAATCACTTTGTTTAAACAGCTACGAGTGGGTAGGGACATTCTGATTGATGTCCGACGTTGCAGAAAGAGAGCGAGGAGAAAACAGGGAGGCCGGATATGGAGCAGGTCTCAATATATCTGTGTCAGATTCTTAAATTATTCACCAAATTCACTTCCCTGCAATTTTGGGGTCATTCATTTTTAAGCAGTGATATATGGAATGCAGCATGTGCTCAGGTAATCATGTGAAATATCACAGATCGCTGACCTTTCAGTCAGAATACACAGAGATGAGCGGGGAAATAAAACAAGGTGTGGAACGATAAAGCAGATGCCTGTCATGAGCAACATTACAGTATTCTCATATTTCATCAGCGCTTGTAACATATAGGTGTGCCTCCTGTTGGGAGGAAAACAATTTGAAGAAATATGTTTTTTTTTTTTTTTCTAAAGTAACAGTGAGACCAACTTGTTGCATGCATGGAATGTGAGGGGGGTGACGGCAAAATAGAGGTGAAAAGTTCAACACTTAGCTGTCAAATTAAAGGACTGTGACTCCATGACTGTGACTGTCATGACATCTGTGTTGTTTTCAGAGTTTGCGACTAATAATAATATTGAAACAGCAAGTAGCAACAAATAAAATTGATCAAACATGACAGTTACATTGTAACGAAAAAAAAATCTATTTTAAATAAATGCTGTTCTTTTGAACTTTCCATTCACCAAAAAATCCTGAAAAATGTATCAGGTTTCCACAAAAATATGAAGCAGCATAACTGTTTTCAACATATTAGAATGATTTCTGAAGGATCATGCGACACTGATGATGCTAAAAATTCAGATTTGATCAGAGGAATAATTTAATTATAAAATATATTTTAAATTGTAATAAAACACCACAATATCATGGCTTTTACTGAATTTATGATCAAATAAATAAAGCCTTGTTCAGCAGAAGAGACTTTCAAAAATTTAAAAAAATCTTTCCAAACTTTTGAACTTTTAGTGTCTATAAACAACACTAATAATAATAATAGCTTAATAATAATAAGTTAAATTGTCACATATCATATATACCGATCAAAAGTTTGGAAATTATTGGAAATTTGGATTACTATTTTTAATGTTTTTGAAAGAAGTCTGCTCATCAAGCCTGCATTTATTTGATCAAAAATACAGAAAAAAACAGTAATATTGTGAAATAATGGTAAAATAATGCTTTTCTATTATAATATATTTTAAAATGTAATTTATTCCTGTGATCAAAGCTGAATTTTCATCAGTATCGTTACACTAGTCTTCAGTGTCACATGATCCTTCAGAAATCATTGATTTATTATCAATGTTGGAAACAGTTGTGCTGTTTAATATTGTTTTTGGAACCGGTGATACTTTTTTTCAGGATTTATTGATGATTAAAAAGTAAAAAAGAACAGCAATAGAAATCTTTTCTAACAATATAAATCTTTACTATCACTTTTTTTTCAAATTAACACATCCTTGCTGAATAAAAAGAAATATTTTTTTTTTTGAATGGTAGTGTACATTTTTATTTAAAATAAACTAAATTTTTTACTTTTTATTTATCAATGAATACTCAAAAAAGTATCACAGGTTATAAAAAATAGTAAGCAGCACAACTGTTTCCAACATTGATAATAAATCATCATATTAGAATGATTTCTGAAGGATCATGTGACACTGAAGACTGGAGTAATGATGCTGAGAATTCAGCTTTGATCACAGGAATAAATTATATTTTAAAGTATATTATAATAGAAAACCATTATTTTACCATTATTTCACAATATTACTGTTTTTTTCTGTATTTTTAATCAAATAAATGCAGGCTTGATGAGCATAAGAGACTTCTTTCAAAAACATTTAGAACAGCATCCAAACTTTTGACCGGTACTGTATATATACACCGTATTTTACTAACTAATTAGCCCGACTGCTGCTTTCTTTTCAGCCTAAATATGACAGGAAAAAACATAATAGTCAAATGCTTAGCAGAAAGTCCACAATAAGACATTGGCAGAGACACTATCAGGTGCTTGTTAAAACCAGACCTCTAAAACTTGAGCAAACAGCTGAAGAGTGTCATGATATTTGGCTTTCCCAGGGTCCGTCTGCCAGCCTCAGCCTGTTTCCCTGTGCTAACTCAGACTAAATCTGCCTAATTACCCCTGCTCCCCTAAAAGATACTCCCGCTCACATTCTGCACAGCTTTACTTCGCTGTGATGTATCATTCAGCTAACTATGCTTGGTTTTGTGAAGACAAAAGGCCACATTGATTGTGTGTCACTCTGAGAGGTTTGAACTTACCGACACAAGTGGGCAGCGTGTCGTTCCACTGAGCCAGAGCATCAGGGACGGTTTCACAGTGAATGGCAGAGGAGCCGTGGAGCGTGTAGCCTGGGTTACACTCGAACATCACTGACGCGCCCACGGCAAAGTTGTTGCCAATGCGCTTGCCGAAGCGAGGCTCTGGAACAGAACTGCACTGCGTGGCGCTGGTCCTCGGTACAGCTGTGACAGGATGGTACAAATGTGCAGACTTAGAGTTTTACCTCGCAAAGGAGTGTCTATGTGTGTCTATTGGGGTGTAACGGTACACATATTCATACTGAAAATGTTCAGCACAGGTCTTTCGGTCCGGGATGCATGTGTACCAAACAAACACAGTTGTTTTAATCACTGCATGTGCTGAACTCTCTGTGTGCGTAGCTTTTGGTACAATATGGTTTATATTGATATACTTTGATGTTGCGAACAAATCTGAAAATATGATTACATATAATGTCGCTTGTTTCTGCTTCTTTGCCTGCGTTTTAATCTGGAGATACTTGATCGTTCAGGAAATGCGTAATAGTACCCCCTACCGTATAACAGTGAAAACACGGAAAGTCGTAAAAACTCGTCATTGGCAGGGAAGCCTTTTCTCATAAATGATGAGATAACTCGTCAATGGCAGGGAAAGAATTAAATATACATTGATTCTTATTAAATTTACTAAAGTCATTCAGTGAAGAGCAGTGAATGATTCTCTCATTTTCTTTTAGTGTTTGATTAACATTAAACGACAGAGAGAGCAGCAGGTTTATTAGGCTGCTGTCACTTTAAGAGCGAATGCACACATCTAATACACTGACAAGCATTTGATTACTTTCTCTGCTGTTTATGTGTCACTGAGGACATAACTGAATGCATTTAAGTTAAAGTTAAAAAGTCCCCAAGACTTTTTAAGGACCGGCACTGAACATGACACATGCTTTATATACAGTTTTCAAACTAAACCATAAATTTACATGGCTTGCCCTACTGTCAGATGCATGTTGTTTAATGTATTTGAGACGTGTTTTCCTCATCTTACTGTCACTGCCGGTCCTCCCTATACGCAAAGTACGCAAGTTGCGTGGGGGCCCCGAACCACCAGGAGGCCCCATTGCTCTCAAGAATGATTTAGGGCTGTAAATCATTGATTTTTGTTTCGTTTTTGATTTTGGCTTCCAACGATTATTAAAAATGATGCCGCTTTCCATACCTTTCCTTTAAAGCGGTGCACTGTCACCCATACGTAACATCCAAATCAGTCGAATCATGTAACGTCACGTGTAAAAGCGTATTGAGCTGCAAAAGAGACGCTGTTCAACCGGCGGCTTTCTGTGCGCGCGATCCAAGATGGAGATAAACACGGACAAGTACAGGCTACTTTGGGCTTTGGGTGTGCGCTTAAACACGCAAAAATATGTCAAAATGTCCGTCTTGTGGACTTTTTTAATTTAAACGCATTATGTCTTCAGTGAACAGTTGGGAAAGTAATCAAATGCTTGTCAGTGTATTAGATGTGTGCATTCACTCTTAAAGTGACAGCAGCCTAATAAACCTGCTGCTCTCTCTGTCATTTAATGTTGATCAAACAACAAAAGAAAATGAGAGAATCATTCACTGCTCTTCACTGAATAACATTAGTAACTTTAATAAGAATCAATGTACATTTAATTCATACAGTGAAGACTATGGAATGTTTTATCCCTTGTGCTGTGTTGAAAACACTTGTGGTGTTCCCGGGCAAAAATGACCAGCCGGCAAAAAATTGCTTATAAATCTCCCGTTATGCTACCTTATCACCAAACATTGGATTCCATCTTTTTGTCAGCTTGTTTTCTTTCAATTACAACAGGTTTTGTATTTACTTTCGGAACTGATCGATCGTAGGCCTTATTTATCTGAGCTTATGTACCTCAGTTTTTGAGTGAAAAGTGTTGTTTGAGGATAATTTTGTCAATTTTACATAAAATATGAAAAAAATGTGCACTGTTTATCACACTAGCGTGCTTTAATGTTTAACCAGGAAATTTGTTTTGAAATGGTTTTATTTTGTACAATATGGCACAAAGTCACACTTGAGGTCTTCCCGGTCAAAAATGACCGGCCTACAAAAAAATAGCTTATATATATATATAGCGCTTATATTAATGTGGAAAAAACCCCACAACAAATTACAAAAGGTATCAAAAAAACGTTGGGAAGTTGTTAGGCTCTGGGTGAGTAAAGTCAGTAAACTTTAGTCCAATGCAATAACATTAACTAGCATTTTCAGGTACAGGAAAATCCTCTCTGGGTCTCTCCCGAACACATCATGAAGGTTATTCATTTTATTTTTTACATTTGATCACTTTATTCAATTTCTGGATAGAATTAGTAGTAGGCTAAATTGTAATTGTAATAAATTTTTTTTTTCCTGTTGTATTTGTCCTAGGGATGCGCCGATCCGATACTCGGTATCGGTCAGACAGGACCGATCCAAATCCGATACTGTGCGTATAATATTCTGTTATTGTTAAGCCCCAGTGCCCCACAAAAGACACAAAAACATTATAAAGCATCATCAATGCTTTGTGCACTATATTCTGAAGCCATTCCATAGTTTAATGTGAGGCACAGATGAATATTTAAGTCATTAAATTCAAGTTCACGTGAATGCTTCCCTCCGCTGCGTCTGTCAGTCATTCTCCATTCAGCTTTCAAACTGCGTGTCGCGTTCGGTTACGACAGTCAACACGATGAAACTCTCTCCAAGATGATTCAATGTTCCTGTTATTATGCTTGATCTGTAGATAACTCGCTGGAGTTTATTGCTGTTTCTAAATCGTGTTACTTTCTACCGGGTGTCTGTTAGATCACAACACTGGACTAGGAATTGTATTGTTCTTCACGGTAACTGATATTTTAAACTGTTAAAAGAAAAGGCTAAATAAAATATTGCACAGATAGATACACTACGCATCGATATCTCTTCGCTTTGTGTTTTGAACTTCTCAATGCGGACGGAGCGCTGCGCCTCCATGTTGCTTCAAGCGCATCATCCTGCACACGGGATGTGCATACGTGCTTTGTGCCGCTCTGTAATGGAGCCTTTCGTATTATAATACTTTTGCGCTATGAAAGATTATTAATAGCCTTTCTTGTTCTTGATCTATAATATGTTGCTGCCTCATTAAAAAGCTGCGCTATACATTTAAAATAAATGTCTTTTAATTTCTTAGTATATAGGCCCTATTTCTATAAATATATTTACTTGTTTTTCATGAATGTATTTTACAACAATGTGTAACATTTTACCAGATTTAGTGATACACTTATTCACTTTTATTTGTTCGCCACTAAATGTTTTTTTTTTTCACTAAATGTTTAGATTTTATACAATTACTGTGCACTCATGATTTTTCTAGAGTAACTTTTGCTGCTGAATTATCCACTAATCTAGTTTATCCACCATCTAGTTTATAGTAGTATTTTTGTCATAGATTGTGATTATATATTTTTTTTATTTGTTGTTTTTCTTTATAATGAAGTTGTCGGTATTTAGTAGAGAGAAAAGAGTGATTATCAAATTCTAGATTCGACCGGTTTCCTTTGCTTGTAACATTGCAGATATCTTGCTAAATGTCTATTTAAATCACAAATCAAACACAGATATAACCAGACATCTTAAATGCCAAAAATACCCATCAATCTAAGTGGAGAATATAATAATTCATCTGGAACAGACTAGGTTCTGGACTTGTCATTCAGTCGTGAGAAGCGGAGTCAGTTTGATTGACTCCAAAAGTACTAAAATAAAGATGAGTGGGAGAAATGCTTTAGAACACACTGTCTTTACATTTCAAGGCTCTTTAAAGATATTAAAACAATATGAAGCTTCATACAAAAAATTTGAAACATTTGCTGAGGCCATACTGTTTCAATGGCCTTGTATCTTTGTAGCCAAAATTAATTTTCATTACATGTATTTGATTAGTGAAATAACCTTAGTGTCTTATTAGATTGAAAAAATGTACTGCCTCAGTCAAAGCACAATGCTGAACTAGCCTCATTCAAAAAAAGTTGGAAAGCTAAACATAATGTTTGCTTTAAATGCTTTGAAAAGATGACAATAAATGTTATTTATATAGAAAGATTTTGTTATACCCATTTCAAAACAGCTGTGAGTTGACCATAACTATAAAAACTGGTATGTAACAGGGTTATTAATTATTATTAACTAAGACTAAAACAATTAAAAACATTTCTATGAACTGAAATAAAATAAACTGAAATAAGCTGAAGTTAAAGCACAAAAATTATTAACCGGAAATAAATAAAAACTTAAACTAAAACTGAAAAATAAATAAATAAATAAACCAAAATAGCAATATTTAAAAATAAATAAATAAATAAATAAAACTAATAAGGACAAAAGCACATAAAGAAATTATTAAAAATGAAACATTTATCATTGTATACTTACAAGTACATATGAAATACTGACCAGTGTTACAGGAAGGACCAAAAACATTCTCAATAATTTTGACGTTTTTTAATAAATATTAAAAAAAATTGTGATAGAGCTGAAAACTGACCTTGGTATACAAAATGAAAGCCTTTGGCAGTTTCTGGTCCAACTGTAGTAAACTTGATAGTTATTTGATTTCCTGTACTCAAGGGCAGCGACTCCCCTGGAAAACAGACAGAGAGTAAATAGAACTTAAAATTGCATTTCGGAGATCTGTACACATCAAAAATCACTGCACCGAGCATCATTTTGGCTTCTTTTGGCTCCAAAAGACTTCTGATAGAGACGTATATCTGCAGAAGGGAAATGTCTCTTTTTATTTTGAACTCCCATGAGGCTGTTCAATCAAACGACAATAACCATATTTCAGAGTAAAAGCCACTGACGGATGCCTCCATTTACTACAGGACGGCCCAACAGATGTGATGAACACAAATGATAAGATAAACACACAGCCTTGTCACTTTTACACCAGAGTGACAGCTATTTTATCTTCTTCTATGGTGTTTCTATCTTCTTATATTGACCATATCTTTGTTAACATGATTCGTTTAGTATTGTTCTGAGTATTTTCAGTGTGTTGAAGCTATGCTGTAGATATCAAAGAACTTAATGCAGTCCAAAAGCACAGAAAATGCAACACCTCTTTTTTGTTTTGCAATAACAGCATCACATGGGAACATTTTAAGGCCCCATCAGTGGCCTGAGATAATAATAATGGCCATACATTCAGTTTAGAGTACAGGAAGTGCATTGATTGTTTGAGCTGTACCTGAGTGAGACCCAGAGAGAGAAGACAGCAGAGAGGACTGTTGCGTCGGCCCATCGTAAATGTCCACAACATCATTCAGTGACGTCTGGAACAGGACAAACTGTCCAAATAGAACTGAGGGGGAGAAAAAACAGGCAAAGTTCAATAAAACGTTGATACAGTCTTGATTACTGACTGTTTTATTGACATAAACTGACATAAATTACTGACACAAATGTTAGTTTTAGCTAATACTATCAGTTATCAGTTAACTATTAAATAATATTACTCTAGTACTTAAATATATAATTACGCTGTAACACAGAAAGGGTAACACTTTATTTGAGTGTCCTTGTTACTTATGTTACATGTACTTATTGTAGTATTAAGAGTTCAACTATTCAACTAACCATAAACCTAACCCTAACCCTATAGTTAAATAATATTATTCAGTACTTAAATATATAATTACAATGTAACAAGACACTTTGAAATAAAGGGTTACACTTGTCTTTGTTACACTGTAATTATACATTTAAGTACTGAGTAATATTAGGTAAGTACATGTAGGGTTAGGGTAGGATTTGGTTTAGGGTTAGTTGCATGTAATTACGCATAATTTATAGTTATTACTATAGTAAGTACATGTAACATATGTAACAATGACACTGTGCAAGTGTTACCAAATAAAGTGTAACCTAAATTTATTTAGGCAAAATATAGCTTTTTTTTAACATTGGCCATTTATCAGCCATAATGTACACTAATCAAAGTGACTTCTCAACTGCTGAGATCCCAGCTGGACGCTTACAAGAAGAAAATGTGTCATGAAAGGTTTTCTGTATTACTCATTTACTTCACACACATTTAGATTCCCAATTAGAAGCCACTAAGTACTTGTACGCAGAATCATTTTTCTTCAGTGGATCTGAGCATTATAAACCAGCGAGAGCTCTCAGAGGTAATAAGGCTGTATGTTTATTTCAAACTTTTAAATTGGCTATCATGCTGTAGCATCTCCGTGTACCACAAGTGCCACTGTGCATTGCTTTTGTCTTGTTACAGTCTCATTTGCCGTCCAATGCTTTGATGTTTCCACCATTAGGAGAAAATCATTAGTACGCTACTCAACATCATTACATCAAATCCCTACCCTATATCTTAAGGACTGGAGAAGATTAAACAAAACATTGTACGACGAACAATACTTGGGGGAAAAAAGTTGTATGCGTATGGATTCTACTGACCTCATTGGTACCTCTCTCTTATTGCCATGGTGAAATTAATTGAAAAAAAGGCTTAAAATATAGAAACTGAGCATCGAAATGCAGTTCTCAGGAGTGGATGAAATTAGTTATGGGCTGTAAAGTCATGATATAAATGGACAGATAGAAGGAAATGACTCGAAGGGCTCAGAAAACATCCTTAACCGTGTCTTTGAAATTTGGCAGAGATTCCAGTGATTCAGCAGGGCTGTGAGGATCGATGATCAGCATAGCCACTGTGTGATTAAACAGTTCTCTGCTCGGCAATACAAGCGTGTAATCAAACTCTTGCAGAAACCAATTTTGAAAAAATGACTTATTTGTCATTTGAGGTAAACAAAGAGCTTGATTACCTGGACCTGATTGGCTTTATTGGCATTGCATGCGCTGGCACCTGCTGCACAGTTCTGGACAACAAATGATTGCACTGAATCACAGACTGAAATAATTGAAATCATTTGCATGTACAACACTTCTACACTCACCTAAAGGATTATTAGGAACACCATACTAATACTGTGTTTGACCCCCTTTCGCCTTCAGAACTGCCTTAATTCTACGTGGCATTGATTCAACAAGGTGCTGAAAGCATTCTTTAGAAATGTTGGCCCATATTGATAGGATAGCATCTTGCAGTTGATGGAGATTTGTGGGATGCACATCCAGGGCACGAAGCTCCCGTTCCACCACATCCCAAAGATGCTCTATTGGGTTGAGATCTGGTGACTGTGGGGGCCATTTTAGTACAGTGAACTCATTGTCATGTTCAAGAAACCAATTTGAAATGATTCGAGCTTTGTGACATGGTGCATTATCCTGCTGGAAGTAGCCATCAGAGGATGGGTACATGGTGGTCATAAAGGGATGGGCATGGTCAGAAACAATGCTCAGGTAGGCCATGGCATTTAAACGATGCCCAATTGGCACTAAGGGGCCTAAAGTGTGCCAAGAAAACATCCCCCACACCATTACACCACCACCACCACCAGCCTGCACAGTGGTAACAAGGCATGATGGATCCATGTTCTCATTCTGTTTACGCCAAATTCTGACTCTACCATCTGAATGTCTCAACAGAAATCGAGACTCATCAGACCAGGCAACATTTTTCCAGTCTTCAACTGTCCAATTTTGGTGAGCTCGTGCAAATTGTAGCCTCTTTTTCCTATTTGTAGTGGAGATGAGTGGTACCCGGTGGGGTCTTCTGCTGTTGTAGCCCATCCGCCTCAAGGTTGTGCGTGTTGTGGCTTCACAAATGCTTTGCTGCATACCTCGGTTGTAACAAGTGGTTATTTCAGTCAAAGTTGCTCTTCTATCAGCTTGAATCAGTCGGCCCATTCTCCTCTGACCTCTAGCATCAACAAGGCATTTTCGCCCACAGGACTGCCGCATACTGGATGTTTTTCCCTTTTCACACCATTCTTTGTAAACTCTAGAAATGGTTGTGCGTGAAAATCCCAGTAACTGAGCAGATTGTGAAATACTCAGACCGGCCCGTCTGGCACCAACAACTATGCCACGTTCAAAATTGCTTAAATCACCTTTCTTTCCCATTCTGACATTCAGTTTGGAGTTCAGGAGATTGTCTTGACCAGGACCACACCCCTAAATGCATTGAAGCAACTGCCATGTGATTGGTTGATTAGATAATTGCATTAATAAGAAATTGAACAGGTGTTCCTAATAATCCTTTAGGTGAGTGTATGTCCGTCATTTATGAATGACTTCCATTGGCTCAGTAAGACAAAAGCCAAGACAAAAAAAAAAATGGGGTTCTATGTAGAACTCTAGGGTTCTTGACCCAGTTTTACAGAACCTTTTATGCCAAAAAGGTTCAATATAAGGAGAAATGTCTCAAATGATTGCATAATGCTTTCATGTTTAATGGGTTATTTCAATTTTTTCTACTAATAAGGTATTTTTACAAGCTGTTTAATTCATAACATTTAATTAAACTAAATTTTTTTAAACAAAATTAATCAATCAAAACTAAATCCATAAAATTATCTATATATGAAGTGCCGAACAGAACTCTTTAAAGTCCCCATGAAATCAAAATTGAAGTTTTTTGGCTTTTAGTATGAATATGTTAGTCTTACTGTTATCTATAAGCTAGTGTGCTCCAAAACAATGACAAAATTCACAATTAGAAGATATAACCATTCAAAACTTACAGTCTCTCACTTCCGCCAATATCATATGATCGAGTCGGCACAGACCAGAAAACGTATCGGACCCATTTAAATTCTACATTATATTAAATTACGTATTTTAAAGCGATATGGACGAGATCAGGAGAAACGGTTAGACAGACTCGGCATTAAAGGGGTGGTGGATTATGATTTCACTTTTTTAACTTTAGTTAGTGTGTAATGTTGCTGTTTGAGCATAAACAACATCTGCAAAGTTACGATGCTCAAAGTTCAAAGCAAAGGGAGATCTTTTCTTTTAAAGAAATCACTTTTTAAGGACTACAACAAACGGCTGGTAGGGACTACAACGAGCTTATTCACGGGTTAGTGACATCACAAACCCTGAAATTTACATAAACCCCGCAACCCGGGAACACACAACAAAGGCCATGTTGAGAAGATGAAGAGTTGTTGTAGTCGAGCACATTTGGGATTCTGCTCAAGCTGTCGCATCCGTCTTTTCACATTTATTGCAATACCGTACGAACACAAATGCAATAGCATGTCATAAAGCAAGATGACAACATAAGTTATAACCGTAATTAAACTAAACTATACCTGTTCTCTCTTCATGCAGCAGATATTCTCTGGCTCTGAACATCTTACAACAGTTCCCACACGAGCGATTTATAGATTATCATGACAGAATATGCTAACCAATGATAGTTCACTCCACATCAGCTACATAAATTCATCAACTAACCATTCAGAAACGTCCTGTCTCATTCCACATGCTGTCACTTCTTCGAGTCTCTCCATCATTGTCCGACTCCGGTTTGAACATAAAAGGCTGAACAGTTTCTGATATTTTCAGTGCATGTTTGCATGAGGTAATCAGAGCTGCTAACAGGAGCTCTTGAAGCTCCGCCCTCTTCTAATTTGCATTTAAAGGGACACACACACAAAAAACGGCACATTTTAGCTCACCCTCAAAAAGTGACAATTTTAACATGATATAAAAAATTATCTGTGGGGTATTTTGAGCTAAAACTTCACATACACACTCTGGGGACATCAGAGACTTATTTTACATCTTGTAAAAAGGGGCATTATAGGACCCCTGTAAACAACACTGATGACGCCAGTGCACATCCTCAGCATGATTATGTTCACTTTTTTGCTTTAGTAACAGTTTCATATTAAATCTAAAAGGGGAATCTATTAGACTGTGGCAGTCATAAGCTGTCAAATGCGGCTTTGCCAAGCTCAATGGCTCTGGCCGAGCTGTGATATAAACGAAACGCTATTGGCCATTTTAAAAAAGGAGAGGAGCTGCTCAATATGTCCTGCCCTGTCAGTGGAAATGATGTCAACACATTGAATAATGCTGCACGTTTCAAGGCACTTCAGTGGGCCTTTAAGGTTCTATTCAGAACCTTTTCTTCAAAAGGCAAATTCACACTGCAGCGACAGAGAAGTCACTTCTCAGACATTCCAAATGCTGATTCAACATGTTCAATCGGCGAAAACGAGAGCTGACCAATGCCGACAGGCAATGATCCAACAAAACCCAATGAAGTGTCTGTTCTCTGTTGCCTTCTGTCGGTCTTAAAGGCTGTGACACACCAAGTTGACTTAAAAGAACTAGCGTTGTGTTGTCACCTCTAGTTGGCGGTGTCTCTGCCAAAAAGCTGTGCTTGAACACACCAACGGGAATACAAGCAACTGTCAACTAGCATGTGTGTTCTGCACGGTGTCCAACTAGTGGCTGATGCTTAATGACTGCCAGACCGCTGACCGTTGGCTTGGTGTTTAAGGGCCTTTAGAGTGTACCATAGATGACAGATGCCTATGTAGGCAGTAGACAGCCTTCGACATTTGGAACCCAGCTATAGTTTTGTGTGCATTGTGGGCACTTATGAAATTAGGCTGTTATTGAAAGTGGATGCAAACTCTGGAAAATTATCGTGGCTCATCAAGTCTGTTGGCAGCTTGCGTGCTGGGAGTAGACTTGTCCCCTATGCCTTTGGTAAGAACAATAGAAGGGAAGATAGTGGTGGTCCTCAATCCATTATTCTTGAGTTTCCCATCTCCAAGGCTTTAGCGATGCCAAGACAATTACCACTTCATGTCAGAAAACAATCGTGCCCGCTAAGGTTTTGCTCGCATGCACCAAACAAAATGGGGCAATGAAAGGAAACAAATCAATTTGGAAGGGGAAAAAATTAAATGATATTGTGCCAGTTTACAGTTTACTTATTCATTCATTTTAGAATGTGAATTTCAACAAAAGACGGATCCTTTATGCATGCTTTTACGCACCTATTAATAATGTACAAGGCTTAAAGAGTACACGGTTGTAATCATACTCAACCCATTATAATTACCATTATTAGGCCAGGGGTCACTAATGCATCGCTTTGTTTCTCAGGGAAAGTTTTAAAGATGAAGGCAAGGTGATATCCTCATCAGGCGTTTGTATAGTGAAGCTGAGAGAAATTGGGCTTAAAATGCACTGTTCTGGTGTAGGATTGAAAATAATCAACGATATTTGAAAATGAACAAAGACATTTGCTTTACTGTTTCAACCCCCATCTTTCTTACCACAAGGGTCATTTGGAATTTCTAAAGACAGAGGTGTTGATAGTCCCCAAGGCCTGTAGGCCAAAATGTGTGTCACACCTTTAGTACAGTGGGGGAGGTTGTAATTATCTGATTGGTCAGTTTGAATGTCTCACATTTGGGTTTTAGTCACATGGTCAAGGAAGGGATAAAAGAATATTGCAACTGTTGCTCTGGTCTGTTATGCTCTCTATTTTCTTGGGGCCTGCTCTTTGGCTCTTCTCTTGATTCTCTGGCTCTCTCTTCTTGATTGTTTTTATCATCTCATACATCTATTTTGTAACCATAACCAGATATTGTTATTAAACCCTTTCAATAACAAATGATGTGCTAACTAGTTTTGATTCAGTATTAACTTTTAAGTTCTACCTATTGTAATACAATATAGTCACACACATATTTTGCTACTGTAACTGCACTTATTTCTGTCGTTGGTATAAGTAGCAGTGGGTGGTAATAGACGAGAAATGTACAGTTTTCTATCATCTTGCTGATAACGTTTCTTTAGTCATTCGGCAACCCTGCAGCCTGAACCACTGTAGGCGAACCACCCTTACACTGGGACAACAAAATGTAGACTAAATGTATTGATATAACATTAAAATGTAATGTCAAATGTATCAAAATGCATTTAAATAGCAGAACTCAAAATAAGTGTATATACATGCATGTCAAGTGTAGTAGAATGTGTTTGAGAACTACACAGTTGCACTAAAGTGAATTTTAGTCAAAGTGCAGCTCAAAATAAGTATTATTAATGTCTTTCAGATGTCAGACCTTACAAAATGGCATACTTAAGTGAAACTGAGTGAAAAAAATTGATACATTTAGGACACTAATTCAATATAATTTAAATGCAATACAGTTGCAATCAATTGTTTTTAAAATAGCACATTTACGTACAAAATTCACCTCGCCAGACATTCGACAATAGACAGCAAGTGTGTGTTTACAGGGCAATAAGATAATTTATTAGCATCTTATCAGTCTTCTCTAAAAACTCACATGACATGGTCTTAGGAAATCCTTCATAAAATTCATAGTTTTAGAGATAACATCCTCAGATTTGAAATGAAGCATGACCACACTTGTGGCTTCACTTGTTATACCACATCCACATTATATATTTATACATTTAAATTTATTTTGTTTTTATGTTTGAGCTTATATATCTCCATGTTAACAGTCAAGAGTAATTCTGAGTCTTGAACTGTAAACTCTCAATTGTCGGATTTCTAAATATATGTTGTTTATGTGTCTATTCATTATTCACTTATGAGCAGTAAACTTTTTATTTTGGGTATGTCATTTATGCCCCACTTGCCAAAATGGGGGGTGTGCTGTAAGGGGTTAAGTAGGGTACATTTTCAAATATTATGTTAAGAATTTAAAAAGAGTAGTTATGAAAATGATTTGTCACAAGAAGATATTTTTTCTTATATTAGGCAAAAACTCTTTTTTTTTTTTTTTTTTTTCTCAGAAAACTTTATATCTTATGTTATCTTGCTTCTCAAGTAAATGTATCTTGATTTAAGAATGTTTAGATATTTATAATGGGAAAACGAGACAAAAATACTGAGGAAGAATTTTTTTTTTTTTTTTTTTTTTTTGCAGTGTCACTGGAAAGAAATCCAGACTACATTTAGAGGCAACTGACACTGGTTCATGAGTCAGGGTTTAGTCATTCCTGACACATCCTCAGCTTCTTGATGCCATTCCTTCACTTCCCTTTGCTTTCCCTGTAGCCCCTTTTTTGAGAAGTGGCATTTGAAGCTGGATGTGTGCATGACATGTGAGCAGTGCTTGGACTGAAGCACAGGTCTGTGCATCCCTCTGACACTCTGACAGGGAACAAAACAAAAGAATCCTCAAAAAACTATTCTGATAAAGATAAAACGAGAGGATGCACGAATCAATATTCTCAGCTCTGATGGTTTACACACTCTTCCAGCTGTCCTCTCACAAATGCAATACTAATTGGGCAGATTTCTATTTATAGTATTGGCACTTTCCACTAATAGGGTACACTTTGTGTCCCATCGCTCACTTTAAAAGCATTAGATGCTCATATCCCGAAAACTGTTAGACTCACAACCTTTCAAAAGTCTGGGTTGAGTAAGAATTTTACCATGTTATTATGCAGCACAATTGTTTTCAGCACTGATAATAATAACAATAAATGTTTCTTAGGCAGCAAATCAGCATATTTGAATGATTTCTAAAGGATTATGTGAAAATTCAGTTTTCATCACATGAATAAATTACATTTTAAAATATATTCACATAGAAAACAGTTATTATGAATTGTAATAATATTTCAGATTATTACTGTTTTTACTGTATTTTTTGTTCAAATAAACGCAGTTAAAAAAAGACTTCTTTCAAAAACATTAAACAAATCTTACCCATCCCAAACTTTTGAACAGTAGTGTATGTTAGATAAATTAGTTTGCCTTCGCTGAGTGTTTATTATTATAGCATTGTATTAAAATAATACAATTTAGTTCATTTAGTTAGTTAATATATTTAATTTAATATTTTTTAGCCCCAAATTTAGTAATTCAGGTAGTCAGGAATAGTATATTGGCCTTTAGTTAAATACGATTCTTATTTTTATTTCTTATGCATACGTTGTGATTATTTTATCATTATTTTAATTCCTTTTCTATGTAAAGGCTATTTTAAATTTTGCAGCATTATAGCATGTTTTTTGTTGTTCTTTTAACGATTTTTTAAATAAACTTGCTCATTATTTTATAAATGCGGACTATTTAATTTTCACAATAAACATGCTCTTCTTAGATTTAGAAGTTTCAGGCTCTATTTTGTATTCTATTCATAGAAAGTGCCTTTTTACACTTATGTAGGTCTGAGGCATCCGTATGTTATGAAAATAAGTATGACAAGCATCACTCACATGTAGATTGCTCTGAGAGAGGCTCTGGCTTTAATTCATAGTTTCTTTCCACTGCACAGCTCCCGACCACTGCAGAAGATTGGCCTTTTCCATACATCCCCTTACGCTTAACACACTCTGACAGATGCTTACCGGCTGCTATGGAAATGAGGCCTGTGATTAATTCACACTTTTTCCCTCTTTTCTCATGACTTACACAATTCAGAAATAAAAAATAGCTTTGTAGTTCTCTGTCTCTCCATCTCTGGAGCTGGACTCGATCACCAATTCAATTTGCTCTTTGAAAGAAACAGAAGTGAATGGGGAGGGGACACACCTTTCCTTCTCCCTGTGACAACTCAGGTGGAGAGAGGCATGATTTCAATTTACTTTCATTAGCATAATCTGCAAAGCACGCTGGGATACCAGTCCTGCGGTGTTCTTGCAGTTAGAGCAAAGAAAAAATATCCCTGGATAGAAACACCCTGTTGTGCTGAAAAGGAAAGCAACAGCCAAATACATTAAAAGCAACTCTATTTAATATTTAGGCCAACGCCAAGGTAGTATTTCACCATGTCATGTCATTTTTTTCCTCTATAGTGGGTCTAAAATTACATTCATTGTATGGACAACAACAGTTGAACATTTTCCACCGATGAAAGCATGTGGTGGCGAGTAAAAGATGTCAATTTTCATTTTTGGGTGAATTATCCTATTAAGAATTATGCAGAATATGGACGTTTCATTTCAGAGAGTGAAAAAAAAATGAATTCAGATCATACATGTTAATGTTTTACACCTGAAGCATGACTCGAGGTTAGGTTAAGATTGGGTTAGAGAGGGTTTTATTGCATATTAAGTGCAATAAAAGCTTCTGAAAAAACTGAAAATGTCCATTACATGAAATTACAGTGAAATTTCGATGTCTAGTCATATTGCACAGATGATAATAAGGCAATAAAATAAAATAATCCATTAAAGTACAGATACCTGAAAAATGTACTTAAGTACTGTAACAAAGTGTTTCTGTCCACCACTGATTAAAACTACAACTACAGTAACTCATTTTTATTAATGATGAAACTGGAGAGATATAGTATAAGAGGAAAAGCCTTCTTTTGGTTAAGAAGTTACCTTGATGATAGATGTCAATTTCTACGAGTAAATAATGTTGGTGTTCCACAAGGTTCGGTGCTGGGCCCCAAATAGTTTGTACTGTATATAAATGATATTTGTAAAGTGACTAAAATTGCTGATGACACAAATTTATATTGTTCGGGGAAAACTTGGAACAGCTTCTGAATACAGTGGAAATTGATAGTCTTAAAAAAGAGGTTTGATGATAATAGACTTTCATTGAATTTAAGTAAAACAAAGTTCATAATATTTAGTAATCGGCAAAGTAATAACAAAGCTAAACTTAGGATTAATAATAGGGAAATAGAAAGAGTGTATGAAAATAAATTCTGGGTGTTATAATAGATCATAAATTATGCCGGAAACCACATATAAATAATGTAAAAACCAAAAATGTCTAAATCCATTGCAATATTAAATAGAACAAAACACATTTTGAACGAAAACTCATTGTATATGGGGTCATACATATAAAACCAATATATATGTTGCAGAAGAGAGCAATAAAGATTGTAAAATGGTTGACTATGCCAACAAATATATTATTTATTAAATTACATGCTTTAAAATTTGTTGATTTCGTTAATGTTACACTGCACAGATACTGTATGTACTAATTTACTTCTAAATTGTATTCATAGGCTGTTCGTAATAAGAGAAAGTCAGTATAAACTAAGGGAATGTGTATGTTTAAAAAAATAAGGGCAAGAACTAATATGAGAAACAGATGTATATCTTTAAATAAGGTAAACCTATGGAATAATTGTGATTAAGGAATTAAAAATGTTTATTTCACTTTGTAAATTCAAGAAAATGTTTGGTGATAAATAATTATATAACACAATATGAATAATTTGTGTATGCAATATTTAATCTATTGTATTAATATCTGAAATGTGTACCTTTCCAATTATGTATGTACATTTTGGAAAATGTCTTATGTAACTGTTTTTGTTTATCTTGTATGAATCAAATCCAGTGAGAAAAGTGATGCTTATTACATAAATATGTATAAAAGGTAGTTTACACTCTATTAGAATGATTTCTGAAGGATCATGTGACACTGAAGACTGGAGTAATGATGATAAATTCAGCTTTGATCACAGGAATAAATTACACGTTACTATATATTCACATAGAAAACAGTTATTTTAAATTTCAGATTATTACAGTTTTTGCTGTAATTTTTGTTCAAATAAATGCAGTTAAAAAGACTTCTTTCAAAAACAATAAAAAGTCTTATCCATCCCAAACTTTTGAACAGTAGTGTATTTTAGTTTTTAGTTTAGTTAGTTAGTTTATATATATATATATGATTTAGTATTTTAAATTTTGCAGCATTATAGCATTTTTTTTGTTGTATAAATGTTGACTATTTAATTTTCCCAATAAACATGCTGTTTTTACTGACCATTTGTGTAGAATTTTTAGAATTAGTTTCAGGCTCTATTTTGTATTCTATTCACAGAAAGTGCCTTTTTACTACAATGGCTAAAAAGGTAGGCATAATAAGCAAAGGCTTCACCCTACACCTTTTTTCAGTTATTATGTATATTTTTTATTTATTATGAAAAATTGTTTGTGAGGAACGAAATACATTTTTGTTGAATTGAATCGAATTGAACCCTGGATGGATGAGGTGTAAAGCTGCTGTTGTTGCGTCATTCCTGCATCGAAATGGCGGTAATGTCTTTTCTTAGACAGGCAAACACTGCATTACCAGACGTGCTGTTTCCATGAAAATGAATGGTCAGATCATTGTTCCACTATCGGCACGAGTAGCCTATACAGTTAATGAGCGAGCGCACCAATCCAGACACACACACACACCCGGCCCACATGGTTCATATGGCGCATATCACTGTTCAGTATGCTGTCCAAGCCTCTCCATGTCTTTGTTCTCTTATTAGACTCTTCTTTATATGGAAGGGCTCTCAGTTAGACTCAGAGGAGAGAGGTCACTCAAGCAGAGATTTATACCCCAGGGCCATCTACTTTCTCGGGGCGAGATGGCAGAGGTCTTTACTCTGATTCCTAGCACACCTGTCTGGATTTGCAGGCATGGGCTGGACATCCGCCTCACACATCAATGCCCGTCCCATAGGGACAGAGATGCTCGCGCACAATCTGCCAGGATTTCTTTGAGGTGGGAGATTCCTCAGGGCTCATTGGATGTGCAGGCGAAAAGCTAGCGGGGATGAGACTCGCTTGCACGCACAACCTTCACCGGAGACGTTCAAACCTAAAACTATATCCTTTCAGCTGTTCGCTTCACATCTGTATCCAAACGTGCCACAAGGGTTCAGGGTTTGTTATATCATCCTGTAAACATGACCCACAAGCCATTTCCCCTCCATATAAATAATTGATAGATAACATGCATGAACCCTGGACATAATAAAATCAGGTTGGCCTCTGGTGCAATATCCACAAAAAAACCAACATGAAAATACAGCAAGGCAGCGAAAACAGCATCGCCACCTGTGTGTCTGTTATCAGTGAAGGCTGTTGTATCTGCAGTGCCGTGTGTCGAGGATAGATAGCACCTTCCCCACTCACCACATGGTGGGGACAGAGGAATCAACACATGCTGCACGCAGAAAACAGAGGGGAGAAGCTCTGAAAGTCTGTTTATATCTAAACATAGACACTGCAGTAGGCGAACATATTTTTCTCATTGCATTAAACTGAGGGAGAAATAAACACTTGAGGCAGCTCTGAACACTTAAGTAAGCTAATGTTGTGTGGTGTAGTGGCTAACCCTCACAGAACCAATTGTAACCTTTTTATATTTCCTAATATGGGTTAAAAACAACAACAACAGCAGTTTGATCTCTGAAATGTTTTCTAACAATAAGTTTGGCAGGAACACAAAGTATATAAACGTACATAAATACGAGACTATTTTGCATGCAAAAATGCAACAGTGATGGTGCGTCCCAATTCACGTACAGTGGTGGCCAAAATTATTAGAACACTTGGCATCTGGGAGTCGCCTTACTGGGCCTGGATTTATTTTCCTAGAGGACAATGCCCCGAAACATTCTTCTAACTATTGCCGGAACTACCTGCGACGGAAGGAATATGCTGGAACATTGAAAATGATGGACTGGCCCCCTCAAAGTCCGGACCTCAACCCCATCGAGCACATTTGGGGCGAGTTGGAAAATAAACTGGCCAGATCTATTGTACATTCAAAGGAAAGCCTTTGGCTTCAGTTGCAGAAGGCACGGGATAACATTAGTGTTGAAGTTCTCAGAGGAAATACAGCTCTGGAAAAAATTAAGAGACCACTTAACATTGATTTCTCAATGTTAAGTGGTCTCTTAATTTTTTCCAGAGCTGTATATTGTCACTATGCCAGAGAGATGTGCTGCTGTAATTGCTGCAAAAGGTGGACATGCCAAATATTAAAGTTAAAACTGGATAAAAACAGTACAACTCACTTCATCTGATATTTGATGGTCAGAGCATCCATCTGCAGGTTTCATGAACATTATGAAATGAAATCATGTTTTGGAGGCAAAAAAAGGTCCATATTTTCAGATGTCAGGTGTTCTAATCATTTTGGCCACCACTGTACTTCTGCACTATTCAATGACGTTTTGTAGTATAAATAGTGCACTTGAAATACCTGGATGATGCAATTAATTAACCGGAAAAAAACAAAGTGTGGAATGTTGGACACGTCATGCTGTCAGCTGAACTCATGTAACCTTATAAAATTCATACACTACACGGATGAGTACATAGTGCATAAGTACATAGTGTATACGTGCATAGTGCATCATTAGGGACACAACTTGAATCTTATGGGTCAACAAAAATATAAATAGGAATTTGTAAAGTAAAATAAAAATGTTTTTTTTTTAATTAATTAAAACTGCTGCATTTTGCAGTATGTGTGTGTGTGTGCGTCTGTGTGTATAAGTGTTTGTGTGTGTTTGTGTGTGCGTGTTTGTGTGAGTGTGTCAGTGTGTGTGTGTGTGTGTGTTTGAGTGTGTGTGAGTGTGTCAGCGTATGTGTTTGTGTGTGTGTGTGTGTGTGTTTGAGTGTGTGTGAGTGTTTTAGGGCTGCCAATTTTTTGTGCTAAAATAAACCAAACTGATTCAATATATACAGTATACATGACACTTAAAAAAAAATAAACTTGACAACACATTTAAAACTAACAACGAATAACAAAAACTAAAGTATATAAACCTACATAAATATGAGACTATTTTCCATGCAAAAATAATGCAACTGATGGTGCGTCCCAATTCAGGTAATTCTGCACCATTCTATGACGTTTTGTAGTATACATAGTGCGAGTAGTGCGTTCACACCGAAAACACCAAAGAGAAAAAGTGCACTTGGATGATGCACTTAATGAACCGAAAAAACTAAGTGTACAATGTTGGAAACGTCATGCTGTCAACTGTACTCATGTAACCTTATAAAATGCACACACTACATGGATGAGTACATAGTGCATAAGTACATAGTGTATACGTGCATAGTGCATAATTAGGGACACAACTTGAATCTTATGGTTCAATATTTTTAGGAACTAAAATATAAATACGAACTTGTAAAGTAAAATAATAAATAAAATAATAAAATAAAATAATGTTTTTTAATTAATTAAAACAATGTTAAATAAATAATACAATCCAAATCCAAAAAGGAAAACATGCAAACATACATTAACATCTTTTTCTTTTCTTTTTTTATAACCAGTGGCTTTCAAAGAGGAAAAAGGAAAGTTTATTGTCAATATCTATGTTGAAAGTCTTGAGGGTTAACCCTCTGGCAAAGTGGCAGCCAATCTCTCAGAACAAGAACCATACTTACCGTGCCCTTGAGGAAGGCACTCCTCCAGGGGTTAAGTGACTTGCACTGCCCTTATAATAGGTGTACTTCAAATTTACTTTAGACAAAATCATCTACTCATGGCTAAGTACAGTTGTGTTTGTTTCTACCATATGTCATCCTCAGATTCTATCTATAGTCTAATAGGTTAGAATGAAGTCAATAACTATGTATTTCATTTTTGCATCTTCTAGTAAAATCAAATATCTGTGTATGAACAGCAAGACAGTGTAATTCAGAGCATGTATACTTGTGAACCGCATTCGTAAGTAGAAGCAATTATCACTGAAGACAGGCGTACGGTGCATCAGAGCGCTATTCTGATGGTGTCAGCACTTAGATAATTATGATGGACCTTGTCACCCTGCATGGTCAATTAGATATATGCCTATTTCCTTCAAGTAGTGCGGACATTTGACCTTCTGGCAGAATAACATCTGCTTCTTTGCTAATTACCTGGACAATAGCCATGATGGCATCACAATTGTGCAAGTTTATGGGTGCATTGACCCCAACAATCAGCTGACATTAACCTTGATGACAAGTCTTTCAGGTTTTCAGGTCAAATATACACCGATCAGGCATAACATTATGACCTAATATTGTGTTGGTCCCCCTTTTGCTGCCAAAAACAGTCCTGACCCGTCGAGGCATGGACTCCACTAGACCCCTGAAGGTGTGCTGTGGCACCAAGATGTTAGCAGCAGATCCTTTAAGTCCTGTAAGTTGTGAGGTGGGGTCTCCATGGATTGGACTTTTTTGTTTAGCACATCCCACAGATGCTCGATTGGATTGAGATCTGGGGAATCTGGAGGCCAAGTCAACACCTCAAAGTTGTTGTTGTGCTCCTCAAACCATTCCTGAACCATTTTTGCTTTGTGGCAGGGCGCATTATCCTGCTGAAAGAGACCACATCCACCAGGAAATACCGTTTCCATGAAAGGCTGTACATGGTCTGCAACAATGCTTAGGTAGGTGGTACGTGTCAAAGTAACATCCACATGGATGGCAGGACCCAAGGTTTCCCAGCAGAACATTGCCCAAAGCATCATACTGCCTCCACCGGCTTGCCTTCTTCCCATAGTGCATCCTGGTGCCATGTGTTCCCCAGGTAAGCGACGCACACGCACCCAGCCATCCACGTGATGTAAAAAAAACATGATTCATCAGACCAGGCCACCTTCTTCCATTACTGTGGTCCAGTTCAGATGCTCACGTGCCCACTGTTGGCGCTTTCCCAGTGGACTGGGGTCAGCATGGGCACCCTGACTGGTCTGCGGTTATGCAGCCCCATACGCAACAAACTGCGATGCACTGTGTATTCTGACACCTTTCTATCAGAACCAGCATTAACTTCTTGAGCAATTTGAGCTACAGTAGCTCGTCTGTTTGATCGGACCACACGGGCCAGCCTTCGCTCCCCACGTGCATCTGACCATGCTCTGACCAGTCGTCTAGCCATCACAATGTGTCCCTTGTCAAACTCGCTCAAATCCTTACGCTTGCCCATTTTCCCTGCTTCTAACACATCAACTTTGAAGACAAAATGTTCACTTGCTGCCTAATATATCCCACCCACTAACAGGTGCCATGATGAAGAGATAATCAGTGTTATTCACTTCACCTGTCAGTGGTCATAATGTTATGCCTGATCGGTGTATATATAAACTCTCCTATCAGCCAAGGCTGCATATATTTATAATTAATATAATACTGTTTTCTATTGTAATATATTGTAAAATGTAATTTATTCCTGTGATCAAAGCTGAATTTTCAGCATCATTACTCCAGTCTTCAGTGTCACATGATCCTTCAGAAAGCATTCTCAAGAAACATTTCTGATTATTAACAATGTTGAAAACAGATGTGCTTCATAATATTTTTGTGAAAACTATGACTTTTTTTATTATTTACTTTGATGAACAGAAAGCTCAAAAGAACTTAATGTATTTGAAATGAAAATATTTTGTAACATTATATATAAATTGACATTTTTGATAAATTTAATGGATGATTGCTGAATGAAATGATGAATTATCACATGAACCCACATTTTTGTTTTGCGAATACATTTATATTCACAAGAAGACTTAATGCTTTGATCCATTTTTGTTCCACTTGTTGAAATATTTATACAAACTAATCTCACAGCTGTCAGAGATCTTTATTGAAGTATTGAAACTAAAAGTGAAGCACCACTGAGATATTAATTTGAGAATTACTTTAGGAAAACACTGTGCTTAAGTGCCCTTAGCCAACGGCAAAGTCAAGAAATGCCTGCTTGACTGTGATTTACCACAGGAGAGAACTTTAGCACCTTTGGTCTGCCTGAGTCAGGAAACACAACAAAAAACATAATACAGAGCCCTGGTGTTCCTCTGCTCTCTCTTTCTCCCTGGTAAATGAACTTTGCCTTGACTTCTGTTCTGTTTTGATGTTTTGGCTCAGGGGCTTGCAATTCCCAATTCTCACAGGCTTTAGAATAGCTTTGTAGAGAGAGAAGAGTGATCCCTTTCCAAGAGAGCATCTATGTCAAAGACATGAAACTGTGACTGTTTTGAGCGTGTGTTTGTTTGTATGGAGGTCAGAGTCAGCCAGGGGAAAAGCCATTTAGTTGACTATTTCTAACTGTCAGCCATGACAGAAAATATAGAACGTGTAACTGCTCTAATGGTCGCCCCCGGCATTCAAAAAGGGAGTTTATTTAATATCTCTATATGCATTCATTTTGAATTGCTACGTTGCATAACTGCATATGAAGGCACCCTAAAGCAAATTCCTAATGATAAATCAAAATATTGAAATACTAATATGGTCTCTTATGTTACATTCATTCATAGATGTCTTTATGTCGTGTAGTGCTGTGGTTAAAGATATACGCCGGTAAGGTTCAAATTCCACAAGTATCCACAAAAAAATCATTCTTTCCCCACCATTGACGGAAATTTCCAGCTTTCCGTGTTTTCACTGTTATACGGTAGGGGGCGCTATTAGGCATCTTCTGAAAGAGTATTGAATATCCTGATCAAAAGACATGTGAAGAAGAAGCAGAAACAAGCGTTTTTGGGCCCTATTTTAACGATCTGAGCACATGGCGCTGGTGCACTTAGGGCGAATCCACTTTTGCTAGTTTAAAGACGGGAAAAATGGTTGGCGTGCCCAGCACATGGTCTAAAAGGGTTGTCCCTAGTCTCTTAATGAGTCATGGGTGTGTTTTGGGCGTAACGTGCAATAAACCAATCAGAGTCTAATTTCCCATTCCCTTTAAAAACCAGTTGCGCTCGCACCATGGCGGATTTGCTATTTACATGGTGGAATTTGCGAGCGGAAAGACTGAACGCTTCTCCAGAGAGGAATCCTTTTATTTTTAATATTTGGCATGTGTGTGTGCTGCTGTGTGTCCCTATGTGTGTAATAAGCAGAGTGTACGCGCGTTGTGCACCCGCCTATAGGCTTATATTACTAACGCACTCTTTAAATAACACAAAAAATACTGCGATATTGACTTTAGAGCAGGTTTGTGTTGGTCAATGGCGCAGTCGTTTTCAGTTCCTCAAAATAGAAACACGCCAAAAATGCTCCTGAAGGGTGAACAGATGGGCACCAGTGCATTTGCTATTTAAACAACGTGGAGCTGGACGTGAAAATGATAACTTTTCTCAGCTTTAATATTTATGAAAATATAGATAAAAAAAATCAAAATAAATAACAGACCTAAAAGTGAAATAATCTCATTCTCATTACTTTAATACAGTAATGAAAATCATCCTATACAGTACATATATTTAATATATAATTTAGATATACAGTATATCAAAGTTTTTTCTTAAATTTTTTATAATTATGTTTTTCATAGTTTAAAAAAATGCATTAAGCTAGAATTTAGCATTTTTTTTATTTAAAAGCAGAGAGTCTGTTCTTTCTTTTGATATATTGCATGTTCAGATATTCATACAACAAAATATTCTAAGAGCTTTGTGAAAAGTTTGTGAAAATTATCAAAAATGCTTGCAGTGGCTGGGAAATAAAAAAAAGAGTTAAAAAAAGAGGGCAAAAAACGAAATAGTTTTATTCATGTATTCATTATAATGGCCTCTATATCTCTGAGTCCACACACACAAAGACTATAAATATATAAATATATAAAATATACTCAAAGGCTTCCTGAATAATAGAAAAAAATTTGATTTTATCTTCACATTGAAGTTCAACATTGTAATAATTCACTGTTCTGGGACAGGTTTAATGGTGAATCCAGCTGCTACACCCTGAGAAATAAAGGTTCTTTATTTCTTATAACCTTTAACATCCATAGAACCTTTCTTTGCACAAATAAATTGTTCACACTAATAAAAAACTGTTCACCGGTTCTTTGGGGAATCAAAGGTGCTCTTCTATGTCAATGTCATCGCTGCGAAAACCCCCTTTTGGACCCAGACAGCAACATAGTGTCGGCCCAGATCTGGGCCACATCTGGTACATGTGGATTCAACGCGTACCAGATGTGGGCCGGATCTGGGCCGACACTATGTTGCTGTCTGGGGAACCTTTATATTTAAGAGTGTATTGTAAATCTAATTTAAATCTAATATGTCTTAATCAGTTTATTTTGCACTGAGCAGCCAGCAGATGATTAAAAAATTCGGAGAATATATAAATAATGTTACATTGAAATTTAATGACAAGGTGACAAGGTTGCTAATGTAACACCTACGAAGTGCCTATTAACAACGCCTGAGGCGAGCAAACCGAGCAACAGCGAACGCAGGAACGTTTGACTAATGCGTGGTGGACAGCATATATTTAAACTCAACGTAAGGTTCGACTGATTAAAGATTCAACGTTAAATTGAAATATGCAAGACAAGCTAACAGATAATTAATGCTCTGAAGTAAAACTAACATCTCACTGAGAGGCGGCACTGATTGCTTCTTCAACATGCCACTCCGCAGCTCCGGCACCAGAGGCTTAGTGTTGTTTGGCAACATAAATGTTTACTATCTTAAGCTGTGAAAAGCATGCTCGCTCGTGCAGCGCTCTGATCAACAGTTAAAAACACATTATGCCCACTTGTACGGCTTGCAGAAAATTGTTTCCAAAACAGAAAGCAGCAATGAAGCCGTAATTGAAGGTTTTGGCTTCAATGTGGAATATTTTAACCATCAGAGATCATCAGTTTTGATTTTTTCCCCCATGACCACGGCCATTTGCAAGCGAGGATTCCCCTGCATGTTAGTATTGACTGCCCGGGGCCAGCGGGGGTGGTGGGAGCCGACGGGAACATGGGGTGGGGGTGCATGCTCTGAATAATGCATCTCTCAAACCAAACCTGTCATTGTCTGAAATATTGCTGGCATCATTCATTGTGACAGAATAATGAAACATTAAAAAAGGCAGTGGAGTGCTGCATTTTTAACAGGGGGCTCCAGAGCTCCGCCCTACAGATCAGAGTCGATGGGGTACATCTGTGTATATATGTATGTGTGTGTGTGTGTGTGTGTGTGGTTTCCTTCTGAAGAATGCAAGTGTTTTCTCTCTGTGATTAGGGATCATAAAGATCAGTGGATGTTAGCAATGTAATGTGCATCTTTTATAATTACCGTTTCTTCAAGACTGCAAGAAGATCTTTCCTTAATGAGGATTTATGTTTTGTTTTCTAGTAGAAAATATCTATACGGCCTTAAAACAAGATGAAATTACTTAAGAAGCAAAACTGTATATGATATTTAGAGTTGTTTTCAGAGAACATTGTAAATTAAGTTTATTTTTTAGATTTATCTAGTGTTACAGATGTTTATGGATTTTTTTTTCTGCATTACAAAGCATTACATGTTTTCAGCTTTTTTGTTTTTAGTTTGTTCCACAAGATTTACATATCATTTAAAGTAATTTATAAAATGTGAAAAATTTGGTTTGCACTGAGCCCACTTCTTTTTATTTATATATTTTACTAATAAAATAACTATATAATATGTTGTTCTTTCCAAATTGTCATTCTGAGTTTAAAAAAGCACATCAGATACACAAATTTCTATCATACACTTTAGTTTTCTATTAATAAAGGTTTCTAAACCTTTCCAAAATAATCTTGAGTAAATACAGTGAAAAAACAGATGCAAAATAGTTTCTTTTTCTAGTGCACAACATTCGCCTCCATTGTAGTCTTGAGTTTTCTTCCAGGAACAAACATGTCACAATATTCCTCATTTAAATAATTACTATGCAAAATAAAGGGGTGGGGCCTGGTTGGCCGTGGAGGCAGTGGAGTGCTGCATTTTTAACAGGGGGCTCCAGAGCTCCGCCCTACAGATCAGAGCCGGTGGGGTACGTCTGTGTATATATGTAGTGGGGAGAACAAGTATTTGATACACTGCCGATTTTGCAGGTTTGCCCACTTACAAAGCATGTAGACATCTGTCATTTTTATCATAGGTACTCTTCAACTGTGAGTGACGGAATCTAAAACAAAAATCCAGAAAATCACATTGTATGATTTTTAAGTAATTCATTTGCATTTTATTGCATGACATAAGTATTTGATACATCAGAAAAGCAGAACTTAATATTTGGTACAGAAACCTTTGTTTGCAATTACAGAGATCATACGTTTCCTGTAGTTCTTGACCAGGTTTGCACACACTGCAGCAGGGATTTTGGCACACTCCTCCATACAGACCTTCTCCAGATCCTTCAGGTTTCGGGGCTGTCGCTGGGCAATACGGACTTTCAGCTCCCTCCAAAGATTTTCTATTGGGTTCAGGTCTGGAGACTGGCTAGGCCACTCCAGGACCTTGAGATGCTTCTTACGGAGCCACTCCTTAGTTGCCCTGGCTGTGTGTTTCGGGTCGTTGTCATGCTGGAAGACCCAGCCACGACCCATCTTCAATGCTCTTACTGAGGGAATGAGGCTGTTGGCCAAGATCTCGCGGTACATGGCCCCATCCATCCTCCCCTCAATACGGTGCAGTCGTCCTGTCCCTTTTGCAGAAAAGCATCCCCAAAGAATGATGTTTCCACCTCCATGCTTCACGGTTGGGATGGTGTTCTTGGGGTTGTACTCATCCTTCTTCTTCCTCCAAACACGGCGAGTGGAGTTTAGACCAAAAAGCGCTATTTTTGTCTCCTCAGACCACATGACCTTCTCCCATTCCTCCTCTGGATCATCCAGATGGTCATTGGCAAACTTCAGACGGGCCTGGACATGCGCTGGCTTGAGCAGGGGGACCTTGTGTGCGCTGCAGGATTTTAATCCATGACGGCGTAGTGTGTTACTAATGGTTTTCTTTGAGACTGTGGTCCCAGCTTTCTTCAGGTCATTGACCAGGTCCTGCCGTGTAGTTCTGGGCTGATCCCTCACCTTCCTCATGATCATTAATGCCCCACAAGGTGAGATCTTGCATGGTGCCCCAGACCGAGGGAGATTGACCGACATCTTGAACTTCTTCCATTTTCTAATAATTGCGCCAACAGTTGTTGCCTTCTCACCAAGCTGCTTGCCTATTGTCCTGTAGCCCATCCCAGCCTTGTGCAGGTCTACAATTTTATCCCTGATGTCCTTACACAGCTCTCTGGTCTTGACCATTGTGGAGAGGTTGGAGTCTGTTTGATTGAGTGTGTGGACAGGTGTCTTTTAATACAGGTAATGAGTGGAGAACAGGAGGGCTTCTTAAAAAAACTAACAGGTCTGTGAGAGCCGGAATTCTTACTGGTTGGTAGGTGATCAAATACTTATGTCATGCAATAAAATGCAAATTAATTATTTAAAAATCATACAATGTGATTTTCTGGATTTTTGTTTTAGATTCCGTCACTCACAGTTGAAGAGTACCTATGATAAAAATTACAGACCTCTACATGCTTTGTAAGTAGGAAAACCTGCAAAATCGGCAGTGTATCAAATACTTGTTCTCCCCACTGTATGTGTGTGTGTGTGTGTGTGGTTTCCTTCTGAAGAATGCAAGTGTTAAGTTAGTTAGTAGTGTGTTGAAACTGGCAGTTATGGTAAGGGGCGGGACATTTCCCAAACACACTCAAAGCACTTGACCAATCACAGCTCACTGCTCCAGCTGACCAATCAAAGCGCAGTGTGCTTTTCAGAAGGAGGGGCTTCATAGAGACAGGATTTAAACAGAGCGTTACTGACAGACTTGTGCTGCGTTCCAGTTCATTTTTATTATGCCCTTCACTCGCCAACTTCCCTCCGTCTCGTTCACTCGGATGTGCGTCATTGCTTACGTTGCATGAGTGCCCACTACTGGCGGAACCTTTGCAATGGGCTGAATTGGAGCGTCCTAAGCCCTTGATCACTATGGAGTTGATTTTTTTTTTTTTCCTTACGAAATTGTTTAATGCAGCATTCTACGTATATGTATATAGGTGTGTTTGGGTTGTTTTAAATGTTTTTTAAAAATAATTAATATATCATAGAGTTGTTTGTGGTGGTGCTAAATTAAACACGTATGCGGTGACGTCACAATCGTGTTGCACTGTGGTATATTGAGCTGCCTGAAGTGTACATATGAAGTAGACTCACTCCCTCGGTCAAAATCGAGAGAGCGAGGGTCTGTCCATATAAACTTCCCTCGTCCACTTCACAAAGTGGAACGCACTTCAAAATGGCGGCAGGGATTCCCCCGAGGGGAAGTGCTTAGGGAAGTTCGCAAGTGCGTGTCTAAAAGTGGAGTGGAACGCAGCCTGGGAAGAGAGGAGCTGCAGCAATGGAGAATATGGGGAAAATAATTTAATAATAATTAAGTTTTTTGAACATTCAAGCATGAAAACCTATTTTAGTAGAGCCCAAAAACAACAAAGACTTTATGAAAGGGCATAATACATTATTTAAATCCAGCAATTTTGCAATATTATTTGCTATCATACATTGTAGTTACTGGATCTGCATCTGCACTCCACATTTCCACCTACACTTACTTCTGCGAATGTACATTGCCTCTAGAAATCTGCAGTTTGTGCAAGAGCAGTACTTCATGGTACCAACAAAAAGAGGCACAAAATTCCCTTCCTGAATCTTAACAGTGAACCTCGATGGTGGAAAGATCATCCCAACGGCACAACAATGAGCACTCCATTAAAACCTACAACTAAACTATTTTTTTACTTTCTTTACTCTTTTTAACTTATTTTAACTTCTCTCAGCATTTGTGGAACTTTGTGTCTCTCAAGGATGAATGACTTTGTTGCATTTTTCCTCTTTTGTAGATCACTTTGGATAAAAAATGTTCATATAAATGTTCAATATCAGCCTTATATCGGCCACTCTGACATCGGCATTGCCCAAACACAGCTTTGACCACCAGTCTTGTGCGCCAAAAAACTACTTAAAGCAATGGCAATGTCCATTTTATGATTCCTTTACAGTCTCAATGGATTGAATGCAAGTTTTTGTATGCCACTGTATATGCCCAAACCACGGCCACCTATAAAACTGGCTTCACAATATTTCAAGAATCAATACACACAGCTGAACTTCTCTGGCTTATATGATCTGCTTTCATGCTGTTTTTGAATCAGACAAAACAAAAGCTTTTATGACAACCGTAAGATATTTATCTCCACTCCAACACAAACGCTCAGCCCAGGCTTTGTTCTACAAGGCACTTTAAGCTTTTAATCGTTCCCTCTCTTGGCCTGGATGTTTGACGATACTTCAGGTGCATGATAATGAAATCCCCCCCTCCCATCAGAGGCTCGGCAACACCAGCACAAACCAGACTTACAGATCTCCCTTCCTGGATTTGCTCTCTTTTTTCACTCGCTATTTGTGTTCAGTTTCCTTTCTTCTGCTCTTTTGCCCATTACTGCCCATCACTGCTCATGACAAATGTAAACCACGCTCAAACAAAACTAATTAAAGCAGCATGCAAAAAAACATTCGGTAAAGCCTTGCACATTATTTTGCCCAAGACTGTATTACACACTGTGACATTTGGCTATGCTAATTGAGCATAACGGATGTACCTTTTGCAGATAACGTTAAGCGGATATCACTTTAAAAGATAGGCATGGTTTACTAATTATTCGTTAATGTAAAAGAACCTCAGCCCTTTTGCAATTCCAATCATTACTAATGGCTTGAACTACAGCTCTGGGGAACAAGACAAATTGCTGTGATTGTTTATGTCTAGATCTCAGTACCTGGGGTTAAAATCCATCGACATAAATGAACAATTGCTTTGTTCCTATGATTAACAGAGTTGCGTACCACTCAGCACTGAATTTAGAATGGCTTTTAAATAGTGCTGTCAAACGATTAAAAAATTAATTAGTTAATTACACATTTTTCTGTAATCGCACCTAACATTAACGTTTTTAATATATTTTTATATTTTAATAATTGCACATTTAAACTCAAAATGAATGCATAAAGACAGTAGCCTATATTTTAAATATTTGTTGTAATGGCATCTTTTTATGAATGAAGGCCAGTATCACTGATACTAATATTGATACTAATGTCTTTATGAAATTGATTTTTTTAAACATTAATTATAGCCGTTCAACATTACAGTATAATTGAAAGCTATCAATTTTAACATTTATTAGGCTTTAAAAAAATATAACAACTTTTAATTTAAGTGAACTTAAAGCAGTCTTCACATAAACCCATTGTAATAAATGTCACATTTAGCTGCCCTTCAATTTATCAGGGCTCAATTTTATCTATCGGCCCAGTCAGACCGGTTCAGATTTTTACTGGCCCTGTCAAAATGCACTAAAAGTTATTGTTTTCGTTGTTTTTGACCCATGTAACCTTGTGAACAGTGCTTTAAGATTTTCAGGTAGGTCTAACGGGTGGGATATATGCAGAAATTGATCAATTTATTAATAACATTATAATTTATCAAACACTTCACAATCGTCACTGCATAAATTATAAATAAATAAATAAAAAACAAATTAATCACACATTTTCTGTAATTAATCGCACCTAACATTAAAGTTTTTAATATATTTTTCTATTGTAATAATTGCGCATTTAATTTAAACTCAAAATTAATGCAGAAACAGCATAAAGACAGTAGCCTATACTTAAATATTTGTTGTAACGGCATCTTTTTATGAAAGAAGGCCAATATCACTGATACCAATACTGATGTCTTTATGGAATTTACTTATTTTCTCACACTGTAAAAAACGTTATGTGCTATTTACTTACTAAAAATTATGGTAACATTATTACACATGATATTTTTGAGTAGTTTTTAAGGCTTGATTTCTTTAATGGAATCTACCTTAATAAATCATATAAAATCTCCTAAATTATTTAGTCTATGACACAATGAATTTAATATTTTTAGTGAAATGTGCTTTTTTATTTTAAGTTGTCTCTCAAAAGTGTGTGAATTAGAGTGAATGGAAATGTCCTGTTTATATTTGACTTTGAGTTATGTTGTACAGTTAAAAGCCTGTTTGCTGCTAGCACAGCACAAGTAGAAACAAACTTGTTACTGCACTGGCATTAGCAAAGGTAATGCTCACTGAACAACCAAACATGGATCATAATATTAGTACATGCAGTTATCCACAACCTAACCATAACATCTACTCTTCTGCACAATGGTAACAATCAAAACTTCAACATAACAGAAACTCTTTCAAAACTCAAACATAACTGACCATTAAACATTAACAGATGTTTCCCTTCACTCAAAAACACATAAAATAACACTCAATTTCAATATTAACTCTCCATTTCCAGCCATACGCAAAGCATGCTGGGAACTATCAATGGTGCCTCTAAATAAAACTGCATAATTGAACCAATTCTCTTAAAATAAATATGTAGCTTTTTTCCTTAATTTTATTAGCTTATTCGGTTCCTCAATTCAAGCCTCAAAACTGCTTAAGTTTCCTTAAAAAAATTAGGAAAATGTATTGCTTGGTTTTATTAGTGAAATGTTCTCAATATTTTCTATACAACACTGAACCACAGTTTTCTTAAGAAAATATGCACACTATTTTTAATTATCACCTTAATTTGACCCATGACCCATGATTCATTTTTTACAGTGCAATTTTAGACATTAATTATAGCCATTCAGCATTACAGTATAATTAAAAGCTATCAATTTTAACATTTATTAGGCTTTAACAACTTTTAATTTAAGTGAACTTAAAACAGTCATAAACACATTGTAATAAATGTCACATTTAGCTGCCCTTCAGTTTATCAGGGCTCAATTTTATCTATCGGCCCAGTCAGACCGGTTCAGATTTTTACTGGCCCTGTCAAAATGCACTAAAAGTTATTGTTTTCGTTGTTTTTGACCCATGTAACCTTATAATCATAGGTAGGATATATACAGAAATTAAATAAAATTATCAAACACTTCACAGTCTTCACTGCATAAATGATAAATATAATATAGATTAATCCATATAAAGCTGCAAAAGTCAGAGCAATGAGTGATTTCCTCTCTTTCTTTTGTTCTTTAATTATCATTAATGACAGACAGCAGCAGGTTTATTAGGCTGCTGTCACTTTAAGAGCTGACGCACATGACATGTATCTGACATGCATCCCATTTTCTCATAGCTCTTTATGTTGATTTAAGACATCATTTAACTCATTTAAGACTGTGCTTGAGAGGATACTAGACAAAACGGGCATTTTGGCATAATTTTGTGTTTTGTCCGGTCAAGCGCTGTCTGAAGCGGCTTTCTGTGCGCATGAGTGTGTGTGTGCATGCAGACAGGAGATTGTCTTATCACACTTGAATGGTTTAAAAGCATTTGCATTAAAAGAGCGTGATCATGTATTATAACGCTAGCCGAAGGATGACGGGGAAAAATGGATGCTGCGTTAATTGTGTTTTGACAACACTACTTTTATATTACAAATTATTTCATTTAAAATGAAAACAATTCTTAAACTGCTAAAAAAATTAAATCTGATAATTCTGTCATCATTTATTCACCCTTATGTTATTCCAAACCTTTATGACTTTTTCCTTAAGTGGAACATAAAAGTAGAAATTTAAAAGAACGTTTCATTGACTTTCATCATATTCTTCAAAACATATTCTTTTATGTTCCACAGAAGAAAGAATGAAAGAAAGGTTTGGAATGATGTGAGTAAAGGTTTATTTTTTTGGGTGAACTAGCTTTTTTAATTATGCATAAACCTCCATTTGGAAACTACTGTAAATATCTTGAATTTACCTGCTAGTACTTACTTTTATTTATTTTCTTTTTTTATTATTGCTGTTGGTCTTCTAAGTTAGAAAAAAAGCTTTGCCACAATCTCTATCCCACTCGTTTGACAGAAATACTTTACAGTATAGTAGAGAAATTTGAATATGTCAATATTTATGTTGAGAACTGAACACGCAGGCAATATTTCACAGTATGTTTAGTACTACGTGTACACATGCCAATGTTTAAAATGGCGAGTTCAATGGTGTGATGTATGTGCTTCAGGGGCTAAAACACCTCAGATGCTGACTATTCATTTTCTCTCCTTTTCATTTGCAAAGCTATCATGTTTTTCACTTTCCGTTTGCGTTTTATTAAGGCTTCATTTCAAATGACATCTATCTCGTTTAGGACCTTCCATCAGAGTGCGAGCAGTCCAATGACCAGAGACGGGCCTCGGGGGAGACATCACACACCGCTCACATAATGCCAAACGATGCTTGTGAGGGAGGTCCAAAATCCCCAGAACAGTTAAACTGACAGCTACATTTACAGAGGAGTTTTTTGTCATGGTTTCTCTCCTGTCAGCACCAACACCAAATAACACCACAGACTTCTTGGTACAGGACTGAGATAGCAAAGAGGCTTTCTTTCAGCACAAAAATAAAACCTAAGACAAGAGACCGACCGAGACCGGGAGGTCTGAAGTGCTTTCTCCCATTCACACTTTCATCTCTGTACTGGATATTACAATCACAGGCTGTCTGCAAACATTTCAAGTATCCCTGCTCAAGTACAGCAGCTCAATGATTCTAGGAGATATACAAGCTACTGTTCCGATAAATTAAAGGGATAGCCCAAGAATAGACTAGTCTATTGGCTATTGCTTGCTGGGATGTTTCAACTGTTTGTGACATTTCTGAAATAATCTTATTTTGTGTTCCACTGAAGAAAGTAAATCATACACGTTTGGATGAACTATCCCTCTAAGTAGCTTAAAGAGGACCTATTATGCACTTTTACAAAGTCTTGATTTTGCTACTAGAATAAGTTTTCATGATTGAATGTTCAAAAAACACCTTATTTTCCCCTTATTCTCCATTGTTGCAGCCCCTCTCTTCCCAGTCTGTCAGTAACTCTCTATTTAGTTCCTGTCTCTATGAAGCCCCTCCTTCTGAAAAGCACAATGTGCTCTGATTGGTCGGCTGGAGCAGTGTGTTTGGGAAATGTCCCGCCCTTTACCATAACCGGCAGTTTCAACACACTACTAACTAACTCAACCAGGCCCCGTCCCTTTATTCTGCGTATGAATTATTTAAATGAGGAATACCGTGGTGTGTTCGTTCCCAGAAGAAACTCAAGACTACAATGGAGGTGTTTCAGGGAGTTCAGAAACAGTGCACACTGATATAGAGAAGAACTCTCGCTGGAGGGACTTTGCAGAGCTTTTTTATGCTCAGTAAGCAACATTACACACTAAAGAAAGTTGAACATGGAAAAAAGCATAATAGGTCCTCATTAAATGAAGATGGTTCTGTTTAGTTAGTAGCAAACTGCTTTTTAAAAAAAAGTAGCTTGACTACTTTAAACTGTTAGTCGCTCGTAGCTTAACAAGCCACAGTTTCTCCAACACTTCTGTTACTCACAGGGACTCAGAGCGGCATAAGATACTCAGTTCATTTCTTCATCTCTTTTTCAACAGCTGGTTTGGAAGGTCAGGTCTCTGTGCAGTGACACCAGACTGGCTACGCTCTCAAAACTATGAAATATTCTTACTGTGCAGCACCTTGATTCTAGACAAGTCCACATGCAACAGATGGTTTTCAAGCGTAAAAGAAAGACGAGGAACCTAGTTGCTAAGCTACACATCTAGGAAATAGCTAATTGAATGTATACAAATGAATGCAGGAGACTAGTATACTTTAACATAATTCAGATGAAACTCACCCTTGTAAAAGAAGTACACTTTAGCATTCTTTTTTAAAATAGTAGCATACTTGAATATACTTAAGTGCGAACATGTTATTGCAACTAAATGAAAATGTATTATAGTTTAAATTTATATTTAATGCAATTAGATGAGTGCTTTTTTGACCACTGTAACCAAGTACATTTTATATGTATTTTCATAACTCTATTGTCTTTGAAATATGGTTAGTGTACTGCATTTATGGTGAACTAAAATATACAGTACTTTATTATAATTTCTATTCAAACTTGTATGTCAAATATCTAAATATATTTATAAATACACGTGTAATGATGAAGTTGCAATTTAGTACAATTAAAATATATTGACTTATATAATGAAGAACACTACAGATGAAGTGTACTTCATTAAAGTAAAACTTTCAATTTGACATTACAAAAGTGCACTTAAGTGTGCTAATAAACAGTCATGAAAGTGTACTGATTAAGTACACTTAAGCGGCATTTTATTTCAATAATATTATATTATCTGCAAGTATGGTCTTTTAAAAATATACTTTCAAGATTTGAAGTGCGCATTCAATACTTTTAAGCACACACTCTGACCCAAATGTGGGTCAAATATGGACAAACTCAGCCGATGGGTTACTTTTTTTAATTACATTTTTAACCAAACAGTTGGGTTTGTCCATATTTGACCCAAATTTGAGTTAAACCAACCCAGCACTTTTTTCAAGGGCATACTATTCATTCCAAAGTAACGACTTCATACACTCAAAATTAATGTGAATATTATGGTACGTAATAGTGTCATATGTACAAGACATGATAAGACTTTGAATTTAAACTAGGACCATGTGCATTAATTAACATGTTAACATAGTTAAACATGTTTAAAACCATATTCAGACAAAATACAGAGGCCCAAATTGCCCGAAATATTTCACAAAAAGCCTCTAGAATTTGTATGTTAAATACCCCAAACACACGGAAAAAGCATCACTCCAGTATTTTTGCCTTTGCTGCGTTCTGCTAAATGTGGCGAAACTACATCCAATTTTGTTTTGTATTTTCAGTTACTCACCAAACTCCCTGGGTACAGAGATAGAGTACACACAGCTCTGTCCCGTCGTGTAGTTCCTCGGGAAATTCGGCGACAGCACGGTTCCATCGGTCCCAGTAGAGCGGCTTCCACATGGTGCTGTTCACACAAACACCCAGATCACTCATTACTTTGTGCTTAAACACTCATGATGAACTGCTATTTTTGAGACGCCAGTCTGGATAGAAAAAATCTTGGCTGGTGAAGCATGTACAAGTCATTTTATGTGTTTGATTCATTTTGTTTGGTCTACGGCAGCAGGACTAGAGATTCTCTTAAGCATCCATCTCTACCTTGACAGCTGGGCAGCCCCCTGTTCCAGCCAGGCCTGCCATCATCTCCCATAATGCAGGTAAGCGTGGAATAGCCCTGGAGGACGTAGCCCGCCTCACAGTAGAAGGTCACGGTGGAGCCCAGCTTGTAGTCACTGCCCAGCCGAGTGCCATTCATCACATTACCAGGATCAAAGCACGACTCCCTCAGCTTGGCTGTGTGAGATGGAGAGAAGTGCAGAAAAAGCAAGGGGTGAAAATCACTTTAGGCACATCTTAGCTTGAGGGATGGGTCGAAACAAAAGTTACTATACAACATAAACACATTATAAAGACTTTTTGAGGGAGCTTGAAGCGTGTCTGCTAACTATGAACTGTAATTCTTAAAAAAATATATATTTTGCGTTCCGAGCAGGGTTATTATCAGTAAAAAAAAGGAAAACATATTAAGACTTAAAACAAATTTCGAATGCTTGAAACATATTTTAAATAAAGATAATTGTTTTATCAAGTTCAGGATTAAGTTTGAGGATGATTCTCACAAAACTGTATTTACTGCAAGCTTAATTCAAGGTAAATTAAAAACACTTTTTTTATTTTCATAATTCACAATTTATGCATAGAGTGCAACAGCAAAAACTGTGAGGGAAAAAAAAATAAATGTTACATTTGTTTAGAGCTTTATACACTGTAAAAAAAAGTAGCTTTTTAAGTACATTCAACTTAGATGCAGTGTTAATTTCGTTGACGAATAATTTTCGTCATAATTTTCGTCAACGACCTTTTTTCACTGACGAAAACGAGACGATAACTAAATACAAACCAGTTTTGGATGACAAAAACTATGACGAAAATCTACTGTCAACGAATAAATCACTGTAAAAAAAAGTAGCTTTTTAAGTACATTCAACTTAGATGCAGTTAATTCTGAATTGTAACGTGCTGATCTAATCGCGGGAAAGCGCGGCGCTGTTGCGCGTTCAGAGCTTCAGAGCGGTTCAACCAATGAATAACGCACATTTATTCCAGGCAATTGTTTATGAACTAATGCTGATGAATAATGACAATGTTTGCTTTATGATGTTTATATAGTAATATGTTTTAGAGGGTTGTAACAATGCATATTTTATCTCCCTCATCTGAACTTGAATGAGCAGCTGCAACTGCAATAGTAAGGCATTTCAAAATAAGAGTCAATAGGCATCTTTACACAGCCGAGTTAAGGCTGCTCTAAAGCGGCTCTGTGTCTGCTCAAAACTCGGTGTAAAGACGCAATGCTGCATAAAATCAGACTTAAAATACGCCGGGTCTGACCCACGTCAGCTCCTAGTAGCAAAGGCGACTCTGAAACTGTTTTAATTCAGTGTAAATGAACGCGAACTCGTGCAGCCCGAAACTACTCATTGTCATGACAACCGCCTGTCAGCGTAAGCCCAGGTGGCGCGAGAATCAAGAAGCGGGAGACAAAACATACAGGAATAGCTCCATTTAGGCAAATTAAAAAAATGTCTATCATTAAAGTAAAAGAGTCCTGTGCTCACATCGTCAAGCAAACCACCAAAATAACAGAGTCGTCGTGTGTAATCAATTGGCGTTCGCCGTTTGTAATCTTCCTTTGAAGAGATTGGCAGATCAACGCGCTGAAACATTTCCCGCTTAACCCAGTCACCGTCACTGTGATTGTGCATTGTTATATTATATTCCAAAAATAATCTCTTTGAGAACGATATCTGCTGTCCTACCTGAAACGCTATCGTTGTTCACTTCATTTGTTGTGACTGCTCCAAAGTGACTTTCTGGCTCTTTGAAAAAACTTTCGACCACTTTTAATCCTGCGGTGATCTACCGGTGTAATAATTCATAATTTCTTTATAGCATTTGTTCCATCGGGCACAATTTTATTAAGAAATATAAAATAACTACAATAGCCTATCAGTGCAGAATTATGACAAACATCAAAGCGCCTATATATAGCACGCAGAGGAAATTAATTTAAAATTCCGTATTTTTATTTTATTTCATTGTTTATTATTTCATTATTTTTTAAATTAATGTATAACACTTTGTTAAAACTGTAGTTTTAAAATAGTAATGTTCAAAGCATTGTTTCCCGCGATTTTAATTCCTGTGTAAATGCATTTATGCGCTTCAGAGAAGCATTAAACGGTGTGTAAATGCTCTTATTTGTGATTTTATGCCGCTTCAGATTTCGTTTCTGTGCCGCGTTTGCTGTGTAAAGATGCCTAATGTGTATTTTGAGCTTGTTTATAATTAAAAGTCACGCATTATATATACGTTTTTGGTTACACAATAAACTGTATTTAATTTCATTCCCATTTAATTCATAGTCAGGAGGAAAGACTAAGAACAGTATTTGACACATTATTCAATAAAGTATCAGGGTTATAATAGTTAACTAAAACCATTAAAAATATTCATCACTTGAAATTAAATAAATGTTAACTGAAATTACATTTTTTTTTAACAAACTTATTTAAGCTTTAGCTTAACCTGATATACTAACTAAAACAGAAATACAAAATTATAAAAAATATATAGATTTTTTTAAAATACAAATATAAAAAGTGAATTAAGCACTCTCGTGTGTATTTTTGCGCTTGAACGGTCAAAAACAAAATTATATCAAAATGTCAGTTTTGACTTATTCAAGTAACAGTGGGTTATGTAATGCTTAAATGCTCAATTAATGCATTACAATTTAACTACACTCATTAGATTTTAGTTGACTAAAACTAGACTAAAACTAAAAACAATTCAGGTGACAAATATGACTAAAACTAAATCAAAATTTGCTGTCAAAATTAACACTGCTTAGATGTATAATTCATTTCAACTTAAATTACATTAAAATGGCTTAAAAATTTGTTGAATCTTGTATAATTTATAAAAAAGTTGAAAATAGAGTTAAAGTAATGTGAAAACATATTGTCATGACTTACTGATCATATATATATATATATATGTGCTGTCAAGTCAATTAATCGCGATTAAGCGCATCTAAAATAAAAGTTTGTGTTTACATAATATATATATGTGTGTGTAATATATACATATATATATTATGTATATGTAAATACACACTCATTCATGTAGGCTATATATTTAAGAAAAATATTATATATATATATATATTTTTTTTATATATATATATATATATATATATATATATATACACACATGCATGTGTGTGTATTTATATATAGATAATAACTTATTATAGTTAACTGAAACTAAAACCATAAAAAAAAAAAAAAAATTGTTGCTTGAAATTAAATAAAATACAAAAAAAAAAACTTTAACTTATTTTATTTCAGCATTTCTCATTTTCATTTAGATTAACTTGATGTACTGAAATACAAACCCGATTCCAAAAAAGTTGGGACACTGTACAAATTGTGAATAAAAAAGGAATGCAATAATTTACAAATCTCATAAACTTATATTTTATTCACAATAGAATAAAGGTAACATATCAAATGTTGAAAGTGAGACATTTTGAAATGTCATGCCAAATATTGGCTCATTTTGGATTTCATGAGAGCTACACATTCCAAAAAAGTTGGGACAGGTAGCAATAAGAGGCCGGAAAAGTTAAATGTACATATAAGGAACAGCTGGAGGACCAATTTGCAACTTATTAGGTCAATTGGCAACATGATTGGGTATAAAAGAGCCTCTCAGAGTGGCAGTGTCTCTCAGAAGTCCAGATGGGCAGAGGATCACCAATTCCCCCAATGCTGCGGCGAAAAATAGTGGAGCAATATCAGAAAGGAGTTTCTCAGAGAAAAATTGCAAAGAGTTTGAAGTTATCATCATCTACAGTGCATAATATCATCCAAAGATTCAGAGAATCTGGAACAATCTCTGTGCGTAAGGGTCAAGGCCGGAAAACCATACTGGATGCCCGTGATCTTCGGGCCCTTAGACGGCACTGCATCACATACAGGAATGCTACTGTAATGGAAATCACAACATGGGCTCAGGAATACTTCCAGAAAACATTGTCGGTGAACACAATCCACCGTGCCATTCGCCGTTGCCGGCTAAAACTCTATAGGTCAAAAAAGAAGCCATATCTAAACATGATCCAGAAGCGCAGGCGTTTTCTCTGGGCCAAGGCTCATTTAAAATGGACTGTGGCAAAGTGAAAAACTGTTCTGTGGTCAGACGAATCAAAATTTGAAGTTCTTTTTGGAAAACTGGGACGCCATGTCATCCGGACTAAAGAGGACAAGGACAACCCAAGTTGTCATCAGCGCTCAGTTCAGAAGCCTGCATCTCTGATGGTATGGGGTTGCATGAGTGTGTGTGGCATGGGCAGCTTACACATCTGGAAAGGCACCATCAATGCTGAAAGGTATATCCAAGTTCTAGAACAACATATGCTCCCATCCAGACGTCGTCTCTTTCAGGGAAGACCTTGCATTTTCCAACATGACAATGCCAGACCACATACTGCATCAATTACAACATCATGGCTGCGTAGAAGAAGGATCCGGGTACTGAAATGGCCAGCCTGCAGTCCAGATCTTTCACCCATAGAAAACATTTGGCGCATCATAAAGAGGAAGATGCGACAAAGAAGACCTAAGACAGTTGAGCAACTAGAAGCCTGTATTAGACAAGAATGGGACAACATTCCTATTCCTAAACTTGAGCAACTTGTCTCCTCAGTCCCCAGACGTTTGCAGACTGTTATAAAAAGAAGAGGGGATGCCACACAGTGGTAAACATGGCCTTGTCCCAACTTTTTTGAGATGTGTTGATGCCATGAAATTTAAAATCAACTTATTTTTCCCTTAAAATGATACATTTTCTCAGTTTAAACATTTGATATGTCATCTATGTTGTATTCTGAATAAAATATTGAAATTTGAAACTTCCACATCATTGCATTCTCTTTTTATTCACAATTTGTACAGTGTCCCAACTTTTTTGGAATCGGGTTTGTAACTAAAACTAAAATAAAAATTAATAAAACTATATAGACATTAAAAAAACGTATGAAAATGACAAAGATAAACCCACAACAAAATTACTAAAACTTTAACTAAAATTAAAATGAAAAAGGAAAATATAAAAATAAAAACTAATAATAATAACTATAACAGTATATCAATTATACTAAAATAACACTGAGAAAAATAAATAGATAAGGGTGAGTAAATGATGACAGAATGTTCATTTTTGGGTGAACTATCCCTTTAAACTGTCAACTGAATATGAGTCACAATTAATTGCACTTTGCAGTCAGAAATATGTGTAATATACTGTATCTAGCTAAGGCTTTGGACATTTCGGCTGGTGAAGTGTCAGGCTCTACCTTTGTACTCCAGGTGGAAGCCGGTGTAGCTGACAGAGCCGTCACTGCGGAAGGCCAGGTACATGGTGTTGGAGCTGCTCTCTATCCGTTCGGGAAGCTTGCTGTCCTGGAAGCTCCCGATCAGCGCGCTGTTGCTGTCTACGCCGTCGTAGATATACAAGAAGTCGTAGTTGGGCTCTATGCTGAAGCTAGGAGAAATGATCAAAGAGGAGTTTTCTGAACTGAGGGATCAAAAGCTAGGCAGTGATCTGGATATTCCAGTCCTGAGATCAACTTTGCAGACGGCAGTATAAAGTCAAACATGTACAAAGGAATCAGAGACTTGTTTTAGAGTGATAGGGGAGACCGGGGCAAGTTGTCACACGTCTAACTCCATTAAATAAACTTTCAAAAGTTTGTTGTCCGTAAGATTTTTTTTATGTTTTTTTTTAAAAAAGTCTCTTATTCTCGCCAAGACTGCAATTATTAGAACAGCAATATTGTGAAATATTATTACAGTTTAAAATACCTGTTTTCTATTTGAATATTATATAATATTTCAAACTAATTTATTCCTGTGATCAAAGCTGAATTTTCAGCATCATTACTCCAGTCTTCAGTGTCACATGATCCTTCAGAAATCATTCTAATATGATGATTTGATGCTCAAGAAACATTTATGATTATTATCAATGTTGAAAACAGCTGTGCTGCTTAATATTTTTGGGAAAACTGTGATATTTATTTTTCAAGATTATTAGAAAGTACAAAAGAACAGCATTTATTTGAAATAGAAATCTATATAAGTATAAGTTATAAAAGTATTTACAGTCACTTTTGATCAAATTATTGCTTCCTTGATGCGTATTAATTTCTTTAAAAAAAAAAAGAATCGTAGTGACCCCAAACTTTTGAACAGTAGTGTATATATATATATATAATTATTAATACTATTTTAAAATTATTAAAAAAGTTATTAAATAATATATTATAATATATACTGTATAGAAAATATATATTATAATATATTATTTAATTATTTTTAAAATAATTTTTAAATAATACTACTAATAATATTTTAATATAATATATAGATAGATAATATATATTATAATATATTATTTAATTTTTTTTAAATAATACTACTAATAATATTATAATATAATATATGTAGATAATATATTACTTAATTTTAAAATAATACTACTAATAATATTATAATATAATATATAGATGGCTAGATAATATATATTATATTATAATATATTATTTAATAATTTTTAAATAATACTAATAATAATTTTAGTTTGAATTAGAAAACAACAGATCAACTTTTTACGGATTACATACCAGTCCATCTAAACGCCTGTTATGCATGCTAACTTGCTAAGTACAGTATAGGTTGAGGTACGCTGAGATATGTCTCTGTATTGTCCATATGGCATGCATGACAGCTGACCATTAAGGTTGAACATAAATAAGCAGGCGTTCTAAACCTCCAGTGCCGTATCAGCAGCTCTGCTGTACTCTGAGATTCCCGAGACAGAGAAACACACTTATAAACACTTGCACCTTTTCATTTGCAGTAAGGTGCAATGATAAGGTCTCGCCCATCAGTGAAGAGTCGTTTGCATGAGATGGATTGTGACTGAATCAGATTTACACTCCCTTTTCCCCCCCATTATGCAGAGAGAGAATGCTAAGCATGCCTTCCACACTTCACTGCGTCAGAATCCACTGCTTAGGGGTTATTATAGGATAATTCATACACAGGATGAGATCCTTTACACCACATTAAAAAAGTCATTAATTTCTGATAAACAGATGCATTGGCTTTTTCCCTGCTCCATACCCTCTGTAGCTGTCAATCAGAAAACAATTATTTCTGTGGTAATCAGGTCGATAGCTCAAACTGTACTATTGCTAAATACAGAGACACCGGATGGGATTACATCTGTAGTGCTGCTAAAAGAGGTCACTTTTTTCGGAGCGCATTGTTCATTTCCAATTTCATTGTGGACATATTTCATACCGTGGATTTTTTAAGCAGAAAGAAGTCAGTAATGGACTGTGTAATGAAAGTCTTTGAGATGGAACCCAACGAGAGCTATTTATTAGAAACTTGTTTGAGACATTGGCGTTCTGGCAGAACTCCAACACGCTTGTTTACTCGGAGAGGACGAAATTCAAATGAGACGTAATGCCAACCGCGAGAATCACACTACCTGCTGCATGGGCTGGGTTAAAAAAAGAGAGAAAAAGTTCTTCATCATCTGTTTTGGGGCTGATGTATGGCTCTAACTAGTAGCTGTGAAGGTTTTGAAAAATATTAGGCGCAAGAAAAAACACAAAACAGCCTGAAATGGCAGCTCCTGTTGTGATGAATTGTGGCACACGGGCAGAACGGAAGATTGTTTTTGAGTTATCGCTGTCATTAAAGGAGCTGCTCTTAGATGATGAGTCGAGAGAAGAGGCGAAGTTTAAACGCTCAACGGTCGGCGATATTTCAAAGAGCGAGTGTGAGAGACAGAAGGAGAAATCCTGAACCTAAGCACTTCTTCTTCTTCCGCTGACTTTATTATTAAAGTATTTGTTTTTTCTCTCCTTAAACTCATAAGCACTGATTAATAATTAATAAAATATATAAAACTATCTATCTATCTATCTATCTATCTATCTATCTATCTATCTATCTATCTATCTATCTATCTATCTATCTATCTATCTATCTATCTATCTATCTATCCATCTAAAGTTCCATCCATCCATCCATCCATCCATCGTTCCATCCATCCATCCATCCATCCATCCATCCATCCATCCATCCATCCATCCATCCATCCATCAATAATTCTATCTATCCTTCTATCCATCCATCCATCTGTCTATCATTCTATCTATCCATCCATCTGTCTATCGCTCTATATATCCATCCATCCATCCATCCATCCATCCATCCAAACATTCAACAGTCGCTCATAATTCAAAGAGTGAGCGTGAGAGACAGAAGGAAAAATCCTGAAACCTAAGCACTTCTTCTTCCGCTGACTGTGTGCGAATCCTGATTAATATTCCTCATGTCTGGTCTGGACCCTCACGACACACTTTGATCCAGGTGGAAGGGAATGGCATGCTAGCATTAGGACTTTGGTGACTGTCAAATACGACAAACTCCTACAGCACTCGAACTTAACCCCGCGCTGACCCCGGCCGGACAGAGAATCTCGCTTGCGGCTTGAGCGCCGCTTCGTGTTGGCTAAATGAAAAATGGACATAATTAGCAACATGATTGGACTGTGAAGGAAATTTATCAACCCTGCTTTTATACTAATTGGTCACATCACTCAAGGCAGAGACGCCTCTCTACACCTTTAAGGCAAGAAGAGGGGAAGCTAAAAAAAGGGCCCACCGTCAGGTTCATTACAGACAAAATGAGCAAAGAATTCCAGCTGGGCTCATTATCTCTCCCAGACATGAAATGCATTTTAATTCAGACAGTGATAGCAGTCCCGCTACATAATTACTCGACACGTCGACTGCGGCCATGTCGAAGGACACTGTGGGCGCTCATTCAAAATTCAGCGTTATGACACAGCAGCCTCTAAATGAACTGGTGAACTTATCAGTTGGAGATATTATAGCTTAAGCGAGGGCATAAACGAAAGGCCAGGAATATGCGCACCGTGAGATGATTTCCGATAGCACGTCTTTCTGTCTCATCGGACGCAATTTAAAATGCGCTGACCCCACCACAACAGAGGGTTCAGCTCATATTAACCTTCCCACGGAGAACCGCACGGTCTGCATTCACAAAATTTCCTGGACACCTGAGGTGAATGTCCAAACCTCCCGCCCGTACACGACATCACCACAAACACTCACCTGAAGATGCTAATATACTGATGATTATCCTTAAAGACCCTGTCTAATCCACACCTTCAGCTGAGACAAGAGCTCTAGAATATATCTGATTTACATAAACGTATAAAAGAAATATATTAGACAAGATATATATATACACATCCATATATGAACGGTATATAATAAATAAGTAAATATGTATTTTAATTAACTACTGCATATCACACTATCTATCTATCTATCTGTCCGTCTGTCCGTCCATCCATCCATCATCCATCCATCTGTCTATCATTCCATTCATTCATCCATCCATCCATCTGTATATTATTTATATGTATATATTAATAATTAGCATACAGTATATTGTATTATTATTGTAGTACTTTGTATGTATTAGGCTTGCTGCGATAGTCTGTGTTATCAGTGTTCAGCCGCAACACCGGTTACATCACTTTCCCACCGTGGCACCGCCCCCACCGTAGTTTTGATTTTTTATAGAAGTAAAAATCATTTAGTTCAGTTAGAGAACAGACACTACAATTACAAACTGAACGTGTCTGCTTAATAAAGCATGAGCCGAACGAGAGTCGCAGTACAGACCAGCAGCAGGAGTCAGATTTCATTAATCACGAGAGTGAGGAGCTGAATGACAAGATGACGACGGAAGATTTGGTTTCAAAGCGAAATATAAAAGCGCCTATTTAAGCGAGCTTGTCATTGTACTGTTCTGTTGTTATGTTTTTCATTGAGAATAATATTGAACACACAAATAAAGCAATTTGGCCCTGAATTGACGCTAATTCTAAAGTGAAAGTAAAATGCGCACGGGCATTCATAACGGTACGATGAGGAGAGCGAGCGTCTTCAGTTCATTCCTATGGAACCTCAACTTCCATAGGAATTAATTGAAAACACTTGCGCTGCTCCGCACCGTTATGAATGCCTATGTGGCCGTGCATTTTACTTTCGGTTTAGAATTAGCGATTTAAAAGCCCCGCCGGTGATACCGGTATTACCGGTGTTGTCACACGTTGATTAACCAATGGGAAAATTTCCTCACCGTCACATCCCTAGTATATATCTTTCTCTTTTTTCAGTTTTGTTTGTGTATTTCCCTCTCTTCGTTCAGTATGATTGTATGAATTTGAATATGCATTTCTGTGCACCATAGATAAATAAATAAAATATTCTATCACATTATTCACCAATCTAAACCAAAAGCCCAGCCATACAGAGTAGCTTATAGATGACTTTACCTGATGAATGCCAGAGACAGGACGTAATCAGAGTTGACGGCGATGAGCCAGTCGCAGTCCTTGCTGTGCGGGTATGGATGAGGGAAGTTGGGCGACAGAATAAACCCAGAGGAACCAGTGAGATTGCCCCCACATGGAGCTGGGAAAACACAGAGGACTCGTATCAGCAGCATATGGGCATTAGTAACACATGAGGAGAATCTCTTATTAAAACATGCGGCTTGAACATCTGTGCCAACCAGGAGCCCAGAGAAAGAGTGCTGGAGTGAACACGCAGAGACAGAGATATTGAGAACTTTTTAAGCTCCTCTGAGGAACCGGGACATGTGAAGCGCTCATATCTTATACATGAGAATGAGAACTATAGCAGAGAGAAAGGTTATTTAGAATATGAAAGGAAAAGCTGAAAACCCTGCACCCTCACTTTCCTGCTTCCAGGAAGAATCCATCCGTATCTGGTAATTTGATATTCATTCATTTGGGCACACTTTCATGTCACTGCGATGATAAGGAATCTCAATGGTGTCGAGTCCTTCGGTTTGAGTACAACTCTTGAGAGCAGCCTGATAAAAACTGCTTAAAGTACTTTTTAGATACAAGTTCTGTTGTCAGCATCTAAAGCATTATGTACCAATTAACTCAGCCTCTTAGATGTCTCAGAATCATGAATATGTGTTAAGAAAATGAGTAAAACAATACTTCTTATGTACAGTATGAGGCTTTGTCTAATGTTTACAGATATAGCAATGTACAAATACAGTACAATTTGGTATATCATAACTTTTTTAAAGCATCAGAGACACAAATCCCATGTTTTGTTGTGCGAACTGTTAGATACTGTATGTTTATTAAACTATTATCTATAAACCAGGGTTAATATAGTTAAACTAATATATATATAATTTTTGCTCATTAAAATCCTTAAAAATTCTGACAAAGTAAATAAATTTAAATAATAAAGTAATGAATCCCATTCCATTTTCTTTATCTTTATCTTCCTTTTCTTCAAAATTGTTGTATCGACTGCATTCTTCAAACTCCACTATTCAACACTTTTTCTTAATTCATGAAATAAAAATAAATGAAATAAAATATATTTCTTCTTTAAAAATATGGGAATTATATGTAAATTAAATATAATCCATACAAACCAACACTTGTCACAAACTAGCTAGCAACCCTGTTACTCATTCTGATGTGTTTTTTAAAAGTGTTTTGTCCATTTAATTGTAATGTCTATTTAATATTATTGAAAGAAAAAAACAAAGATCACACAAATGTTACATGCAGTGTTACTTTCGTGTAGCCGTGGAAAAGCCTGTATGATTCTATAGTGAAATACTAATCCATTAATCCATTGCTTTAATTAAATCCCAATATAAACCCTTACCTATACAGACAGGAGGGCTTGGTTGCCAATAGTAGCGGTTCTCCACTTGTATGCAGGTGATCTTTACGTCTCCCTGCAGTTCATACCCAGGATCACACTGAAAGGTCACGGTGTCTCCAGGCTCCCGACCATCTCCATTACGACTGCCGTTCATGGGCACTCCTGGATCCCTGCAGGCGGTGGCCACTGAGCCTGTAATCACATTCAGAGCAATTAACAGTCAATTAACACCTTATGAGCAGTTACTGTATGCTGTCAATCCAACTACACAGCTCTACTCAGAACTCTAGAGAAAACATAGACCAACTCACTTGAGAACTCGATGGCAAATCCAGACTTGCTGATGTAGAAGTCGGTCTCGAACTGAATAGTGACCATGTTGAGAGTGCTGTGGACGTTCTCCGGCAGCAGAGAGCCGCTCACCTCCCTCAAAGACATCTCATTCTCCGGAGGCCCGTCCCAGACCCTCAGGATGTCGTGGGAGGCTTCAGTGTCGAAGGCTAGAAACTGCAGGCTGTTAATATAGAGATGAACACACATACATGCATCAGGTCATACAAGGCACGCTTCATTAGATGCACAATGTACAGTGATGGAAACAAAGGGCTGTCTGACACAGAACAGATGTGCCGTTCATTATTATTCACAATGCATAAAACGAACAGGACGGAAATGTTATTACAGTTTACTAAAATTACAACTACAAAAATCCATTAAAAAATTGTCACTTGAAATTAAATAAATGTTAACTGAATTTATATAAATAAACTAATCAAAATTCTAAAGTGTGTGTATGTATGTATTTGTGTGTGTATGTTTAAATGTCTTATCATTATTATGTTTGTTATTATTATGTTTTATTAATTATTATGTTTCACTACTATATATATACACTGATCAGGCATTACATTATGACCACCTTCCAAATATTGTGTTGGTCCCACTTTTGCTGCCAAAACAGCCCTGACCCGTCGAGGCATGGACTCCACTAGACCCCTGAAGGTGTGCTGTGGTATCTGGCACCAAGATGTTAGCAGCAGATCCTTTAAGTCCTGTAAGTTGTGAAGTGGGGCCTCCATGGATCGGACTTGTTTGTTCAGCACATCCCACAGATGCTCGATTGGATTGAGATCTGGGGAATTTGGAGGCCAAGTCAACACCTCAAACTCGTTGTTGTGCTCCTCAAACCATTCCTGAACCATTTTTGCTTTGTGGCAGGGTGCATTATCCTGCTGAAAGAGCCACAGCCACCAGGGTATACCGTTTCCATGAAAGTGTGTACATGGTCTGCAACAATGCTTAGGTAGGTGGTACGTGTCAAAGTAACATCCACATGGATGGCAGGACCCAAGGTTTCCCAGCAGAACATTGCCCAAAGCATCACACTGCCTCCGCCGGCTTGCCTTCTTCCCATAGTGCATCCTGGTGCCATGTCTTCCCCAGACGCACACGCACCTGGCCATCCACGTGATGTAAAAGAAAACATGATTCATCAGACCAGGACACCTTCTTCCATTGCTCCGTGGTCCAGTTCTGATGCTCACGTGCCCACTGTTGGCACTTTCGGCGGTGGACAGGGGTCAACATGGGCACCCTGACTGGTCTGTGGCTATGCAGCCCCATACGCAACAAACTGTGATGCACTGTGTATTCTGACACCTTTCTATCAGAACCAGCATTAAATTCTTGAGCAATTTGAGCTACAGTAGCTCGTCTGTTTGATTGGACCACACAGGCCAACCTTCGCTCCCCACAATCAGTGTTATTCACTTCACCATAATGTCATAATGTTATGCCTGATCGGTGTATATATATATATATATATATATATATATATATATATACACTCACCTAAAGGATTATTAGGAACACCATACTAATACTGTGTTTGACCCCCTTTCGCCTTCAGAACTGCCTTAATTCTACGTGGCATTGATTCAACAAGGTGCTGAAAGCATTCTTTAGAAATGTTGGCCCATATTGATAGGATAGCATCTTGCAGTTGATGGAGATTTGTGGGATGCACATCCAGGGCACGAAGCTCCCGTTCCACCACATCCCAAAGATGCTCTATTGGGTTGAGATCTGGTGACTGTGGGGGCCATTTTAGTACAGTGAACTCATTGTCATGTTCAAGAAACCAATTTGAAATGATTCGAGCTTTGTGACATGGTGCATTATCCTGCTGGAAGTAGCCATCAGAGGATGGGTACATGGTGGTCATAAAGGGATGGACATGGTCAGAAACAATGCTCAGGTAGGCCGTGGCATTTAAACGATGCCCAATTGGCACTAAGGGGCCTAAAGTGTGCCAAGAAAACATCCCCCACACCATTACACCACCACCACCAGCCTGCACAGTGGTAACAAGGCGTGATGGATCCATGTTCTCATTCTGTTTACGCCAAATTCTGACTCTACCATCTGAATGTCTCAACAGAAATCGAGACTCATCAGACCAGGCAACATTTTTCCAGTCTTCAACTGTCCAATTTTGGTGAGCTCGTGCAAATTGTAGCCTCTTTTTCCTATTTGTAGTGGAGATGAGTGGTACCCGGTGGGGTCTTCTGCTGTTGTAGCCCATCCGCCTCAAGGTTGTGCGTGTTGTGGCTTCACAAATGCTTTGCTGCATACCTCGGTTGTAACGAGTGGTTATTTCAGTCAAAGTTGCTCTTCTATCAGCTTGAATCAGTCGGCCCATTCTCCTCTGACCTCTAGCATCAACAAGGCATTTTCGCCCACAGGACTGCCGCATACTGGATGTTTTTCCCTTTTCACACCATTCTTTGTAAACTCTAGAAATGGTTGTGCGTGAAAATCCCAGTAACTGAGCAGATTGTGAAATACTCAGACCGGCCCGTCTGGCACCAACAACCATGCCACGCTCAAAATTGCTTAAATCACCTTTCTTTCCCATTCTGACATTCAGTTTGGAGTTCAGGAGATTGTCTTGACCAGGACCACACCCCTAAATGCATTGAAGCAACTGCCATGTGATTGGTTGATTAGATAATTGCATTAATGAGAAATTGAACAGGTGTTCCTAATAATCCTTTAGGTGAGTGTATATATATATATATATATATATATATATAAAAATACACACTCATTCATGTATATACTTAAGAAATATTGGCATACATACTATATATATATATATAAATATAATTATTTTATATATAAATATAACACATTTTTTCTTAAAGCTACAGTCTGTAACTTTTTTTGGTTAAAAATTATCCAGAATTATCCAGAATCCAGCCAGTGTTCAAAACTATCCCCTTACCTTAGCCCGATTCACAACGGTAGGCTTGTAATAATGTGTTATAATTTGAGTGGTACTGGTGGATTTCTGTGCGAAATTCGAGCATGTCTTTGCGTCATTACCTCACGTCTATATACATAAAGGAGGAGTCTGGCTAGTAGTAGTAACGCATGTGAGGAGCGGATCATTTATAGCCTTTTCTCACAGCAGCTGAATAATTAAATTTATCATTTTGATGGCGGATTGTAATCCAGAAAGATCCAAACAACAATCATCAGTGACAACTGGAGATTCACCCGTAGTCAAAATCAAAAGATTAGACTGCACAGAAATTAAAATCTACATGTAACGCTAATACACACTAAATACACATAGTCACGCAATGCTGATGTTGTTAACATTAACAATTTGAGAACTAAGTATAACAGTACTAATAATTTGCACGGTTTGATGTGATATGAGCTAATCGATCGTTAGATTTAATCACCGTTGGTAGCGCGATTTATTGTTACATTATTTATGCTTTTTTTCCTTAGTCGATCAGAGCAAAAGTGGCAGACATGTTACTTACTTGTTCAGATGACATTTTCCGGTGAAACTTATTATTTTGGTTGTACTTTCAAGACTTAGTATCTGTAATTTCGAAGTACAGTATCCACACACATATGACAGCCACACACACTCCTCAAAACATTAGATTCATCCGCGCCGAGGAGCCGTGACGATGCACAACCCACATAAAGATAATCATTCCGCATTTAATTAAAATGAAAATGAAAAATATGAATAAAAACTATAATAGTATCTCAAATTATGATACTAAAATAACATATTTACATTGCTCGGAACCCAGACAGATAGAAGAGTTTGATTAAGCAGAAACAAATGATCAATTCTTTGCAGAGTCGTGACAAATCACACAGGTAGTGTCAGATAATCACATCTCAAATATTATGCTCCAGGGTTCAATAATTGAGGACAAGAATCGCATCTCCATTCTGAGTGGCGGTCCTTGACTAGAATTTAACAATCTGGTCTGATCGAGACATCAGCGGCAGATGAACAAATAATGAATGAGCGTGCGATTTCAAAAAGCTTTTGGTACTAAGAGAATTGGAAAGAGGACAAATGATTAGGTTGTAGTGCAGCACTAAAAGTGCAACAGCGTTTTAAGCTTTATAATGAGTTTGGCAGTGCAGGTGGTAAACAATGAGATTTACGAGGTACCATCGACTCATCTGATGTCTCCTTTTCTCTCCGTACAGATGCAACATCAATGGCTAGCTCCACCATTAGAGGTTTATTAATATATAAAGCCTCTTGTCTCAGCTGGCTGTATTCTTATGGGCTTGGTAATGTACCGATCGGTGGAGGACGGACAGTGGAGGTACAATATATTCACATTTGAAGCAAATACTGATCAGCACCTGATGATGTTGCCCGAATCCACCTCGACGACCCACGTGCAGCGCAGATTGTTGTCATAGGGGAACGGATAACCTGGAGACAAGATGCGTCCTGATGTCTCGCCTTTAAAACGTCCACCGCATTCAGCTGAGGAAAGAGAAAGGACAAAACGGAGTTGGAGGAAGAAGCGGAAAGAGAAGTGAGAAGTTGTTTATTATGCATACTCTCACATTCATACACATCATGGCCCCTGAAGATTTGCAGATGAGCACTGAAATAATGAGGGGTGTCTGGCAAACAAGCACAACACGAGCGGGGCAGTCTGAGTGTAAAACACAATTAGATCAATAAAGCACCAAGAGGTTTTCAGGCATCTGAACGCAGAGCAGCAAGTTTCTGAATACAATATTTTTTTTAATATAGTAATTCAGCTTTGACATTTAAACTGCACTGAACTAGTTACCTTTCCCAGCTTCCCAATCAGAGTCATTTTAATTTACTATTAATATAGTTTTACTCATATTTTGAATTATCTTTTCTTTTAATATGTTTAGTTTTCATGTTAATTTTAGTTTACATTTTCAGTCACTTCATTATGTGCCTTTGTCATTTTATCAGTTTTTTTAATTGCTATTTCGATTTAATTTGTTTTAGTTTTTAGTTTTTTCCTGTTAATGTTATTTCAGTTTATTGTCAGCTTAGCTTAAGTTTTTCAACTAATATTTAGATTTGATTTTATTCCAGCTTCATTTCAATTAACAAATTTAATTAACAGGTTTAGTTAATGATAATAACACTGCTCCCAATATAGCTCATATTTTAGCTGTGAGAACAGTTTCAGACAGCAGATATAATTTTTTACTAGTGTGTGCAGGACACTATAGTTCATTTCTGTAAGTGAGGATAGCAAAATAAAGTCAACTGTGACATATTATACCCAAAGATTCTTCATACAGTGACTACCAGTAAAATTGATAAAAAATTGGGAGCAAAATGATTCAGACACTTTGACCTGAGCATGTTTTGCTTCAGTGTTTTTTCTTTAATTGCTAATGTGACCTTTGACACCACAGACTGAACTAAATGAAGCATTGCTTCTCATTGGTTGAGCTAAATTGGTATTATCTAATTGTGTTCTTAAATCTAACAGCTGATTGGTTAATTGTAATCCATTACACACCTTTCTATCAAAGTTATCTGACATTATCAAGATGAATTTGTTCTGTTCTGAGTTCTTGTCATATTTTATTACCATTTTCTAAACTATAGTGAATAAACGGTGATAATGTGAGAAAATGTTGAAGGTGTCTGAATAAATTTTGGTTTGGCTGTATATTAGCTAAGTTGGTAAAAAACTAAAATGGCCTACAAATTCGGTCAGTTACAACTGGCAATGTGTCAGGTATTGAAGCTTTGTTTTACTGTGGTGGGAAACAATCCCATTAGACAAAACATACTTTTGCCAATAATAAAACCTGAAGAATAAAAGGCCAGATTGTGCAGGGTCAAACTCTCTTTTGCTGTTAAAAACCACTGTTAGGATTTAATAAACACACGAAGTGATAAATTAGCGCTGAAAAGGCGTGGACAGGGTTATTTTTGCGGCTGACCTTATTGCATATGCATTTGTAGGAGTTTCCCTTTCAGACGCAGTATTTATGGGAGGAGAGTATTTAAATGAATCATGCGAGGTGATTTACTAAGGTTTGTGCTTGTCAATTTATTGGTTTTTGCGCCATTATTTCCCGCCCAAAAAAAGTCTTAAACCAGATGCTAATTTGCGCTGCTCTTGGTAGATTCATTGTGTTGGTCATTATGGAAATGATCCGGCTGTGTCTGTGTTTTTTAATTTGCGTGTCGTCAGTAGATCACGTGCAGAACTTTCCACTCCCATCGGCGTTTTTTTTTAATTGCACTCTCACGCTAATTTGCCCTGTTTAGTAAATCAGTCCCAAAGTCTGCTGCAAACATACTTGTTTAGATGTGTGATTGCACAAGCATCCCAATCATCCTGAATTTCTGGTGTCCATTATCGTCTTCTTAAAGCTTAGTTTGTTCAATTGACAGTACAAAAAATGATAGAATAACAAAACAAACAAACAAAAAAAAAAACAGAATACATTTTTATAACTTATAGGCACAACTCTATTGGAAGTTTCTTGTCTTTTTGACAAATTGCTGACTATATCTGTGCTGGAGAGCACTGTGAAAGACGTATTACTTTGAACGATTTTGAAAGAAGTACTTTTAATTGTGATCATCATTAATCAACATCATGATGTTGATTTCCTGTACCAAATAGTTCTGAAAATATCAGAATCCACCAGAAAATATAGAGAATACATTACATTTTAGAAGTGATGCACTTAAATTTCAACTATATTACTGATCTGCCCGCATTGACACTATATGATAACTGAACTGAGCTGATGACATCACCGTTTTCACCAGAGCGGCTGTACAGCCGAATCAAATTCTGTTGCATTATTTTCCTGTTACCACTGTGAAGCTGCTTTGAAACAATTACCATTGTAAAAAGCGCTATATAAATAAAGGTGATTTGATTTGATTAATGACACACACACACAAATTGTGCCTGTCCCTGTTACTTTTACCCTTAACAATTTTAATTTTAATCATTACCATTTTTATATTTTTTATATTAAATACACAATACAGAAAACTTATTTTTATTTTATTTATAAACATTATTCATATTCTTTTATTTATATTATTTATAATTATTGTATATATATATATATATATATATATATATATATACACACACACACACACACACACACATACATACATATATACACAGTGGGAAGAACAAGTATTTGATACACTGCCGATTTTGCAGGTTTTCCTACTTACAAAGCATGTAGAAGTCTGTAATTTTTGTGAGAGACGGAATCTAAAACAAAAATCCAGAAAATCACATTGTATGATTTTTAAATAATTAATTTGCATTTTATTGCATGACATAAGTATTTGATCACCTACCAACCAGTAAGAATTCCGGCTCTCACAGACCTGTTAGTTTTTCTTTAAGAAGCCCTCCTGTTCTCCACTCATTACCTGTATTAACTGCACCTGTTTGAACTCGTTACCTGTATAAAAGACACCTGTCCACACACTCAATCAAACAGACTCCAACCTCTCCACAATGGCCAAGACCAGAGAGCTGTGTAAGGACATCAGGGATAAAATTGTAGACCTGCACAAGGCTAGGATGGGCTACAGGACAATAGGCAAGCAGCTTGGTGAGAAGGCAACAACTGTTGGCGCAATTATTAGAAAATGGAAGAAGTTCAAGATGACGGTCAGTCTCCCTCGGTCTGGGGCACCATGCAAGATCTCACCTCGTGGGGCATCAATGATCATGAGGAAGGTGAGGGATCAGCCCAGAACTACACGGCAGGACCTGGTCAGTGACCTGAAGAGAGCTGGGACCACAGTCTCAAAGAAAGCCATTGACCAATGACCATCTGGATGATCCAGAGGAGGAATGGGAGAAGGTCATGTGGTCTGATGAGACAAAAATAGAGCTTTTTGGTCTAAACTCCAGATCTTGGCCAACAACCTCCTTCCCTCAGTAAGAGCATTGAAGATGGGTTGTGGCTCGGTCTTCCAGCATGACAACGACCCGAAACACACAGCCAGGGCAACTAAGGAGTGGCTCCGTAAGAAGCATCTCAAGGTCCTGGAGTGGCCTAGCCAGTCTCCAGACCTGAACCCAATAGAAAATCTTTGGAGGGAGCTGAAAGTCTGTATTGCCCAGCGACAGCCCCGAAACCTGAAGGATCTGGAGAAGGTCTGTATGGAGGAGTGGGCCAAAATCCCTGCTGCAGTGTGTGCAAACCTGGTCAAGAACTACAGGAAACGTATGATCTCTGTAATTGCAAACAAAGGTTTCTGTACCAAATATTAAGTTCTGCTTTTCTGATGTATCAAATACTTATGTCATGCAATAAAATGCAAATTAATTATTTAAAAATCATACAATGTGATTTTCTGGATTTTTGTTTTAGATTCCGTCACTCACAGTTGAAGAGTACCTATGATAAAAATTACAGACTTCTACATGCTTTGTAAGTGTATCAAATACTTGTTCTCCCCACTGTATATAGCTCTGGAAAAATCAATGTTAAGTGGTCTCTTAATTTTTTCCAGAGCTGTGTGTGTGTATATATTTATATATATATATATATTTTTTTTTTCTCATAAAATGTGCATATTTATGATAAATAAAATGCTAGCTATGAAACTAGCCTAGTCTGCCTTTTTTTTTTTTTTTTTTTTTAGAAATGTTTAACGTCATTTCCATCATCACCATTTCCATCATCATCATTTCCATCACCATTATTTCCAAGAAATAGTCATTTCTGGGACCACAGAAATTTTCCCTATGAATAATGGTTTATAGGGAAAATGACAGGAATCACCAGTGATGCATCTATATCCACAGTTGGATATTTTAGTAGACACATTAAACAAACTAGCGAGACTGAAAAGTGTGTTTTAAAGGAGTCCACAGGGTGCCTATAGTTGAAAATTCACCCAACAATGGTGGCTCTAACTCTGTCTGTTTCGGCACTTCTCTATTCTTCTGTCTCTCCCTCAGCTCGAATCCCCTGTAAGCAGCTGAGGAGATTTATCAGCTCCAAGTCAAAGCATCAATCAAGTGAACAAATGAGTCTGACGTCCATTTTGATGCATCCTGATGGCATTCAGACTCGCCACTTTAGCCCTCTGTACTTGCTTCATTATTAGTCTGCTTTCACAAGCACTTTATTAGGAAACTTTAATTGCAGGCACTCTTTTTTCCCCTCAGACCCCTTTTCCATCTTCCCCTATCCTGTCCCTCCCGTTCTCCCTCTTGTAAAAAACTGCAGGGGCCGGGAGGAACAGTTTCGAGAGTTTCTTAATGATTCCCTTTTCAGCAATTCCTGTCACCGAGCCTCATTTGCATAAACCATCTACATGACAAACAATGGACGCACAGCTCAATGAAGCCTGAATAACAGGGTTCAGATTGCGACTTGATTAATCTGAACATTAGAGTGTTTTTTAGACATCCGGAATAGAGGCGTCTTCCAAACGTATCCCTCCCCAGCCTCTTGCTAAACCAACATCCTGCCACGTTCATCGCTCATCAGGGCTCAGTCACGTGTCATTGGACGGTTAGGAGCGCTCAATCACTCTTGATTGGCTGCTCGCGCATTGAAAATCAATGCAGGAAGATTGGGAGATGATGGTGGTTTCTGGTTTGAGACTAAACATTTGTATGTCCTCAAGAGCTGTACGATTAATCGTTAAAAGATCGCGATCTAGTTCCTAAATGACAACGATTCGCCTCTGTCTATTAAACCTTCGACAAAATCACACAGGAACATTCAGATCTGCGTTGGCGCTGCCGATGACCCAGAGAGAGCAGTTGTCATGTATAGGTATGAAACAGCTTCACAAACAGTCTTTTCAACCACACAGTATCATTATTTCTGTCTTATAATAATTCAAATTATCACAGAAGTACTGGGATAAAAGTTTATTATTTTGATATAAACACTGTCTACGGAAGCCATCAAAATAGAGCAAATCACCTTTTTAAAGCAACTTGGAGCTTCAAATAACGATTGTATCAATTACATTGTTACACCAGTAGGTGGCGACAAGTGACTGTTAAAAAGCGTATTTATCATTGAATCATTCTTTCAAGAGATTTGATCAAAACACTGATTCATCCAGTAATGAAACAAGTGAAGTCTTTATGAGTGAGTCATTGAATCATTCATTCAACTCATTAATTTAGATTAATTAAGCATTTGAAATAGACTGGAGTGCCTTGAAATGCGCAGCATTATTCAATGTAGTGACGCAATTTCCACTGAAACAGGAAGACAGGGCGGGACATATCGAACAGCTCCTCCCCTTTTTAAAACAGCCAATAGCGTTTAGTTTATATGACAGCTCGGCCAGAGCCGTTGAGCTCGGTAAAGTCGCAGATTCCTCCTAATCTCTAACCGTTTCTCATCCTAATCTCCTCCATATCACTTTAAAATATCATTCTGTGTAGAATTCAAAGGATCCGATACGTTTTCTGGTCTACGGCGACTCGATCATGTGATCCGCTCTGTGCTATCATGTCTCTGGAACGGAGCTGCGGCGGTTCACATGACACTAACGTGAAACCAGACTCCATTTGCACCAATGGAAAGCATATTTATACTGTCTGATCGTTCCCTATCCCCTATATATGCACTATGTACCATTCACCAGAAAATAGTATATAGTATAGTATAATAGTGTGAACAAGTGACAGATTTCAGCCGCAGCTTCATTGTCTATTTATAATGTAGGGGGCGGGGCTTCAGATTCTAGAGCGCATTTGATTGGATAGAAACTCTGATGAGAAGCTGAAGTGCAGAGTGATGTCATCAAAATTATTGATCCATTTTGGCAGAAGTGAGAGACTAAGTTTTGAACGCTTATATCTTCTAAATGTGAATTTTGTCATTGTTTTGGAGCACACTAGCTTATAGATAACAGTAACATATCCATACTAAAAGCCAAAAAACTTCCATTTTGATTTCATGGGGACTGTAACATTTTGTCAGAACCTCTAGTAAATTACACGTTAGCTGTCTGTTCAGAATCGTGGGAGAATTGTGATCTCTGTTTGAAACAAAAAAAAATCATGATTCTCAATTTATCCAGAATCGTGCAGATCTAATGTCCTCTCCCAACTCAATTATGTTGAGCCGTCTCATGCTAGATGTGTTTATGACTGCGCGATTCGGCCCGCAGATTATGGTCTGCTGCTGAGAGGAATGCTGATTTGGCATTGCGGTGGTGTCGCTTCCTCTGCAGAAATGTCTCATTCACACTTGTGGACTTGAATGAAAAATATAAAAATAGTTAAATATTTTATCTGTAATAAAAAAAGAAATGGCAAGATGGATACGCCTTCTCACTATTTTGATATATCTCACTTTTGCTAAAGGTCACATCAAATGACCCACACATTTCGCCTGTCAAAGGAAGTGAAATATCCTCCACTTTATTAAGTATCTATTATTAATGCTGTCAGATAAGTCTGAAAAATATCAGCCTGAAACTCCAAGGCTGATTAGTATTTTGCAAGTCTACTGTGTCTTTACTCACATTTGTGTTATTTCTGTGTTTAACACAACAGGATAGACAATGCATTTTATCTACGTCTGCTGTACGGAGGCAATTTGAAAGAGCGCTTTGAGCCTAATCAGAGCTCATTAAGACTAAATCTAACAGTGAGCAAATCTGATCTGGGGTCAGTCGACATAGCAATATCCAACTCATTGGAGGCTAAATCCCCATAATCACCATTCATCAGGAAAATGAAGAAAGTAATAGCGGCACACAGTCTTATCTGAAGCTCTCATGTGCTTTGCTTGATAAAGAAAGATCTCCATAGCTCAACCGGGAGCCCCTGCATCAGCAACAGTATTAACAACCTGCACTATTACTCACAGATGGAGCGAGGGGCTTCCACCACTGATAATTTTGTCAAGAAACACTTGGACTATTCAGAAGGATATGGTTCTACAGGGCAGCATAATATGAGCTTTTAATGTGCTTTTTCCTGTGTAGAATATGAGCAATACTGCAGCTTTGTGAGCTACAGAAATGGGGAGGGGCTTATACTGCAGCCTTGGATAATTATGACAAATGGCTGAGAGCAACACTGAGCTAAGTTATGATAACCATGAGGAGAGATCAGGCTGGAATGATGCATACTCGCTAATAACAAGGTTTAAATGTGGTATCTATGACAACAAATGACCTCCATGCACTAAAAGGAGGATAAATAGCTAAAACAATCACTATTTATAATGAAACAAAATGTAGTCCATGAATTTACCTGTTCGCATAATATTTCTTGCATTTTTCAAATGTTAAAAGCAAGCACTGCTCACAAAAACTCTACAATATCACAATGTTTTATAATTGACAATGTCATCTTACATTTTACACATATTAATTGTAATTTATGAATACGTTAATTTAGATATACAATATAGTTCATTATGCCTTTAACCTAAACCATTCATATTGCACATTTTTGCTTTCTGCAACCTTTTCCTCCAGGAACAACATCAGCCACAGGATATGACAGAACAACCTGGAAACTTCTGCATCACCCACATGATTTGTAATCCTGCATTAAGCTCTGGTTGTGAATGGATGGACTAAAATATTGCACCGAGTCATTATTTGTAAGGATCCTTCTATGCACTTTCATTTTGCACGTATGCAACTTACAATGCTAAAGGCTCTATTAAATTCATAGCCACATACATGGTGGTGATAGTGGGGTACATTTATATTAGTCTGTATTTGTACTAGAATAGTAATACTGGATATTAGATTATTGTTATTAAGGATAATATGAGCATTAATAAAAGCTTGAATAAAAGATATATGAAAAGAGAATCACAGTCTGGTAACCTAAATTAACAGCTCATTCTTTTTTCCCTTTCCGAAGTCTTTTAAATCGTTACATTGAAACATATATTTTTTGTAGGTTATTTTTTTGCATTGTAAACTCTTTCCTTGCCAGCGTTTTAAAAAAAAAGTTGCCAGCCACCGCCAGCATTTTTGATAATTTTGTTGAATGAATATCTGAACATGCAATAACATACAAAACATAACATAACATAACATAACATAATACATCTACTGTAGCAGACAGAGAGTTTGGGGCGTGGCTACTGTAGCAGACAGAGAGTTTGGGGCGTGGCTACTGTAGCAGACAGAGAGTTTGGGGCGTGGCTACTGTAGCAGACAGAGAGTTTGGGGCATGGCTACTGTAGCAGACAGAGAGTTTGGGGCGTGGCTACTGTAGCAGACAGAGAGTTTGGGGCGTGGCTACTGTAGCAGACAGAGAGTTTGGGGCGTGGCTACTGTAGCAGACAGAGTTTGGGCTGTGGCTACTGTAGCAGACAGAGAGTTTGGGGCGTGGCTACTGTAGCAGACAGAGAGTTTGGGGCGTGGTTACTGTAGCAGACAGAGAGTTTGGGGTGTGGCTACTGTAGCAGACAGAGTTTGGGGCGTGGTTACTGTAGCAAACAGAGTTTGGGGTGTGGCTACTGTAGCAGACAGAGAGTTTGGGGCGTGGTTACTGTAGCAGACAGAGAGTTTGGGGCGTGGCTACTGTAGCAGACAGAGAGTTTGGGGCGTGGCTACTGTAGCAGACAGAGTTTGGGCTGTGGCTACTGTAGCAGACAGAGAGTTTGGGGCGTGGCTACTGTAGCAGACAGAGAGTTTGGGGTGTGGCTACTGTAGCAGACAGAGTTTGGGGCGTGGCTACTGTAGCAGACAGAGAGTTTGGGGCGTGGCTACTGTAGCAGACAGAGAGTTTGGGGCATGGCTACTGTAGCAGACAGAGAGTTTGGGGCGTGGCTACTGTAGCAGACAGAGAGTTTGGGGCGTGGCTACTGTAGCAGACAGAGAGTTTGGGGCGTGGCTACTGTAGCAGACAGAGTTTGGGCTGTGGCTACTGTAGCAGACAGAGAGTTTGGGGCGTGGCTACTGTAGCAGACAGAGAGTTTGGGCCGTGGTTACTGTAGCAGACAGAGAGTTTGGGGTGTGGCTACTGTAGCAGACAGGGTTTGGGGCGTGGTTACTGTAGCAAACAGAGTTTGGGGTGTGGCTACTGTAGCAGACAGAGAGTTTGGGGCGTGGTTACTGTAGCAGACAGAGAGTTTGGGGCGTGGCTACTGTAGCAGACAGAGAGTTTGGGGCGTGGCTACTGTAGCAGACAGAGTTTGGGCTGTGGCTACTGTAGCAGACAGAGAGTTTGGGGCGTGGCTACTGTAGCAGACAGAGAGTTTGGGGTGTGGCTACTGTAGCAGACAGAGTTTGGGGCGTGGCTACTGTAGCAGACAGAGAGTTTGGGGCGTGGCTACTGTAGCAGACAGAGAGTTTGGGGCATGGCTACTGTAGCAGACAGAGAGTTTGGGGCGTGGCTACTGTAGCAGACAGAGAGTTTGGGGCGTGGCTACTGTAGCAGACAGAGAGTTTGGGGCGTGGCTACTGTAGCAGACAGAGTTTGGGCTGTGGCTACTGTAGCAGACAGAGAGTTTGGGGCGTGGCTACTGTAGCAGACAGAGAGTTTAGCAGACAGAGAGTTTGGGGTGTGGCTACTGTAGCAGACAGAGAGTTTGGGGTGTGGCTACTGTAGCAGACAGAGAGTTTGGGGCGTGGCTACTGTAGCAGACAGAGAGTTTGGGGCATGGCTACTGTAGCAGACAGATTTGGGGCATGGCTACTGTAGCAGACAGAGAGTTTGGGGCGTGGCTACTGTAGCAGACAGAGAGTTTGGGGCATGGCTACTGTAGCAGACAGAGAGTTTGGGGCGTGGCTACTGTAGCAGACAGAGAGTTTGGGGCGTGGCTACTGTAGCAGACAGAGAGTTTGGGGCGTGGCTACTGTAGCAGACAGAGTTTGGGCTGTGGCTACTGTAGCAGACAGAGAGTTTGGGGCGTGGCTACTGTAGCAGACAGAGAGTTTAGCAGACAGAGAGTTTGGGGTGTGGCTACTGTAGCAGACAGAGAGTTTGGGGCGTGGCTACTGTAGCAGACAGAGAGTTTGGGGCGTGGCTACTGTAGCAGACAGAGAGTTTGGGGCATGGCTACTGTAGCAGACAGAGAGTTTGGGGCGTGGCTACTGTAGCAGACAGAGAGTTTGGGGCGTGGCTACTGTAGCAGACAGAGAGTTTGGGGCGTGGCTACTGTAGCAGACAGAGTTTGGGCTGTGGCTACTGTAGCAGACAGAGAGTTTGGGGCGTGGCTACTGTAGCAGACAGAGAGTTTGGGGCGTGGTTACTGTAGCAGACAGAGAGTTTGGGGTGTGGCTACTGTAGCAGACAGAGTTTGGGGCGTGGTTACTGTAGCAAACAGAGTTTGGGGTGTGGCTACTGTAGCAGACAGAGAGTTTGGGGCGTGGTTACTGTAGCAGACAGAGAGTTTGGGGCGTGGCTACTGTAGCAGACAGAGAGTTTGGGGCGTGGCTACTGTAGCAGACAGAGAGTTTGGGGCGTGGCTACTGTAGCAGACAGAGTTTGGGCTGTGGCTACTGTAGCAGACAGAGAGTTTGGGGCGTGGCTACTGTAGCAGACAGAGAGTTTGGGGCGTGGCTACTGTAGCAGACAGAGAGTTTGGGGCGTGGCTACTGTAGCAGACAGAGTTTGGGCTGTGGCTACTGTAGCAGACAGAGAGTTTGGGGCGTGGCTACTGTAGCAGACAGAGAGTTTGGGGCGTGGTTACTGTAGCAGACAGAGAGTTTGGGGTGTGGCTACTGTAGCAGACAGAGTTTGGGGCGTGGTTACTGTAGCAAACAGAGTTTGGGGTGTGGCTACTGTAGCAGACAGAGAGTTTGGGGCGTGGTTACTGTAGCAGACAGAGAGTTTGGGGCGTGGCTACTGTAGCAGACAGAGAGTTTGGGGCGTGGCTACTGTAGCAGACAGAGTTTGGGGTGTGGCTACTGTAGCAGACAGAGAGTTTGGGGCGTGGCTACTGTAGCAGACAGAGAGTTTGGGGCGTGGCTACTGTAGCAGACAGAGAGTTTGGGGCGTGGTTACTGTAGCAGACAGAGAGTTTGGGGTGTGGCTACTGTAGCAGACAGAGAGTTTGGGGCGTGGTTACTGTAGCAAACAGAGTTTGGGGTGTGGCTACTGTAGCAGACAGAGTTTAGGGTGTGGCTACTGTAGTAGACAAAGAGTTTAGGGCATGGCTACTGTAGCAGACAGAGAGTTTGTGGTGTGGCTACTGTAGCAGACAGAGAGTTTGGGGCGTGGTTACTGTAGCAAACAGAGTTTGGGGTGTGGCTACTGTAGCAGACAGAGAGTTTGGGGCGTGGTTACTGTAGCAAACAGAGTTTAGGGCGTGGCTACTGTAGCAGACAGAGAGTTTGGGGTGTGGCTACTGTAGCAGAGAGAGAGTTTGGGGGAGTGGCTACTGAGGCAGACAGAACGTTTGGGCGTGGCTACTGTAGCAGATGAAGAGTTCTGTGACTTCGACCCTGCTTCAAAGAACACTAATAATTTACTGCACATCCTTTCTACACAGTCTGAGCTGCTGAACAGTCTTGAACAGTCTTACCGATGCAGGAAGGAAGAGAATTATCCCAGGCCCGCCTCTCTCCCGTCATGCATTTGAGCACGCTGCTGCCGTGCAGAGTGTATCCGGGGTCGCACTTGTAGGTGATGGTGCTGCCAGAGAAGTGTCCCTGGTCATTGACCTTGAAGCCAAACTGGGGCACCCCAGGGTCCTCACAGTGAGACAGCTCAAAACCTGAAAGACATTATGCCTGTTAGATTCAAGTGATGGCTGATTCACTTAAAAAAAGTCAATATTTTTACCAGATGAGTGCTTTTACTGTACTTTTTAAGTCATATCCCTGCATAAATCTGTCATAAATTACAAAAAACATAAGTTTAGTAAGACTTAGATTCAGAATATGACTGAGAACAAACCGTAGTACATTCAGCTTTATGAGGTCATTATGGTGAAGATTGCTGAAATTTTCCTGGTATTTTCATGCTGCTCTGTGGCACAGCTGTAAAAGTTTGCCATTAATGTGATCATTAACAGCAACAATTTGAAGTTAAGATCCTACTGAGACGGTCCCTTGCTAAGCAGGCAGAACAATTAAGATTAAGTGCTTGGTTAATTTGGAGCCATAATCAGAACCAAAGCACAGACCCTCTTACTGTGCGACACATCCTGTTATTAATTGCGTAGCTATGACTCATTATCATTATACAGCCAGTACTCAGAAATAGCTGAAAACAAATGGCAGCTCACTCAGTATCAGAGCATTTTAATTAAGTAGGCTACTAATTTTTTGAAGTTTAATTTTGCTTTATTAAATAAGCAATATCACACGAGCAGCAGTGCAATATGGCAGTATATCAGCACGGCGGTGATTCGGCTGTAGGTAATCACAGCCTGCTGATATACAGCCATATCGCGCGGCTACAAGTGTGATATTGCGTTTATACAACAGTTCAACAGCACAAGTGAGTAAATAAATAAGAAACAACAATGGAGTGTCTTTAAAAACCCTCTTGTGCAGAATTACTCCCTTCCGCCACGGATTCAAATCTCACGTTGAAAGTTTAACAGTTGCCCAAGCCTCCGTTACTAATTCTAAAACGTCACTTAAGAACTAGTAGTAACGAAGGTTAATTTGCTTATTGTATTATGTAGAGTATTATGGTATAATGAGAGAGATTGACTAAACGAGTGTATTACCTGCATCTGATATAGTATTCATTCTTCAGGTCGATGTCCATAATATTATATCCATTATAAAAAATCAGTTTGAGGAAAGCAATATCTTAGTCCTTTTAAAAGATTTCCCAAGACAGCGCTAAAACAACTTCCTTGTTTACAACCAGTCACTCATAAAGTCTTTTCTGCCATCTAGTAGTGTAATAATGTAACTGTCACTGAATTCGAAATTACAATCACTAATGGACCCTTTCTCAATACCAAATATGGCGTATTATTTATATAAAATAATATGTATTGAACAATAATATTTAAATTAACAACAAAAGCCATTATAAAAGACGATAGGAAATAAACACATGCAAACAATCCAGTCAAACATACAAAAGCAGCGCTCTAGTAGGCAATAGGCTACAGGATTTAAGATAAACAGCCTAAATATTAAGGTTTTCAAACTTAACTTTCCCCTTAACCCAAATCGGTTTGCTCTGGAACAAGAAATAGATTAATAAGCCCAAAGATTGCCCGTTTGATATACCCCAAATTAATTATATCTCATGTTTAACCACTATCTATATACAGTAAGAGCCAGCAGCAAATTCCCGAAGGTCTGGCCGAGATGAAGCTGTTCTCTGTGGGTACATGAGCGCTGAACGGCCGCTGACGGCCTGGAGCTCACATCTGCGAAAGCTTTTAAACAAATTGTAAAACAGGCATTATTTTTATATATGATTCACATATTTGAGGTCTAAATAACTACATTCGCGCCTAAAAAACTCTTGAAGCTACATTTCGTGACACAACAACAGTAGTATTTGTAAAAATAGGGTGGATTTGCTCGACTGCCATGACAGTCGGAGCAAGTGGAGTGATACAAATGGTGAAACGGTTCTCAGCCAGTCAGATTCGAGAACCAGAAAGGACTGTTGTATAATAAGTTATAAACATACACTAGACTTTTATAATTTCATATGCATGCAAATATTAATATATAGTGGTCCAAAAAAGTATGTAGACACTTAAAGGTGCAGTGTGTGAATTTTAGCGGCATCTAGCGGTGAGGTTGTCAATTGCAACCGCCCAAAGCTCACCCCTCCCTTTCGAAGCATATAGAGAAGCTATGGTGGCCGACACAGGACAAAAATGTCATCGTCGGAGAGAGCAGAGTGACTAGCGCTCTGTAGAGCAGTTTGTCCGTTTACTGTAGAAACATGACGGTGCAAAGTGGCTTCACTGTACGGGGACCCGCGGTGTATGTAGATAGAAATGGCTCATTCTAAGGTAATAAAAACATAACGGTTCATTATGTAAGGTCTTTATACACCACTGAAAACATAGTTATGTATATTATATTGCATTTCTGTCAATAGATCCTCATAAATACTACACACTGCACCTTTAAGTCACACTCAATTTTCCATGGCATACCTTTCTGGAGGGTCCTGTATATTACATTTTACAGTATGAATCAAAGTTTCATGACTTTCTAACTACTACAACGTATATATAATGATTAGTCAAGCATTATATAATGCTTTTTAATTCAATAACATTTATTAATTTCCACATTTCAGTTCTGAAATGTGAAATAAATTATGATCAACCTTGCTTAGACAAAGTACCAAAGACTGTAAGGTTGTCTTCAGGGTTTAGCAAAATCCCCTAATTTCGAACTCGCTCCTCTCAAAAATAACAGGACTCTTAAGAAGACCACATAGGGGACTTGTATAGCTTATCAGTGGTCCACCATTAAGCTGCAAGTTGTTAAGTAGCTATAGATAAACACAACAACTGCCGGTGGAGGAAACAACTTCACTAAAATCTGACACCCGGCTTTGATTGCTAGTTGTTTACAGGTCAACGCTTCACAGCACGCTTGGGTTGAGATTAGGACTCAACCAAATAAACAGTGCTATTTTAATCAGCGACATTCACCACCCTGTCCGGAACAGGTCTTTAAATTTCAACATTAGTGACTGGAGGTGGCCTGGCTTCTCTGGCTCTCTCTGACCTTTATTATACACTCAAATGGCTAATCCTTCAGGGAGAATGGAGTCGTAGACAGACCGGGATTTAGTCGATTTCAAATGAGATAGCCTACCAGCAGGTTAATACTTTACCCCCCAGTGGAACTAAAACCTTGTTGAATCCCACACTGTGAGCACAATAGCATTAAAAGCGCACCGAATTCAGAGCAAGTGCCTGCACTACTGGCTCTGGGCCAACAAAGCCAAGGTCATTGGAGACACAGTCATGTTTCTCCTGGTCCACTTCCTGATTATCCCTTTGAGCTGATTGTTTCGGATGTTCTCATGCTTTTGTTACATCCTTTCTGTGTAAAACAGCTTTTCTTATCTATTGGTTGCCGAGTTGTATGGAATCAGAGACTTGCTACAGAGACTTGCTACTGCCAATACATCCACAGACATGCTGCTGTGAACATGAAAGACAAGCTGCGGCTGCTGCACACATAACATGCATGAAAATACCCATAGCAGATCTATAGGTGGAGAGGGGGGAAATGAAGAGTGCTGCAAACACAGAACACACTATTTAAAAGTTAAGCAGTGAGATCATTGGCTGCACAATCAGCAGAGTCCAATCAGCTCCGGTCATGTTAGATGATGTAATTGTTTGCAGATTGCATAAAGAACCTATCAGAGTTTCCTAACTGAACTATATATTTCATGCATCTTTTCATTTGCAGAATGAAAGAATATTCCTTCAGTTGATGAATTATTGATAGCTATGCCCATTAAAGCCTTGTTTATGCTTCAAAATGACAGAACATATCAGCAACAGTTTGTTGAACTTTACATTTCCAGACACTGCTGTATGTCGTGGAATACTGTACAATATAATTCTACAAAATGATACGAATACTTATCTAAATACTCCTAAACAACAACAACTCATTAGCTACAGTATATCATCTATTATCCATCTATATAGTTTAAAATATCTCTAAAAATGTTTAAACCAAACCTTATGAGAAAAGGTTCTATAGAACCTTAAAGGGTTCCATCAGGCGCTTCAGATATAGAGTGCTTTAGGGGTTCCCACACAAATCTTGGGTTATTTTTTCTACCCAAATCCTGGGTTGAGCCTTTTGGGTAATTTTTGGGGTTATTTTTTCAGTATTTGGGTAGTTTTTGTGTAACCCAGATCCTGGGTCAGACGTAACAACCCAGTGTTTGGGTAGTTTTTGTGTTACCCAGATCCTGGGTCAGGCGTAACAACCCAGTGTTTGGGTAGTTTTTGTGTTACTCAGATCCTGGGTCAGGCATAACAACCCAGTGTTTGGGTAGTTTTTGTGTTACCCAGCTCCTGGGTCAGACATAACAACTTAGTGTTTGGGTAGTTTTTGTGTTACCCAGATCCTGGGTCAGACGTAACAACCCAGTGTTTGGGTAGTTTTTGTGTTACCCAGATCCTGGGTCAGACGTAACAACCCAGTGTTTGGGTAGTTTTTGTGTTACCCAGATCCTGGGTCAGACGTAACAACCCAGTGTTTGGGTAGTTTTTGTGCTACCCAGCTCCTGGGTCAGACGTAACAACCCAGTGTTTGGGTAGTTTTTGTGTTACCCAGATCCTGGGTCAGGCGTAACAACCCAGTGTTTGGGTAGTTTTTGTGTTACTCAGATCCTGGGTCAGGCATAACAACCCAGTGTTTGGGTAGTTTTTGTGTTACCCAGCTCCTGGGTCAGACATAACAACTTAGTGTTTGGGTAGTTTTTGTGTTACCCAGATCCTGGGTCAGACGTAACAACCCAGTGTTTGGGTAGTTTTTGTGTTACCCAGATCCTGGGTCAGACGTAACAACCCAGTGTTTGGGTAGTTTTTGTGTTACCCAGATCCTGGGTCAGACGTAACAACCCAGTGTTTGGGTAGTTTTTGTGCTACCCAGCTCCTGGGTCAGACGTAACAACCCAGTGTTTGGGTAGTTTTTGTGTTACCCAGATCCTGGGTCAGGCGTAACAACCCAGTGTTTGGGTAGTTTTTGTGTTACTCAGATCCTGGGTCAGGCATAACAACCCAGTGTTTGGGTAGTTTTTGTGTTACCCAGATCCTGGGTCAGACGTACCAACCCAGTGTTTGGGTAGTTTTTGTGTTACTCAGATCCTGGGTCAGACGTAACAACCCAGTGTTTGGGTAGTTTTTGTGTTACCCAGATCCTGGGTCAGACGTAACAACCCAGTGTTTGGGTAGTTTTTGTGCTACCCAGCTCCTGGGTCAGACGTAACAACCCAGTGTTTGGGTAGTTTTTGTGTTACTCAGATCCTGGGTCAGACGTACCAACCCAGTGTTTGGGTAGTTTTTGTGTTACCCAGATCCTGGGTCAGGCGTAACAACCCAGTGTTTGGGTAGTTTTTGTGTTACTCAGATCCTGGGTCAGGCATAACAACCCAGTGTTTGGGTAGTTTTTGTGTTACCCAGCTCCTGGGTCAGACATAACAACTCAGTGTTTGGGTAGTTTTTGTGTTACCCAGATCCTGGGTCAGACGTAACAACCCAGTGTTTGGGTAGTTTTTGTGTTACCCAGATCCTGGGTCAGACGTAACAACCCAGTGTTTGGGTAGTTTTTGTGTTACCCAGATCCTGGGTCAGACGTAACAACCCAGTGTTTGGGTAGTTTTTGTGCTACCCAGCTCCTGGGTCAGACGTAACAACCCAGTGTTTAGGTAGTTTTTGTGTTACTCAGATCCTGGGTCAGACGTACCAACCCAGTGTTTGGGTAGTTTTTGTGTTACCCAGATCCTGGGTCAGGCGTAACAACCCAGTGTTTGGGTAGTTTTTGTGTTACTCAGATCCTGGGTCAGGCATAACAACCCAGTGTTTGGGTAGTTTTTGTGTTACCCAGCTCCTGGGTCAGACATAACAACTCAGTGTTTGGGTAGTTTTTGTGTTACCCAGATCCTGGGTCAGACGTAACAACCCAGTGTTTGGGTAGTTTTTGTGTTACCCAGATCCTGGGTCAGACGTAACAACCCAGTGTTTGGGTAGTTTTTGTGTTACCCAGATCCTGGGTCAGACGTAACAACCCAGTGTTTGGGTAGTTTTTGTGTTACCCAGATCCTGGGTCAGACGTAACAACCCAGTGTTTAGGTAGTTTTTGTGTTACCCAGATCCTGGGTCAGACGTAACAACCCAGTGTTTGGGTAGTTTTTGTGCTACCCAGCTCCTGGGTCAGACGTAACAACCCAGTGTTTAGGTAGTTTTTGTGTTACTCAGATCCTGGGTCAGACGTAACAACCCAGTGTTTGGGTAGTTTTTGTGTTACCCAGATCCTGATTCAGGTGTAACAACCCAATGTTTGGGTAGTTTTTGTGTTACCCAGATCCTGGGTCAGGCGTAACAACCCAGTGTTTGGGTAGTTTTTGTGTTACCCAGATCCTGGGTCAGGCGTAACAACCCAGTGTTTGGGTAGTTTTTGTGTTACCCAGATCCTGGGTCAGGCGTAACAACCCAGTGTTTGGGTAGTTTTTGTGTTACCCAGCTCCTGGATCAGACGTAACAACCCAGTGTTTGGGTAGTTTTTGTGTTACCCAGATCCTGGGTCAGGCGTAACAACCCAGTGTTTGGGTAGTTTTTGTGTTACTCAGATCCTGGGTCAGGCGGGATTGAGTTATTTAACGCAGGCTTTTTGCGAGCTCTTCATGAGAGAGCAGTGCAGATCCGTCAAATTGGTGCATGTCTTCGGTAAAATACAGGTTTGTGTACATTTTATCTATAAATTCGTTATTGTGCTGTAAATCGTTTAATTTTATGTAAAGCAACATACAGGGGAGCGATGTGAGTCACCTAAACGAGTGTCTTTTCGCGTGATGGAAACGCCTGATGCCTTGCATTAAAAATGTTACTATTTTATTCAAAAAGATACCGAATATAAATGCTTATGATGTTAAAATATGTTCTCAGAACTGTACACTGATTATTTATAGACAGGTTATGGAGTCAGTCACCACATATTTCGGCTACGAGAGAAACGCAGGGCGGCGGTCTGAAGTTAGAAGTTCCCCCACTGAACATGACACAAGCTCCGGCACGAGATCCAGCGCCGTTACGGTGGAAACGGGACAACCGATTACACTTGAATTACTTCTAAATGTTTAATTTTTACTTCTAATATTTGTTAAACGAGCTTAAATGTTGGCAATATGTATTAAAAACTATATAAAATATGCTATAATGTAAAATTAAGTTAAGTTAATCCGTAGACATTAATTATTCATGTATAAAGTAAAAAAAAAAATGCTAGTATTATAGTAAAAATTAATCAACTATGCTGGGTTAAATCAACCCATTATGCTGGTAAAATTAACCCAACATGTGTTTTGTCCTTTATTAATTAACCTAGTGCTTTTTCAGGAATCATTTATGGATTTAGTTTTAATCAATTTAGTTTAAATGCATTTTTATTTTGATTAAATGTTATGAATTAAACAGCTCATAAACCTACTTTATTACTAAAAAAAATTAAATAAGTAATCATTTAAGACATTTCTCCTTATATAAAACCATTCTGGCTTAAAGGTTTCTTTAAAATTGAGTCTAGACCCAGAGTTCTATATAGAACCTTTTTTCTTAGAGTGTATCGCACAGATATGACAACTGCACACATACTGAAGTATTGCATCAGGCACTGAACCAAATGCTTTCAAGAGGAGAAAAATGTTAAAACGAGGCTAAACATTAAAATACCGCACATTGCTCACAGTCCACCACAGAACATCCATAGAAAAAACAAATGAACTGCAATTAAGGGCAAATTCATCCATCTATGCACCATTATTAAGAATTTATGGCTTGACAGCACAGAACTATGTAACTGTTTGGGAAATATTAATTTTGGAAAATACTGTTTCACGGAGTCTTATATGTTTTGCTTATGCTATCAACAAGAAAAAACATAAAGTGGCTCACTAATGGCCAATGTAGCAATATGCAAGATATTTTGATAATATAGAAGCCATCAGCTATAACTCCGTTGATCAAAACAAAGCAATGACATTCCATTTGCTGCCTTCTTCCTGTCAATCGCCTGCAACGAGAATGACTCACAAGACAGGCACTTTTTATTGGGTGTGAATAGCCTAACTTTATTACTAAGGTCAATCCCTGATGCAGAAGTGTGTGCAGGGTATAATAACTTACTGGAATAAACCAGTTTGAAGCCTTCTCCTGTGGCCTCCGCATCACTGTAGAACTCCAGCCAAAGGTGATTGGAGGTGCTGATGAGGGTCAGACCCAGCATTGATGAACCGGTGAAGGCACCCAGCATGTGAGCGGCGTTGTCTTTACCATCATAGATCTGGGAGGCAGAAAGATCAAATGTAGTTTACAAAGCAAGAGCAAGAGCAAGATCAAAAGAAAATGCTACCTGATATTTGTTTTGTTGTATATATAGCCTGAAAAATAGGATATTGTTTGAAGTCTGTCTAAGATGATCATAGTATTCTTGCTCTCTGTTTATCTGAATGTGTACATCAATATCTGCAGAACCCTCTTAGTCACATAGTAAAGCTACGTTGAAACAATCTGTATTGTATAAAGCGCTAGATAAATAAAGGTGACTTGATCTTGACTGTAGTAGTTTTCTATGCATTTTGTTTTGCATAGTAAAATAAAACCTGACTTTTTTTTTGCCAAATAATTCTATCAGAAAAATACCCTAACCAAGTTTAGTGTTTTGTTCTTCCCTCATATTTAAAATATGTAAATAAAATATAAAATATTTTCCTCATACTTTGATGATTTAATTGAACACGCGAGTTATAAAGTCAGAATTGTGAAATATAAACTCGCAGTTGCGAGAAAAAAATTCAGAATTTCGAGTTATAAAGTCAGAATTACTTGTTTATAACACAATTGCGACTTTATCACGCAATTCTGACTTTATATCTCACAATTGTGAGAAAAAATGTCAGAATTGCGAGATGTAAAACCGCAATTCTGAGATAAAAAGTCGCAATTATCTTTTAAAATGTATTATTCTGTGGCGGAAACAAGCTTCCATACTTTTGGCCACTACTGTAAAAAGGATGAATAAAAATGCAAGTGATGTTCACAAATACGTCCATTTAAACTGGTTGCCAAGTACATTTTGTACTTTTTTAGTTAAAAGTCCCTTTTCATGCTAAACAAATTGTGTATGTCTAACTCTGACTTTCTTCAGTGGAACATAAAAGTACCCTATCTACTCTTTACAATATAATGAAAGTAAATAAGGATTTTAAAGGCCCTGTAAAGGTGGTCCATATGACATGTGCACAACATTTCCAGTCTTCTGAAGCCATCTTTGTGTAAGGAACAGGCTAGAATTTGTTTTTTCCCACTGAAAGTCTTGACATCCAGCCTAGCTCTCATTGGGCGTTCACTGTGATTCGCTTCTGATAAAAGCGTCTGCCAAATGCATACATTTAAATGTAATATAAATGATTAGTTCAGACATCATAATGATCCAGAGTTCAATTCATTGACTCAATGATCCAGTCGTTATGGTTAAAAGCTCACTGGAGTGGAAGATTATCAGTGATTAACAACTTAAATTTCGGTCTGTTTTACACACAAAGGTATCTAATGACTTCAGAAGACTTGTAATATAGCACACCACCTACTGTATATGATATTTTAATGGCGATTTAGCATCATTTTAGAAAGTTTGACCAGCCCAGTCAACCTTTTATTATAGTGCAAAATAATGGCACAGATATTCTTCAGAGCTTTGCCTTTTTTGTGTTCTATACAAGAAAGTAAGTTATACGGGTAAAGTTGGGTTCACACTGTACGATCTTGCCCACGATTTGGCTGTCTGAAACAAATTTTGCAAATCCTAAAAGATTCCTCTGATCCTAGGCTAAAATCTGAAGTCTTTGATCGTTAGTTTGACATATTCACCAGCAGCCGATTAATGACCGTTGCGATCAAATTTTACCTCAGACTAAATTCTGGCAGTGTCAGAAGATTTGACTCACAGTCCTGCAGTGTGACTTCTCCTACGATGACTGTCAAATTGTCTTCGTCTTTCAAGACAAGCCATGGCCAAAATCAACGTTAAAGATTTCTTTGTAGCCACCATTTCAGTCCTGCGTGTAATGCAGCTCACTGTCACCAAATGTGTCATTGATTGATAATGTAAAACTCCGGATGAGTTTTCTTATGTGTGTCCGTTTTTAACGCTTCTTTACTGTCATACAGTCTGACATTAATGACAAATGAGATCTCCCTCATGTTCGTACAGTCTGACAAGCAACAGTCACACAGTGTGGACCCAGCTTAAGGGTGAATAAATTATTTTATTTTATTTTTGCTTTTGGTAATGTCTTATTCTGCCTATCAATCCAAGACTGGTGTCCTCTCCAAAAACAAAAAAAGTCGGAGTGTCTATTTAGAAGTGCATATAGCCTGCTTTGTTGGCAGAAGGTATTTACACTAGCTCCGCCCACCAGTGTCTGATTGGGCCAGCCAAAATTACAAAAGAAAGCCAGCTGATAACAGCAGCGGCGCGGAGAGTAAGACGGGCAGCGTTAGCTTTTGACACAACCAACCCGAGTTTAAATCCACCGTTTTCCGAACTCGTTCTTCTACCTTTTCCCATCACATATCAGCTTGGAGAGGCATTTATTTTAAATAAAAATTAAGAAAATTTTAGAAAAGTGGAAATAAAGTGCCTAACGGGTATTTAGTTGTAGGAATAAAGTTAATGAGGTAGGGTTAGGGGTAAGGTAGGGTTTAAGGGACAAGCAAGTAAATGCCCAGTAAGGCATTTATGATTGCAACAAATATAAGGCAGTGGCTATTTACACTAAGTGCAAATAGTAATAGATGTTATTTACACTAAGTGCAAATAGTAATAGATGTTATTTACACTAAGTGCAAATAGTAATAGATGTTATTTACACTAAGTGCAAATAGAAATAGATGTTATTTACACTAAGTGCAAATAGTAATAGATGTTATTTACACTAAGTGCAAATAGAAATAGATGTTATTTACACTAAGTGCAAATAGTAATAGATGTTATTTACACTAAGTGCAAATAATAATAGATGTTATTTACACTAAGTGCAAATAGTAATACATGTTATTTACACTAAGTGCAAATAGAAATAGATGTTATTTACACTAAGTGCAAATAGTAATAGATGTTATTTACACTAAGTGCAAATAGAAATAGATGTTATTTACACTAAGTGCAAATAGTAATAGATGTTATTTACACTAAGTGCAAATAGAAATAGATGTTATTTACACTAAGTGCAAATAGTAATAGATGTTATTTACACTAAGTGCAAATAATAATAGATGTTATTTACACTAAGTGCAAATAGTAATAGATGTTATTTACACTAAGTGCAAATAGAAATAGATGTTATTTACACTAAGTGCAAATAGAAATAGATGTTATTTTCACTAAGTGCAAATAGAAATAGATGTTATTTACACTAAGTGCAAATAGAAATAGATGTTATTTACACTAAGTGCAAATAGTAATAGATGTTATTTACACTAAGTGCAAATAGAAATAGATGTTATTTACACTAAGTGCAAATAGAAATAGATGTTATTTACACTAAGTGCAAATAGAAATAGATGTTATTTACACTAAGTGCAAATAGAAATAGATGTTATTTACACTAAGTGCAAATAGTAATAGATGTTATTTACACTAAGTGCAAATAGTAATAGATGTTATTTACACTAAGTGCAAATAGAAATAGATGTTATTTACACTAAGTGCAAATAGTAATAGATGTTATTTACACTAAGTGCAAATAGAAATAGATGTTATTTACACTAAGTGCAAATAGAAATAGATGTTATTTACACTAAGTGCAAATAGTAATAGATGTTATTTACACTAAGTGCAAATAGAAATAGATGTTATTTACACTAAGTGCAAATAGTAATAGATGTTATTTACACTAAGTGCAAATAGAAATAGATGTTATTTACACTAAGTGCAAATAAAAAATAGATGTTATTTACACTAAGTGCAAATAGTAATAGATGTTATTTACACTAAGTGCAAATAGTAATAGATGTTATTTACACTAAGTGCAAATAGCGATATATTATATGTACACTATGTAAAAATAGCAGGGGCCTATTTTCTTGTTAGTTAGATGCTATTTATACTTATAGTGGCTGATACTATTTGCACCTCAGTGTTGTTGTACATTAAACAATATGCAATAATAACATAGAGTGTAAATGATCGTATTTATTAAAATTATTACATGGATTGCGCCTTATTGGGACAATAAAGCCTCCCTACACCCCTAACCCTAACCCAGTGGTTCTCAAACCTGTCCTGGGGACCCCTCACCACTGCACATTTTGTATGTCTCCCTCATCAGACACACCCAATTCAAGTCGTGCAGGTTCTACTAATGAGCTGATGAGTTGATTCAGGTGTGTTAGATTAGGGAGACATGCAAAACGTGCACATGTGGGGGGTCCCCAGCACAGGTTTGAGAACCACTGCCCTACACTTTATTATTAAACACGTTAGACACTTTATTTCCATTTTTCAAATATTTTCTTCATTTTTATTGAAAATAAATGCCTTTCCGATCTGATGTGTGATGGGAAAAGGGAATAGAGCGAGTTCAGCAAAAGGCGGATTTGAGTCAATTTGCATCAAAACTTCCTACAACATGCCTTACCTCTACACTACTGCTACTGTTAACATTCCAGCATCTTCCATAATTTTGTCTGGCCCAACCAGACGTCAGTGGGCGGAGTTAGTGTAAATAGCCTCTGCCAACTATTTGCACTTAGTGTAAATAGACACTTCTTAAATGATAATCATATACACTGAATATGTTGTTATTATTGCATAATGTTTTATAATATACTACAATACACTGAGGTGCAAATAGTATCTGCCACTATTTGCACTAAGTATAAATAGCATCTAACAACTATTTACACTTTGTGCAAAGAAAATACTTTTTGTTGCACTTAGGGCAAATAGCGATAGATGTTATTTACACTATGTACAAATAACCGCTGTCAAAAAAAGGTTGCATGACACTCCTGTTTCTTGCAGCACTTTAACTGTGTCGAAATACCTTGAGAATGTCACCCTGGGCCAGATGGAAGGTTCTAGCCGAAATGTTGATTCCTTTCCCAGCCTGCACCTGTATGCTGTAAATGCACTCGTGGTTGTTCTCGTAGTTCATGGGGTAATTCGGTGACAGCAGAATCCCTTCATTGTTGATGACAGATGAGCCGCACTCCGCTAGAGATGGGAAATAAAAAACATGCAACATTGGGGAAAAATGGAGTAACACAAGCACAAAGCTAGTAATCAAAACGTCACCTAGTATTATTATATAAAGATGTTCAGTTAACATTTTGCAACAAGCTCTCAAGCACACCACACGGACATATTGCTGCTGTAAAAGCTGAGCGTGCGTTAATACGAATACTGGCATTTTCACAATGATTGGTCTGGACAGCACGAGTCCGCAGTGCTCGTGTGACGGCGGGTCTGGAAAGTGAAATCGACAGAACTGAGTCGCGCCATTCATAGTTGTTAGGGGACATAGGATGGACTCCGAACGATAACCATCAAATGTAGATTTAATGGAACAACAGACAGTAAAAACAGGTGTATTAATATCCATCATGTATTCTGGTGCAAGACAAAGACCAACATAAAGCAACACAGCCTGGCTGATTTATTTAACGTCCCCTCGCCGTTTCCCTCCATGCTGCTCCATGTTATGACGATATTACCAGTGTCATATTTTGAATAAATCACCGCTGTTACTGCCTCCATTTAGTAAATTACCTACATACACCCCCCTCGGTGAGTCAGCCCAGGACATGATGTGAATTTACACTGGGCGAGACTTCTCGCTTTTCCCATACGCCCTTCTTCTCACTTTCATTCAATTCTTTGGGAAAAAAGTTGAAATGTGACTGACCTAATGAGGTTAACAACTGACCAGTCTGCAATCTGAATTAGTTAGTCTGTCCCAAAAGGCATAGTGTGATAGAATGAGTTTTTCAGCGCTTTGTTGCCTTATATTCACATACTCACATATGTTTTGTTCATACTAAAGATAAAATGCCTTTATCAGTTTTGGGATTGCGAGTGCTCCTGTCAGAAGTAATGTGTGCGAACAGTAGTTTCTACTCCGAGAGATGGACTCTGGTCCTGCTTCATTCGCACAACCTGATCTGGTCTGACAGGCTGCTGAAACTGACTGCGTTTGGAAAAATGGGGTACTTCAAAATGCTACTTTTAGTGAGGAAGGAAGTATGTTAAAAGAATTATGGGAGTTTCTTTGAGAGTCACGTCAGATGCCAGAGCTTATAAAGTGATGTTTAATCTGACAGAGCGGGAAGTCAGGAGACAGCTTGAGGGGAGCAGCATTTCAGAACTGGGAGACACTGAGAGTTTTGATACCTGTGCAGACCATAGACATTTCTAGAACTTATTTAGGGTCTGCGATTAACTCAGCTGTCATCACCCTTCACGTTTTTACTGAAAAGTGACTATAGTAAGCTATGTGAAGTTATTTTATCCCTTTCTCTCCTTAGCAATTAAAAAAAGTTTTTTATTTTTATTTTTTTTTTTTTAATTAAAGGGATATTGCACCCAAAAATGAAAACAAAAATGTCTCAGTATAGCGAAAAAAATTTTCCTAGGAACTCTACGTTTCCATCATGGTCTAAAGTACCTTGAAGATTAGGCAAATTAGTCCGGTGACGTAGAACTGCACGCCCATTTCGTCCTCCGCATATAAGCTTAATAAAGCCTGAACCTCGTCGTTGGTTCATTGCTCATATTTTTTTCATATTACTCCATTGTTGAATCGAATAGCAAACAACTCTTACTGCACGCACCGCAACAGACTTTTAAAAATGGTGGTTGAAATAAAATACTGTGTGAACTCAACCAATCAGAATGTTCTGCGCCCAAGTCCCACCCCCGAAAGTTCCTGAACTTTGAAAAAGTACTACCAAAGTCCCTTTAAGACAAGTCATTTCACTCGGCGGCCATCTTTGAAGCGCCTCTCGGGCATGCAAGTGCAGCACCTATCTCTTTGAATGGGGAAACATCAAATTCTCCAAAACTGTTCGCCAAGCTTACGATTACATTTCATGTTTGAAATCACCAATGAAATCTGACAACAACTGTCTCATAAATTTTGTTTCTAAACGCTCTAATCATGACAAAAAACTGCATTTTTCAGCCTGGACAAAGCTTGTGCGAATGCGCAGTCCTAAACGTGCATCTCAGAACACTGCCTGTATCTATAGCAACCGGAGCTTCTAACAGCAGCTGCAGTGACGAGATGACTTTAATGCTCAAAACGATTGGCTCTTTCATTTAGAAGGCGGGGCTTATTTGCAAAAACCCTCAAACCTTCCATAAGATAATCTTCTATACAGTTCGAAAAGGTTGAAGCAAATTACAAGGGCAATCGTGGGCTTCATTGCACAGGATATGTGCTGTGAGAAACGCACGCTATCCATAATATTAAGTAATTAAATAACATACAAATAAATGTAAGATTTAAAGTCGGTAAACTAATTAATTAATAAGAAAATAATGTAGATCAAGAATCATTTCGGAATCGAACTGTTACTCCTAGAATCAGAATCGGATTGTGAGGTGCCTAAAGATCACACAGTGAGAAAAAAGAAATCCTGTATAGAAAAAATACAGGTTCGATAATCTGATTCGATAATAAAAAAAAGTTTGATAATCGTTTTTTCATTGCATCGCAAACCTCTGTAATTGAATCGTGAGGTGCCTAGAGATTCCCAACACTAGTGAACTATCCCTTTAAATTACAAACCTAAAAGTTAAAGGATTGAAACCTAAAAGAGAAAGGATTGAAATAACCTCACATAGCTTAATGTAGTTACATTTTAGCAAATATGAAGGCTTTTTAAGGGTAATTACAGACCCTAATAAGTTTTATCCTTCCCTCTAGTCAATGGCGGACCTGGTCCTAAGTAACGTACAGTGGCAATGTTTGACATGAAGCTGTGCACACAGACTCCGTTCTTCATTCCAGTAAAATCATAAACACCAAAAACTACTCATATACTGTCTACTGAAATGCATGAAATTTTAATTATAAAAAAAAAGTTAAGTCAAGTGAGATTCAGACTGGTGACCTCTCACACTTAAGGCTAGGATTATTCCTCTGAACATCAGCTCATGCTGGGTTCAGGGAATGAGAATCTGAATCTCCCCTAAGACTGAAATCCTAGAATCGCCCCTGGCACAGGCCTTCGGTCATTGGGGGAACTTTCAGAAAGTACCAAGTCTTCCATTTTTTTGTTTTATGAATACTTAACTCATTACACACATCTGTGAAAGGAATACTCAGTGGAGGATTCTGGCAGATGCCAAGTGCGGCAGCGTCATCTGCATGCCAATCCTGTACACATCAGACAGGCACTACAATTCAGCTGTTAAAGGTACAATATGTACGATTTTTGCATTAAGCAAAGCCACAGTTGTTTGTTTTGCACATTCGTGATGGACCACGATTATTCATTATCTCTTGCTGTGGGTTCTGTCGCCAAAGATAACCCGTAAAGGAAAAACAGCTTTGGAGGTCATATATACAGTCAAACCAAAAATGATGCTAGTGTGTGCAGGACACTATAGTTCATTTCTGTAAGTGAGGATAGCAAAATAAAGTAAACTGTGACATATTATACCCAAAGATTCTTCATACAGTGACTGCCAGTAAAACTGATAAAAATGTGGGAGCAAAATGATTCAGACACTTTGACCTGAGCATGTTTTGCTTCAGTGTTTTCTCTTTAATTGCTAATGTGACCTTTGACACCACAGACTGAACTAAATGAAGCATTGCTTGGTCATTGGTTGAGCTAAATTGGTATTATCTAATTGTGTTCTTAAATTTAACAGCTGATTGGTTGATTGTAATCCATTACATCCTTTTCTATTAAAGTTATCTGACATTATCAAGATTAATTTGTTCTGACACAGTTTAACTCTGAGTTCTTGTCATATATTATTACCATTTTCTAAACTATGGCAAATAAATATGATGATAATGATAATGTGAGAAAATGTTGAAGGTGTCTGAATAAATTTTGGTTTGACTGTATATATGTAGATGCCTTCATCTTGTTGTATTGTGTTAGTTTAGCAAAATCATCTGCTGAAGTTTATTGCAGATATAGATATTCATACATGCATCTAACTACAGCTGCAGACGCAGTCAACTTGCTCTCGAATGTTACGTATAGCGGCCCATAGAAACAGCCGCTAATGAGGAATCTATGTGTATATACACTCACCTAAAGGATTATTAGGAACACCTGTTCAATTTCTCATTAATGCAATTATCTAATCAACCAATCACATGGCAGTTGCTTCAATGCATTTAGGGGTGTGGTCCTGGTCAAGACAATCTCCTGAACTCCAAACTGAATGTCAGAATGGGGAAAAAAAGGTGATTTAAGCAATTTTGAGCGTGGCATGGTTGTTGGTGCCAGACGGGCCGGTCTGAGTATTTCACAATCTGCTCAGTTACTGGGATTTTCACGCACAACCATTTCTAGAGTTTACAAAGAATGGTGTGAAAAGGGAAAAACATCCAGTATGCGGCAGTCCTGTGGGCGAAAATGCCTTGTTGATGCTAGAGGTCAGAGGAGAATGGGCCGACTGATTCAAGCTGATAGAAGAGCAACTTTGACTGAAATAACCACTCGTTACAACCGAGGTATGCAGCAAAGCATTTGTGAAGCCACAACACGCACAACCTTGAGGCGGATGGGCTACAACAGCAGAAGACCCCACCGGGTACCACTCATCTCCACTACAAATAGGAAAAAGAGGCTACAATTTGCACGAGCTCACCAAAATTGGACAGTTGAAGACTGGAAAAATGTTGCCTGGTCTGATGAGTCTCGATTTCTGTTGAGACATTCAGATGGTAGAGTCAGAATTTGGCGTAAACAGAATGAGAACATGGATCCATCATGCCTTGTTACCACTGTGCAGGCTGGTGGTGGTGGTGTAATGGTGTGGGGGATGTTTTCTTGGCACACTTTAGGCCCCTTAGTGCCAATTGGGCATCGTTTAAATGCCACGGCCTACCTGAGCATTGTTTCTGACCATGTCCATCCCTTTATGACCACCATGTACCCATCCTCTGATGGCTACTTCCAGCAGGATAATGCACCATGTCACAAAGCTCGAATCATTTCAAATTGGTTTCCTGAACATGACAATGAGTTCACTGTACTAAAATCGCCCCCACAGTCACCAGATCTCAACCCAATAGAGCATCTTTGGGATGTGGTGGAACGGGAGCTTCGTGCCCTGGATGTGCATCCCACAAATCTCCATCAACTGCAAGATGCTATCCTATCAATATGGGCCAACATTTCTAAAGAATGCTTTCAGCACCTTGTTGAATCAATGCCACGTAGAATTAAGGCAGTTCTGAAGGCGAAAGGGGGTCAAACACAGTATTAGTATGGTGTTCCTAATAATCCTTTAGGTGAGTGTATATCTATGGTGAAGGTGAACGCAACAACTCCCATGATTCCACGCTCCGTCACGGCGTCATCAAGCTACGTCTTTGTTATTGTTTTCAATAAACGACTTCTAGCAGTGAAACTTACACACTGTGCCAGTAATGGAGTGATAATATTGTCGTACAGTACAGGTCAACTTAATAAAATAAAATATAATGTGTGTTGACTTCAAAATATGTAGTTTCCAATTATAGTTAGTTATTAAAAACAGTATGTTACTTCAAGAACTGAATGCAAGACCTTGCATCATTCATCTGATAACCACAACCCCCTGTACGTGATGTCATTGGTGTTTGAAAAATAAAAACATTTTTATTTTTCAGCTTATTTATACACTACCATTCAAAAATCTGGGCATCACTATGACTTGATACTTTAATTCAGCAAGGATGCATTAAATTAAAAGTGACAGTAAATATAATGTTATAAAAGATTTATTTTTCAAATAAATGCTGTTCTTTTGAGCTGTATATTCAAAGAATACTGAAAAACACACTATATTAAGTAGCACAACAATGTTCAGCTGAGATAATAAATGTTTCTTGAGTATCAAATCAGCATATTAGAATTATTTCTGAAGAATGTCATGCGACACTCAAGACTGGAGTAATGATGCTGAAAATGGAGACAGAAAAAAGTAGTAAAATATTTCAAATATTCTAAAATATTTATTTATTTATATAATATATTTCTTTAACATTACATAACAAACACTAGAATCTGCAAGTATTACTCTCTTTCACAGGAGGATACCACAATAAGCAATACTCAGCTGATTAAAATGAATGTAACATCCTTTCAAAAAAGATAAATGTGGTCATTTAAAAAAATGGTCTCATTTAAAACGATTAAACGATGAATGAAGTGCATTGTGGAGCCTATCACTAATCCCTATTCTCGTGTAGACTGTAAACAAAGCATGCATCAATCAACCAAATGGTTTACATGCAGTGTTTAAATGCATGCATACTAAAAGGCTGCTGCAAACAAGTGTCTTGTTGCTAATCCAGTGGAAAAAGATTCTTGCCTGTTGAATCGTTGTGTCTAATTTCTTTAAGCCAGTCGCCTGGAGCTATAAAAGGCCAATCTGATAAGATCTGCTTCTGGTAAAAAGACAGGAGGCTTTACTTTCTTTGGTGACAGCATTATTTGTGTGGTATACAGAAAGGATTCGGTGTGCTCACGTAAGCCACTGAAGCTCTTTCAATGCGTTTCTTTTAACGGTGAGGCCAGATACAAATGTCCGCCACTATCAGATATTGCTGTTTGGCTTGCATTTATTGTCAGCCTGTGTAGTCATGCCTGACTCTTGTTTGGTTTGCTTGGGAATAGACAAGAATTGTCCAGAAGGCTCAGTGAGGCAGAAGTGGATGTGTGGGTATTGACCGCCATGAGCTCAAATATTAAGATTCTGCAGTTACAAATGGTAGAACACAAGGGTAAGACCGTGTGTCCACCAAAGTGTGTTTAGCCAGCTGAAAACGCCAGCGCTCTTCTGAAAACCCCTGTCCGCTGGCGCTTGAGAGCACTTTGGCGTCAATTGAGACGTTATGGGCCAGATTTACTAAACAGGGTAAATTAGCGTGAGAGCACAATTCCAAAAAAGCACAGATGGGAGTGGAAAGTTCAGCGCGTGATCTACTGACGACGCGCAAATTAAAAAACACAGACGCAGCCAAATCATTTCTATAATGCACAATGCAATCTACCAATAATGGCGCAAATACCAGTAAATTGATGAGCGCAAACCTGATTCATTTAAATACTCTCCTCACATAAATTTTGCGTCTGAAAGGGAAACTCCTACAAATGCATATGCAATAAGGTCAGCTGCAAAAATAACCCTGTCCATGCCTTTTCAACGCTAATTTATCGCTGCGTGTCTCGTAGGTTCTACCCAAGCGTGCCGCACAAGTCCTAAAAAGTGAATCCAAAGCGTATCGATCGTCCCCAGGTGGTTGGTCCCAGTGTAGCTCATAAACCCCGCCCAAGTGTTCAAGTGTTGGTTTTTTTAAAAATAAGTTTGGTTTTAGTTAGTTATTTGATGCAGCTATATTGATGCTGGATTTTCAGGAGGAGATTGGAGCTTCAACTTTAATTTCTACATTTCCATAACTGTTTATTTCAGTGTTCTTCTTGTTGTCATTGTACAAGCAGATGGTTGGTTGGTGTGGTATTTGTCCCGCCCCTCCTTGACTGTGATTGGACGGCTGGGTAAAAAGTGACAGTGATGAGCGGTGCGTTTTATCCAAAGTTGATCATTCTCCAACTCTCGCGACTGGTAAAAAACACAGAGCGCTCAGTGTTCAGCGTGAAATAAGCTCAGCACTTCTTCACGCTGCTGCCGTTTTAAAAAATGTGGCGCTCCCATTGAAAACAATTGGATAAATACACCAGCCTTGGGAAAAATGCTTTGGTGGGCACACGGCCTAAAAGAGCAAACTGAATCCCACATTAACTGGCTAACTTGGCTAACTAACTTTTGAGATGCGTCTGATCATAGAGCATGATTACTGCCAATGAAATGAAACTTCAAAACTTTTAATGCTGCAAATGGCTTCAAACTTGTGCCACGTCCATATTTAGGGCACTGGGCAATGTTAAAATAAAAGTCATTTGACTGAATATGAAACAGTTTTTCTCTTCTGAAATGTGAGCAAGCTTCCAGAAACTATAGTATATATTTTTTGAATCATCTTGTTACCTTATTTTAACTAATTAGCAAACTAAGTAAATTGAATTTAAACATGGTTTAATTGCCAAATTTCTGCTACGTCGCAACACTTGCTATCACCATAAAAATAGAAAAAAAGAGATATTTTTCTTGTGCAAATTCTTGTTACCATGGTTATTCATTTCAGAAAGAAAAGATATTTTTATTCTGACAGCCAATTGAATAAAAGAAACTAAAATCATTGTAAAGATAAGAAACGCATCTAATTGTAAAATATTCCAAGCAAAATTGAAGGAAATATTTATAATCCAAATATGATTATCACAATGATTAAATCATCATAATCATTAATCATAAAATATGACTTTAATTCGAAATACAAGTGGTAAAATGCAGAGTAGTGAAGCTGTGCAAACTGAGAATGAATTATGAAAAGCTGTATTCACATGAACACCCCGCATTAAGCCACTAGCCTTGAAATCCACATGCCTGATGAACCCACAATTATCAGCTGTAAACCTCTTGAATAGAACATGCCTCTAACCCTTCTGAGTTACACAACATCTCTTTGCAAACAGCTTTGCAATATAAGACTGAAATGATGAAAGGCAAAGTAAAAGCCCTAGTATATCATAACCTGCATTTCCATCCAGCATGTCATATGGCACAATAACATAATGAACTCATTGATACAGCTCAGTGCCTACAGAGAGGCAATTTTGCTACCATTTATTTCATAAGATAGAGGCGAGCGGACCGCCTCAAGTGGAAGACGGTATTCAAACTCATCTGTGCATTTACCATCATCGAAGCATCATGGGGTTCAACATTGCTTAATTCCCTTGTAATTTGGCTGTGCAGATGCTAGACAACTCAAGACGGCCAGCGTAAGAAATGGTTTTCACAGCAAATGATCCATTAGTACAGGGTTCAGCAAAGCCACGTTTCACTTTTCACTTTTTTTCCCTTAAAACAGGGTTGCTCTGTGTTAATCTAGCATAATCCTTGGAGTAAACAGTAAAAAACAGGTGGAAAGTGACTAGACGTTCCATCAGGGGACTTGGATATTTACTACTCTCTTGTAAACATGGGAAACAAGGACACATGTGAAAATTGGAGTGTTTGGGAAAAACAAATCAATTTGAAATGCAGCAGCAACGCAGGCGAAACATTGTTGAAATTGCTTTATGATGGAATATGACCTTCTGAACCGCAGGAAACAAAACTGAAGGGAAACCAAAACTGATGAATCTGCATTGCAGTGTTTGTGTGGGTCAGAAGTGCGAACCTCCCTGACAGATAATCAGGTAAACTGAATTCTGAAACGCAATTTAAATTCCAAACACATCACACCTGTTCACACAGCATTCAGGAGGTGTGCCTCTGTGTGTCTTTAGAGCAAGTTGAAAGGGCTTATATAATCACACATACTCACACACAACGAATAAATACTTGTGTTCCTCACATTTTTCTAAGGTAGGCTTATTACGTAGCAAGGTCACCCTACAGCACAAACAGGAGCGGCACTTTTTATCTACTTATGCAAATGAGTGGAGAGAACAATAGAAAGACGGATGGATGGATGAATGGATACTACAGACAGACAGATAGATAGATAGATAGATAGATAGATAGATAGATAGATAGATAGATAGATAGATAGATAGATAGATAGATAGATAGATAGATAGAATGACAGACAGGAAGACATATAGAATGATAATCAGACAGACTTATGGACAGACAGAGGATGGATGGATGGATGGATGGATGGATGGAATGACAGACAGGAATGATAATCTGAAAGACTGATGGACAGACAGATGATAGATAGATGACAGACAGACAGACGGATGGATGGATGGATAGATGGATGGACAGACGGATAGATAGATGACAGACAGACAGACGGGTGGATGGATGGATGGACAGACAGATGGATAGATAGAATGACAGACAGGCAGACAGATAGAATGATAATCTGATAGACTGATGGACAGACAGACAAATGGATGGATGGATAAATAGAAAGAATGACAGACAGGCAGACAGATAGATAGAATGATGGACAGATGGATGGATGGATTGATGGACGGATGGATGGACGGATGGATGGATGGATGGATGGATGGATGGATGGATGGATAGACAGACAAACAAATCTTGCCATCCACGCTTTCCTCATGATTCCTCTTATTGTCCTTCCGGAGCACTAGGATGGATTAAGCTGGCAGAGACATTTTTTATTCGAAGATAATCAGCGGAAATCCCTTTGTTATCCTTATACTCCTAAATTAAAAGCAAACTGCTTAACGCGGCACCAGATGAGATTCTACCATTCTAAACCCCTCAGGGAACCCGAAGCAAAAGTGATGTCACAGCTACCCAATCCCGCCGTCAGATGACAGAATATTAAAGGGAGCAATATTGACATTTTCCATAAGCTTGATAGGCCTAAAGTTCACTCTGCACTGTAACCCAATTACACTGATTAGAGGAGAGCTGTGGACCGCATATATAGAGAGAGGAGAGGAAGAGTCAGAGGAAGAGGCTGTTGTATTGAACAGACAATAGAGAGGGGGAGGAGACAGGCAACTGACATTGAAAGACATTGTAAGAAAGTTAAAAACCCTGCTGGGTGAAGCAGCAGGAAGACATCAATATAAAACGGACTGCAGAGTTTGTTTCATGCTCAGAACAAAAACATGTACAATATCTCCTCTGCAACACATCATTTCCAAACCAGTCATTGATTGTTTGTTTCCTGCTGAATAGTTTTGAATAGTCCTACTGTTCTCAGTCTCAGCAGTAAATGGACGATTTTGTGTTCTCCATAACAAGATGTTGACCATTTTAGATCAAATTCAATGTTTCTTTTCTTTCAATATTTTTCAAAATCTTGAAACTTTCTACTGCACCACTTATATGACTAATACTGTATGTTTCCAATGTGGTCTCAGATGTTTGGACCCATCTGGGTCCCATCATTCAAACATCAAAAGTGATATGAAAAGCTTGCATTTAGAAAATACGATGTGTCCAGGATGCATGTATGATGTATCCTGAATCCAGGATATATAACCTACTGTATGAGAATTATGAATTCAGTAATATATTTCTTTGCTAAATAGACAAATTTAAGGCCTTTAAAGGCAAAGATCGCCGACAGCCCCAGATTATTGTTGTTCAACTTTCACCTCACGTTAAAACATCACACTCTTACTTGATCTTGACAAACTGAGTATCATTAGAAAGATTTAAGACTTTGTTTTCGACATGTTTATGATAAAATTAGGGCTCTTAGTCCAAAAGTATGCATATTTGGAGAAATATTAATTTATTCTCACGTTTGCAAAATATTTAATATAATTTCTATTAATTTCCGATTTAATTATGCAACCTGAAGAGCTGAAAGAGCGTTCAGAGCACGCTCTGTCTCTCCTGTTCCCGGTTTGCGTCAGTTATGAATCATTTGAATTGAAGCTGTCAATCATTTTACGTGACCATAATCCCTGCCTTTCTAGATGACGATGTCCTGTACACTTCCTCATTCTGAGCTCTGTGAAAAACAAACCTAAAGAAACATTTCTTTGAAACAAGAAGCTAATAAACATACGTTTATGATAGAATATGGTTTGTGTATGACATATCAATAATGGATTATAAATGCTAAGCAGGTGTAGCAGTTAGCTGCATATAAAATGCTAAGTAAAACATATTTCAACATTATTATATGACTAAAATCCACATTAGGTCGCAATCGGAAGTTAATACAAACATTCAATGGTGGTTTAAAGTGAGTTTTGAGTAAACGTGTAATATTAATATTTTAAATTGTGTTATGTAGCTTGATGCTAATTGTAGCTCTAATGCACCTGTGCTATTAGCTAAATTGTTAAAAGAATTCACATAAGGTCCCAAGAATATGTTTTTTTTTGTTTTCTAGAAAGACTTCAGATATCAGGATTAATGTATAGTGGGATCAAAATGATGTAGATGAAAAAAGCCATAATGGCAGAATAAATGTTAATAGCTTCTGAATACAAACAAAAGAATAATGATAAAAGAATAAGATTAAGATTAAGTCTCATACCGGCAGAGGTGTGAAAGGTTCGTCGAGTGAGAACAATAGAAACGTGAATGGAGCAGTTCACCTTGCCAGACATAGATAATAAACAGCAAGTGGGTGTTTAGAGGGCAATAAAATATTTTATTAGCCTCTTATCAGCCTTCTCTAAAATCTCACGACATGGTTTTAGAAAATGTTTCATAAAATTCATAGTTTTAGAGATAACATCCTCAGATTTGAAAGGAAGCATGAGCAGACGTGTGGCTTCAGCTTTGTTGTGTATAAGTTTCTACAACACAAACACATCATATTTTTATACATTTAAAAATACATTCTTATTCTTAATATTTTTTATGTTTGAGCTTATATATCTCCATATGTCTTGAACTGTAAACTCTCAAGTGTTGGCTTTCTAAATATATGTTGGTTATGTGGGGGGTTATGTGCACAGTAAGCATTGCGTTTTGTCCTACAGATGTGCAATTTGAGCACGTTTTAGGAGTTTCTTTCCATCAGCAATATACAGCCTTTCTCAAGACAAATTGTCTTTTGTCTCTTAAGAAAACCGTGCCTGAAACACACACTCTTTACAAAACACACAGAGATGAATTACAGATAACATTAAGAATGAATGATACATTTCGAGTTTGGATATGTAAAACATCTTCAATCCTCCATTTGGGGAATATAAATATATATTAATATCACCGTTAGCACCGTATCTATTGGGGCAAAACTTTTTCACAAGTGAGACGGAACAAGATGTTGAAGTCCATTTCCAAATGAGAAGCTCAAGCTGTGCTTTAATCATGAGGATTCGCTTAATGTCTCTCCCTGGCATTTGCAATAGAGGCACTGAAGACGAATGCATTAAAAATGCACAAGACGTGCCCTGTAAGATATAGCTTGCAACAAAGAAGCCTTAAAAATACAGTTTTAATATCTATGCTAATGATAAAGCCTTCTTCTACAGCGAACAAATGGTGGAAAACGAGACGGTCGTGAAAGTTTTGCCATCTAGATCGACGGGGATCAACATATTGAACAGTTTTTCACAGCTGCAATTAAAGTTTAGAATACATTATGAATTGCGAATGATATGAGGAATGGTTTCGCATGAATAATTGATAAGGCGATTATACATTCATAAAGCATGTCATCATATACTGGGAGTCATGTGACTGGGTCGCAACTCCCCTCAGAACATGATTTATCAATCTGTGCCTTTGGCGATGATGAATATGTACCAGCATGCAAATCAGCAATCTGACACTTTCTAGAGTATAATTTTTATGAGGTAAACAGTGTGTTTGGGTTGAGCTACTCTGGACAGTTTTTTTTTGCAATGTGTGTTCATAATAAATTATTATTATTAATACAAGTACTACATAAAACTAGAATAATAGAGGCACTAGAATCTGTCATGCCCAGATCCACCATCAACCCCACACATACGCCCCATAGAATCTCATCCAACATAAGCCATAACCAATGTCTGTCAATTTTAGCCACAACCCCACAACCCACCTACTGCATATGACACAGAGTACTAATTTTTAATAAGTCATTATAATCTTCATAGTACTTTGAAACAACGAATTAAGCCCTATTTGGTTGGTCTGTAAAAATACATTTGTATGGCACCTCAGTGATGGAGGAGTGAGTTGAACCCGGGAACTCTCTGTTGCATGATTGTCTGCAGTAAATAAAACATTTTAATAGTTCTCCAAAAAAAAAAAAAAAAAAAAAAAAAAATAATAATAATAATAATAAAATGTTATATGCTTGGAATAATAAGAATAAATTCATAATTAATTTAATAATATGAAAATCCCATCATGGTATCATTTCATGGATTTAATTTTAATTTATTTTAAATATTATAAATTATATTTTTAATATTCTTAATGAATTAAACAGCTCGTAAACATACTTTATTACTATAAAACCTTAAATAACCCGTTAAACATGAATGTATATGCAATCATTCTCCTTATTTAGAATGTTTTGGCTTAAAGTGTTCATTAAAAGTTTTACGTCCCAAGCCCTTGACTAGCGACTATCTTGAACTGGCAAAAAAACTCATTTATATCTAAAATATCCAGGAGAAAAAAAGTCAATTTCATAATTGTAATAGTTCTCTAAAAAAAGTCATATGCTTGGAATAATAAGAATAAATTCACACTAAATTTAATAATAGGAAAATAATGTCCTATTTAATTGTTTATTTATTTAAGTCTTGCATTTTATCTCAAAATGAAGGATGTCATTTTAAAAATATGGAAATTAGGGGAAATAATTTAATGCAGCCTCTTATTTACATGAGGTAAACATAAATCTGCTTGGTTTATATTTTTAATGTATATAATACATATTTTAAAATGGCATATATTGCTGCCACAATAACGGCCCATTTCAAATGTTTACGTCTTTCTCCTTTTTGTTCTTAACAGCTTCCACTCGCTGAGGTGGAGCGGTGATGAAATATTGTTCTGTTAAATATTTTCCAGCATTTCAGTAATAAAAGTGTACATCTTTAAAATGCATGTGAAGCGCAACAGTAATAGTATAGTGCTCAGCAGTGGTCAAAAAGGATTTAAAGGATTTAAGGATTTTTATTAGTGAATTTTGAAGGGATCTCTTCTTGTAAACTCAGAAATGTGGATTCTGACAGAAATTAAATTACCACACGACCTTGGTGTTTGTCAAAAAACAGTAGATCACTTGTCCAGGGATTTTTTTACGTGGGTGGTGGGAGAAAAACACTGACATTCTGGATTCGGACAGCAATAAAATCACAGACTAGCCCCTGTAAATGTTGAAAACACCTTTCACCCCATAAAAAACAATAAAAGCTCAAAGGGTTCTGTCGGCGCTTCATATTTAGAACCTTTTAGGGGATTCCATCATTTTATGGATTTAATTTTCATTTATTTTAAATATTATAATTTATATTTTTATTAAACAGCTTGTAAACATACTTTATCACTAGAAAACCTGAAATAACCTGTTGAACATTAAAGAATATGCAATCATTTAAGACATTTCTCCTTATATAGAATTTTTTTGGCATAAAGTGTTCTTTAAAATTGAGTGAAGAACCCTAGAGTTCTATATAGAACCCCATTGAACCTTTCTTTCTAAGAGGCAAAAACTGGCAACAAACATCCGTTTATATCCAAAATATCCAGGGAAAAAAGTCAATTTAATAGAAAAAAAGTAAGAAAGAAAGAAAGAAAGAACACTGGTAAAACATCCTTTATAACATAATAAAATATAGCAATATATTTGTTTCTTGCATGAATAAACTAATAACTAAGTAAATCATGGGCGTCGGAAGCCAAAAAAATGTGGATGGGTCCTCCCCCAGAAAAATTTTACTGGAGTAGATGCCACTTACATTAAGTGCAAATAGCCCGCCTTGTTTACTAAACATCTGGTTTCGCCAGACAAATTTACGGAAGACACCAAATTTATATAGTGGCAATAGTGTAGGGGTAAATCACATGGCAGGAAGTTTTGACGCAAATCGACCCGAGGTTTGAATCCACCTTTTGCCGAACTCGCTCTACTCCCTTTTCCCATCTGTCCCCTAGATCCCTGTCCTCTAGATCCCATCCCCTCACACCTTCTACAAGCCATCTCTCCTACACTCCTACCAGCACTCACACACATCATCAACACATATCTCCACACTGGCATTTTCCCTACCACATTCAAGCAGGCTCGGGTAACCCCACTGCTTAAAAAACCCACATTAAACACACCACTGGTAGATAGCTACAGACCTGTCTCTCTCCTAACATTCATAGCGAAAACACTTGAACGAGTTGTTTTCAACCAGGTTTCATCTTTCCTCTCACAGTATAATCAGCTGGACGTCAACCAATCAAGCTTCAAAAGGGGCCACTCAACAGAGACTGTATTACTGTCGGTCATTGAAGCCCTGGGGATTGCGAAAGCTGATTCCAAATCATCAGTTCTCGTCCTCTCGATCTATCAGCTGCCTTTGATACTGTGAATCATCAGATTCTCCTTTCCACCCTCTCATCACTGGGCATCACAGGAATTCCACTCCACTGGTTTGAATCCTATCTCACAGGTAGGTCTTTCAAGGTTGCCTGGAGAGGGGAGGTATCCAAAGCACATCAACTGACCACGGGGGTTCCTCAGGGCTCAGTGTTTGGACCTCTCCTCTTCTCCATTTACACTACATCACTGGGACCCATCATACAGGCACATGGCTTCTCATACCACTGCTATGCTGATGACACACAGCTCTGCCTTTCATTTCAACCAGATGATCCCACAGTAGCTGCACGAATCTCTAGCTGTCTGGCGGACATCTCGGCATGGATGAAAAACATCACCTGCAGCTCAACCTGGCAAAGACTGAGCTTCTCGTCTTCCCTGCCAATCCGACTCTACAACACGACTTCACCATCCAGCTAGGTTCATCCTTGATTTCCCCTTCATGGTCGGTCAGAAATCTTGGAGTAACCTTTGATGACCAGCTGTCCTTCAAAGACCACATTTCAAAGACAACTCGGTCATGCAGGTTTGTGCTGCACAACATCAGAAAGATCAGACCATTCCTAACAGAGCATGCAACACAGCTTCTCGTCCAGGCCCTGGTCATTTCTAGGCTTGACTACTGCAATGCACTTCTGGCTGGACTTCCATCATGTGCGATCAAAACTCTTCAAATGATCCAGAACGCAGTGGCACGTCTTCTCTTCAATGAGCCCAAAAGGGCCCATGCCACACCTCTCTTCATCTCTCTGCACTAGCTACCACTCGCTGCTCGCATCAAGTTCAAGGCATTGACGCTTGCTTACAGATCCATCACAAACTCAGCACCCACATACTTCGACTCGCTCCTACGAGTCTACACCCCCACCAGAAGCCTTCGCTCAGCTAAGGAGGTACCATCACAGAGAGGCATGAAATCCCTTTCCAGAACATTTTCATTCACCGTTCCTTGCTGGTGGAATGATCTTCCCACCTCCATCCAGAATGCAGAATCACTGACAACATTCAGAAGACAGCTGAAAACTCATCTCTTCCGCGAGCACTTGACCTCATCTTAATAAATAAATAAATAAATATATTCTATTTTCCTCTATTTCCTCCCTATTCTAGCTTGTGCTGCTCTGGGTAATGCCCAGAACTTAGTATTTTGTGATTTTTCGCCTCTTCATGACGGATTGCTTCCTGTATTCCTCAGTTGTAAGTCGCTTTGGATAAAAGCGTCTGCTAAATGAATAAATGTAAATGTAAATGTTCCCATCACATATTAGATCAAAAAGGCATTTATTTTCAATAAAAATGAAGAAAATATTCGAAAAATGGAAATAAAGCGTCTAACGTGTGTTTAATAATAAAGTGTTTATAGATTAGGGGTAGGTGAACAGACGTGCTGAATTAGAGACGGTAAAAGTGAGTGGGTCCAATATCATTGGTCTTAAAAAGTGGGTGGGTCTTGTCCCGCCCACATACAATGGTTCCGACGCCCATGAAGTAAATACATTTCTGACAGAGTACAGCTCATTTTGAATCACTGTCAATGATTTCTTTTGGTACCAAATAGTGCAGTTATAACATCTACCAGCAGGGACTAATGGGGTCATGTTAAGCTCTCAAGGATTCTTCCTCATGTACTTAAGAGTTTTTCCTCAGCACAGTTTGTAAGGCAACTTGTTTGAAACAAATTGTATTGTGAAAAGCTCTATATAAAACTAAATTGAATACATCTGAGGACTTCAGCCTTGACAGCACTGTGTTTGCATTATGACTGATTGAAATGTGGCCTTTGTGGGCAGATTGAGCCTGAGTTTATACAAAAATACTGATATATCTTCATGTTTCAAAACATCTCGGCCGCTGGCAAATGAATGCCTGTCACATTCTTAATCTATTCAGTTCTTGACTATAAAACTGTTAATGCTTTAATAGCAAATTCCCCATCTCAGACTTCATTTATCACAGTATAATCTCCACCACACAAAAGCCGCACCTTGTCTCGCATAATATGTGTTAATGCTTAAGTTAAACGATTAACTTCAGGTTAACAGAAAGTGTGTGTCAGAGAAGATGCCCTGTGGTCTCTGAAAATGAATAAAAAGCATAACATGTGATCAGATAATGTAATACTTATTGAAACCCATTGAACAGGCTTGTCTCAACTCATAAACGTCACCCGCATATGATTAATAGCACTATAAGAGAAAGATCGGATGCTGCAGGAGACTTTACCAGCGCAAAGATTCATCTTGAGGGATAGATTAAAAAAAGGCGAGGAGGAAAATAGCTGGCTCGCTCTCTGTGGCTCTGCGTTGGCTTCAACGTACACTCACCTAAAGGATTATTAGGAACACCTGTTCAATTTCTCATTAATGCAATTATCTAATCAACCAATCACATGGCAGTTGCTTCAATGCATTTAGGGGTGTGGTCCTGGTCAAGACAATCTCCTGAACTCCAAACTGAATGTCAGAATGGGAAAGAAAGGTGATTTAAGCAATTTGGAGCGTGGCATGGTTGTTGGTGCCAGACGGGCCGGTCTGAGTATTTCACAATCTGCTCAGTTACTGGGATTTTCACGCACAACCATTTCTAGAGTTTACAAAGAATGGTGTGAAAAGGGAAAAACATCCAGTATGCGGCAGTCCTGTGGGCGAAAATGCCTTGTTGATGCTAGAGGTCAGAGGAGAATGGGCCGACTGATTCAAGCTGATAGAAGAGCAACTTTGACTGAAATAACCACTCGTTACAACCGAGGTATGCAGCAAAGCATTTGTGAAGCCACAACGCGCACAACCTTGAGGCGGATGGGCTACAACAGCAGAAGACCCCACCGGGTACCACTCATCTCCACTACAAATAGGAAAAAGAGGCTACAATTTGCACGAGCTCACCAAAATTGGACAGTTGAAGACTGGAAAAATGTTGCCTGGTCTGATGAGTCTCGATTTCTGTTGAGACATTCAGATGGTAGAGTCAGAATTTGGCGTAAACAGAATGAGAACATGGATCCATCATGCCTTGTTACCACTGTGCAGGCTGGTGGTGGTGGTGTAATGGTGTGGGGGATGTTTTCTTGGCACACTTTAGGCCCCTTAGTGCCAATTGGGCATCGTTTAAATGCCACGGCCTACCTGAGCATTGTTTCTGACCATGTCCATCCCTTTATGACCACCATGTACCCATCCTCTGATGGCTACTTCCAGCAGGATAATGCACCATGTCACAAAGCTCGAATCATTTCAAATTGGTTTCTTGAACATGACAATGAGTTCACTGTACTAAAATGGCCCCCACAGTCACCAGATCTCAACCCAATAGAGCATCTTTGGGATGTGGTGGAACGGGAGCTTCGTGCCCTGGATGTGCATCCCACAAATCTCCATCAACTGCAAGATGCTATCCTATCAATATGGGCCAACATTTCTAAAGAATGCTTTCAGCACCTTGTTGAATCAATGCCACGTAGAATTAATGCAGTTCTGAAGGCGAAAGGGGGTCAAACACAGTATTAGTATGGTGTTCCTAATAATCCTTTAGGTGAGTGTATTTCTCCTTGAACAGATCTGTGAGATTACTGCTTAAAATAAACTTTTTAAAAGGTTTTAAAGCTAAACTGTGTCATTTCTACATAAAAATGATCTTGTGGTGAAGTAAATACTACAGAAAAAACAAATGTAATTTCTACATGAAAAAGTTAGTTCAGGCAAGAATTAAAAAAACTAAGTAAATTCTATATTAGTACTCAATTCAAGCTTGTAGAAATTAAAGCGTAAATATCAACGTTATAAAATTAAGTAAAACTACTCAACTTTTCTGATACTGGTGTTCCATCATGCACTGGGGTTTGAATAATTAATTAGGTTGATCTTTCGCTGTTTTCCAGCTGTATTTACACTGTTTTATCATTGCTTTTGTTGTTAGGTTTAGTAACTTGCCATTTTGTGACATTTGGAATTCATTTTCTGCTCAAAATGATACATTCATACTCAAAAACGATCCATTAAATGTTACCGTCACTGTGTATTGTGTACCAAGTATTGAGGTCTCTGTGTTCAGGTGCCATGTTGCTTCTATTATGTAGATGTAGTATCTAATCAATATCTATTGTGTTATTTACTTAGATATTTCTAAGTAAAACATACACTTTAAAAGTGTGGTTTAATTCAATGTTATATTTTTTTTGAGTAAAATGTATTGCAAAGGAAACTTCAACTAAGTAGAAATTACTCATCCTTTTACTGGCCAAGTTAAAATTCCTTATTTTCTTTGTTAATTTTACTTAATTTAGTTAAGTAGAGTTTACTTAATTCCTTATGTGAAATTTACTTAAAAAATATACGTGCAAAAACTTGCCAAAGAAAAATGAAGTAAATCTTACTTATTGTTTTTTTCAGTGTTTTCCACAAATGCAATTGCAAATATAAATGAACAGGTTTCCTCGTCGGTCATTGGTCGGGCCAAACAGACAGTTCCACCCTTTGGTCAGAGGAGTTTGTTTTATGTCTATGTCATGTCTAACACACTTGCTTATTCTAACCCCAGGCCCTAATTGTTTCCTAGAAAGTCCATTTGTCTTTATTTTATAAAAAAAAGAACATTTATTTTTTTCTTTTGCAACGTAAAAAATCGATAGTTGTGATGGATGGGAGGAAAAGCTGAGGCCTGTGTTACTGTCAAGTGATTTTGATTAATACACTGCCTTTGTCTACCTCCCCTCAAGTGGAAGGTGTGGGTTTTAATCCAAAACTGAAACCCTCTTCAGCTCCTCCAGGTGTTACAGTCACTGCTGTAGCTCTCAGGAATCAGTAACCAGTGGCGGTTCCAGCTTGTATGACCTCCACATCTTGTACTTCTGACACCATGTCCTGACCAGACGCGATGCAATAATATTCCAACAACAAGCAGTTTGTCTGTCCACACCAGACACGACCCAATAGACCTTTATCACACTTCTTATTTCCGGTAAGTGAAGCAGCGTATCGCTACTTCCGGTCCCATCGCAACGCAATCAAAACTAATGTCTGAATCCTCTTGCTGGGCGATCCGGCTGCTCTAATTCTAAACAACGACACCCTTACCTCAGATCTCATGATTTCCTGACACAAATAAAAAAAGAGGAAAGCATGGGTGAGACTGATATGGCGGGATGAAGGTCCTTCTTCTAAAATAATACGTGGGAGTATGTTCGTGTGTAGTAGACCTATGCATTTCGAAACAGAGGATGTTTACATCTCATATCTTAAACCTGCTGAAATATTCCCTTCCAAATGTGCATTCTGAATAATAAATAAATGTATTTCCCATCTAACCTGCCGCAGTCCAGTGCTCGTCTTCTCATTAACAGTGTTTTCTCTTATTGATCATATTTCATACCTGTTAACATTTTTTAAATGAATTTGACTGATAAACCATGGTTTTATTATAGTAAAAATGTAGTAACCATGTTTTTTTCGTGGATTGATTACCATTTGTTTGACCACAGTTTTACTACAAATACCATGGTTAAACTACAATAACCATGTTTTTTTTGTTTTTGTTTTTTTTGAGCAGGATTAAAATAGATGAATGAATGCGTGGTAATCCGTGCCTTAAAGAAATGTAATGATGTTAAACATTCAATTAATCTTAAACAGTAACACGTATTTTGGCATAAATGTGTGAATTATATACAGTGAAATGATTGTCAATGAAAAATGACAGAATAATGACTAAAATATTTAATACAGGTCTCACACACACTGCAGCGTCGCGGTCCCTGTTGAGACGAGCACTGACACCGTGTCTCGGTTTATGTTGGATTAAAAAACTTTCAAAGTTCCTATGAGTTTGGAAAATCCTGTGCACAGTAATTATCAGTTTATCTCTTCTTCTGTCTCTGAAAATGTCCGGATTTTGAAATCATCCTCCAGATTCTCATTTTAAGAGGTGTTTGTTCAACTAGGAGTTAACAGCACATTGAAAATATACATAACCGGAAGAATCGACACACTGCTTCAACGTGCACTTCCGGTATTCAATTCCGCTGTGATAAAGGTCTATTATGAGACCATATCAATCAAAAATCACAGCCAATCAGTCTCTTCAACAGCGCGTGACAAACAAACCCGCCTCCCCTCACTCACTCGTTTCATTTGCTCTGGATGAATATTGTTGCTGTTACAGGGCTTGAATTTCGGCGTAAGATTGCACGTTTTGCACATAATTTTACTCATTCCCACAGATTTTGTGTTCACACCCAAAGCGTGCACACATAAAGCCGCCTCTCAGCACTAAATCGAGTTCTTTTTCGCTGCAAAATAATGTCAAAATGCTGGTCTTGGCGAGTATTCACGTAAACACAGTCAGTTCTGTTTTAAGTGAACGTAAACAGTTGAGAAAGAAAACGCATGTGTAACAGTATAATGGATCCGTGCGCCAGGTCTTAAAGTGACAGCAGTCAATATTCCTGCTGCCAAATTGTGAGATAATATTAAAAATATATAAACGTTTTTCCCCATGGTATCGGTGTCAAAATTGTGGCCAGTGAAAATGCTGAGTGGCTAGAAACTTTGGAAAACCACAAGCCACAGTGACTGGTAAGCAAAAAAAAGTTCATGTCAAGCCCTGAATACAGTACATTTTTAAAAAATGACTACAGAAATTGCAATAACACTGTTATCTTGAAATCTTTTGGCCACTATAATCACATAGTGAACATTCGATATTGTGACAGTCCTAACTGATGTGACACCACTGGATGTAACCTTGTTCGGATATGATCCTTGATTTCCAGAGCTGATTCGTTGTCTGGCACTGGACAATGCAACACCTAAAGAGAATATTGTGGGGACATATCCTCCTGGTTTTAAAATATAAATAAATAAATCTGAAGACAAACAGCCATGATAAATGCAGTTATTATTTTTTTCAATTAATGTGAAAAATGGCCGGTGACCCCTCATGACCAGAGAAAAGTCCAGCGACACTAGCAAACCTCCAAAAATTCTCCATTATTATAATTGCTATTTTGTTTATGCCCCTGTCTTGTGACATGCATGGCTAACTTCCAATTGATGCCGCTTCAGCCCACTCCGTCTATGTCTGATGAATGCTTTATTGCCGAGGAGTCACTTACTGACAGCGGTGAGCAAGATACACTGAGAGATACAATCAAGAAACACTGAAACATGACAATAGTGCTACTAAATCACTCCAAATGCTCTCGGCAGTATAGCCGGCCAAGCTAAATTGTGAAAGCAACAGTGAAGGAAGTTCGGCGTAGAAATCTGCTTCTGTACTGGAGTTTATTAGCTCTGGGAACCAAAACGGAAACATGACCCCTCTGTACGACAACATGATGACTTTTTGTGTTTTTCTAGGGAAGCAGCAGGAACCAATTACCAAAGAAAGTGATATATTGGTAATAAGTGATATAAGTGGTCATATTGGAGTAAACTGATGAAAACTCATGTCATCACTTAATCTAAAATTATGTATATATTGTGCTTTTGTGACTAGACACAATGCGATAAGATTCCAGCGACGAGTAGTTTGTCTGTCTCCAGAAGCGACACGACTACGAGACACGACAAAATCAATCAAAAATCACAGCCAATCAGAAGAGTGTGTGGGCGGAGTCTCTCTGCAAGTGCACTGCTCTCACTACCAAATCAATCAAACATCACAGCCAATCAGAAGAGCGTGTGGGCAGAGTCTCTCTGCAAGTGCACTGCTCTCACTACCAAATCAATCAAAAACCACAGCCAATCAGAAGAGCGTGTGGGCGGAGTCTCTCTGCAAGTGCACTGCTCTCACTACCAAATCAATCAAAAATCACAGCCAATCAGAAGAGCGTGTGGGTGGAGTCTCTCTGCAAGTGCACTGCTCTCACTACCAAATCAATCAAAAACCACAGCCAATCAGAAGAGTGTGTGGGCGGAGTCTCTCTGCAAGTGCACTGCTCTCACTACCAAATCAATCAAAAATCACAGCCAATCAGAAGAGTGTGTGGGTGGAGTCTCTCTGCAAGTGCACTGCTCTCACTACCAAATCAATCAAAAACCACAGCCAATCAGAAGAGCGCGTGGGTGGAGTCTCTCTGCAACCCCACGGCTCTCACTACCAAATTAATCAAAAACCACAGCCAATCAGAAGAGTGTGTGGGCGGAGTCTCTCTGCAAGTTCACTGCTCTCACTACCAAATTAATTAAAAACCACAGCCATTCAGAAGAGCGTGTGGGTGGAGTCTCTCTGCAACCCCATGGCTCTCACTACCATAGCAATCAAAAATCACAGCCAATCAGAAGAGCGCGTGGGTGGAGTCTTTCTGCAGGAGCACTGCTCTCACTACCAAATCAATCAAAAATCACAGCCAATCAGAAGAGTGTGTGGGCGGAGTCTCTCTGCAACCCCACTGCTCTCACTACCAAATCAATCAAACATCACAGCCAATCAGAAGAGCGTGTGGCGGAGTCTCTCTGCAAGTTCACTGCTCTCACTACCAAATCAATCAAAAACCACAGCCAATCAGAAGAGCGTGTGGGTGGAGTCTCTCTGCAACCCCACGGCTCTCACTACCAAATTAATCAAAAACCACAGCCAATCAGAAGAGCGTGTGGGTGGAGTCTCTCTGCAACCCCATGGCTCTCACTACCATAGCAATCAAAAATCACAGCCAATCAGAAGAGCGCGTGGGTGGAGCCTTTCTGCAGGAGCACTGCTCTCACTACCAAATCAATCAAAAATCACAGCCAATCAGAAGAGTGTGTGGGTGGAGTCTCTCTGCAACCCCACTGCTCTCACTACCAAATCAATCAAACATCACAGCCAATCAGAAGAGCGTGTGGCGGAGTCTCTCTGCAAGTTCACTGCTCTCACTACCAAATCAATCAAAAACCACAGCCAATCAGAAGAGCGTGTGGGTGGAGTCTCTCTACAACCCCATGACTCTCACTACCATAGCAATCAAAAATCACAGCCAATCAGAAGAGCGCGTGGGTGGAGTCTTTCTGCAGGAGCACTGCTCTCACTACCAAATCAATCAAAAATCACAGCCAATCAGAAGAGTGTGTGGGCGGAGTCTCTCTGCAACCCCACTGCTCTCACTACCAAATCAATCAAAAATCACAGCCAATCAAAAAAGCTTGTGGGCGGAGTCTCTCTGCAAGTGCACTGCATGAAATGGATAAGCACAATCAAATTTATAAATATTACACCATTTAAAGTTACTAAAAATACATACTAAGTGACTGAAACAATCTTTGTCATGGAATGCACCTGTTTGTTCACACTTGTTTCCTAATTTATTTTCAAGATCTGCAATGTTCCAGATGGTTGGTTAGGACAAAAACTCTAACAGTTTAGGGTCCAATTCTCACTATAAACTAGTTGCTTATTATCATGCATATTACTAGGATATTGGCTGTTTATTAGCACTTATGAAGCACCTATTAATGCCTTATTCTGTATGATCATATTCTACATCCTTTAATCCTACCCAATACCTAAACTTAACAACTACCTTACTAACTATTAATAAGCAGTAATTAGGAATTTATTTAGGCAAAAGTCGTGGTTAATAGTTAGTTAATAGTGAGAATTGGACCCTAATCTAAAGTTGTTTGGCTTCATTTACTTGCATTATATTAAAAAAGGAATGGCCAGTATATTCTTCAAAAATGCATCTTTTGTTTTCCAAAAAAGAACATACAATTTCATACAAGTTTGAATCGACGTGAGGTTGAGTAAATAATGACATGCTTTTCATTTTTCAGTGAACTGTCCCTTTAAACCACTCATTGCATGTTTGAACCCCTCTGATTTATCCTCCGTAAAAGCAGGTTCATCATTTCTGTCATCATGCTGACAGTCAAAGTGAAAACGTCAGCATAATCTTTCTTTAGAATCAGCAATATGTCCATGAGGCATGCCATTTGGTAGTGAATCAAGAGAATAAAGGTTTAAATGAATGAAAACAGCTGACAACGTACCAACACACCTTGGCAGAGGTGCGCTCCACATGCGCCGACCCCCTCCCAGGCAAATGATTTCTGGCGCTCCCTCCAGGCGGTAGCCCATATTGCAAGAGAAGGTTAGAGTATCTCCGATTCCAAAGCTGTAACCGTTACGCCGCCCAAAATCTGGCACTCCTGGATCCTCACATGGCTCCAGGTTGTATTCTGAGAGAAACAGAATTTGACAGAATTTGTCTATTAGGAGTTTATCTATTAGGAGTAAACATAAAGAACTTGAAAATACGAAAACATGTCAATTGTTTTTTTAAGGTGATGTAGTTACATTGTACTCACTCTGATAAGTACTGAGCAATATTAATTAACTACATGTAGTTACAGTTAGGGTTTGGTTTAGTGTTAGTTATGCATAATTTATTACTATAGTAAGCACATGTAGTGACGTGTAATTATGTCACCTTAAATTAAAGTGTTACCTTTTTTCTTTTCTTGTTTATATTTTAATTATAGCCATTTTTTTAATACATCTTATTTCATATTTATTTTATTTCATTTTATTTTATTTGAGTTTTACAAAAATATTAAAATATTCTAACAAAATATAAGAAGATATCTATTAAAAACATTTCTGTTCATTGAAATAAAGCTAAAATAAAATAAAAATATTAGTTGAAAAACTAAAACTAAACAGAAATAAGAAATGTTGCACTGGCAATAAACTTAAATATTTTTTAAGTTAAAGCACTAAAATTATTAACTAGAAATAAAAATGAAAACTAAATAAATTAAACCTAAATAGCAAAATAAAAAAAGCACAACAGTAATATAAATGTAACTAAAATTAACATGAAATAATAATATATAATAAAATAATACTAAAATACTAAAATAATAATAAAACTAAAAACTAATAATAAAACTAAAATAACACTGCTTGACACACAATCTCAATAACTCTATACTGTAATAGGGCTCAATACTGTCCCCGTGTCCCTGTTCTCCAGGACGCTCCTCACCTGAAAATGTGATGTTGAAACCTTCATAGGAGATGGAGAAGTCCGATATGAAACGGAGCTGGGCCTTGAAGTTTCCATAGAGACCTGCATTGATGGGCGAGGGCAGCTCTGCGCCTGTGAGGCGGGCGAGCGGCTGAACAAAACTCCCATTCTCAGTGATGAGCAGATAGTCATGATGATCCTCCAGGTGGAAGGTGTTAAAGGTGAACTGAACGCCTGTTGGGGAAACAAAACCAATGCACAAGTTCAAGTTTCTGGTCAACTTCTGACTGTCCGGTGGAGCTTGGAGTAGGAAGAAAAACTGACAAAAAAATGACCAAGCATTTGGGGTCAACCTCATTATAAAAGGCAAGAGGGTCCCATTAAGGGTATAGCCTACTCATGAGAAGGAAGGTCCTGTGAATTTAAGGGCAATACCCCTTGACTGAGGTCACGGACTGTAGAACAAAGACAATTTTTATACTGACCCTTTTTTTGCCTTTGTGTCAGAAAGAGAAAAGTGTATTTTTAGTTCCAACTGATCTGTCCACTAAACATAATGGCCTTCAGAACTGATATGCATTAGCAGCCATGGGAAATTAAAATTCAGAGGAACTTTCATTATTCTGAACTCAAAGGTTGGATAATGATATTTGAGAGTAGGGCATGGACAAGTACCTAACTCTGTATTCATGACAGTTTGTACCTACTTTAGCTAGACTATGTGATGGACTGCATATTAGTACTGCATATTAGTCTGCTGTATCTGGCATATCAAAATGAATGTTTACATAAGTCGGTGACAAATTGTATAGGTAAGATATATCAATTGTTGTTTTACCTTTGCCATGGCTGACCTCCACAGTCCAGGTGCAGTTCAGGGAGCTGGGATAGACCTCAGGGTATCCAGGGGAAAGGATGGTGCCTCCCGGTCCACGAACATCACCCCCACAGAGTGCTATAGGACAGAGGGAGAAAAGTACTTTCACTTAAACTCAACAGATGCAAATGGAACTACACAACCATAAAGGATTTCACTCTTCTATCAGCTCATATACAGGGCTTATCAGCTGACATGTCAAAGATTAATAGACATCTGTATCTTAGTTCCTAGTGACTGAAACTCCTAAGCACTTGCACATATTAAGAGTTTGGGGTCAATACGAAAGAAATGAATACTTTTATTTAAATTGATCATTTAAATTATGCTGTCACAGCATAAAAAAGAAAAAAGATAATTGTTTTTATCTCACAATTCTGACTTTTTTCCTCACAATTGCAGGTTTACATCTATAAACTTATATATAAACTTGCAATTGTAAGTTATAAAGTCAGAATTCCGACTTTATATCTCACAATTCTGACTTTATAACACACAATAGCAGGATTTCTATTTCAAATTAATGCTGTTCTTTTTTTATTGTGCTCATTAAATAATCCTAAAAAAATGTATCAGGTTTCCACAAATTTCCAACATTTATAATAATGAGAAATGTTTCTTGAGCATCAAAATGTCAGGGTCAGAGTCTGTTTCTATTTGGCTCTGGTCTGTTAGTTGTCACATGTTCTTTTCAGTTCCCTGTGTTCATAGGTGTGTTCACGCCGTATCCTAATTACTGTAATTATGAGATTCCAACTTGTAAAAAGCGTTCACATCCTTAGTAGAACTCATAATTACAGTAATTTTGAATTTTCTGAGAGCTCATACTTGTACCACCTGACCGCTGCAGATTCATTTAGGCATTGATAGCGTTGCAATAGAAGCGCATAATTCAACAGCTTCAAGAAGAACGTCACGTGTTGTCATTACGACATGGTGTGAACACAGCACATTTCCTAATTTGTTGTCATGTTACTAAATGATTTGTGCACCTGTTTCTTGTTCAGTTCATTTTCTCCTGTGTATTTAAGTCCTTTAAGTTTAATTCTACTCCCTGTCCATTATTGTCTTTGTGTAAATGCCAAAGCTGTTATGTTTGTTTACTCCTGCGACTCCTGCATTATCTTTTTTGCTTTTGCTTATAAGTAAAATTATACAGCTGCTTTCAGATCCACCTCTCTGTTTCCTCTTCTTTTGCCTGACCAGATGTTACACAAATCATCATATCAGAATGATTTCTGAAGGATCATGTGACACTAAAGACTGGAGTAATGATGCTGAAAATTCAGCTTGATTTCACAGAAATAAATTACATTTTAAAATATATTAATATAGAAAACAGTAGTTTTAAATAGTAATAATATTTCACAATATTACAGTTTTTTACTGTATTTTTGATCAAATAAATGCAGCCTTGATGAGCATAAGACTCTTTAACAGAACTTAAAAAACAGACCCAAATGTTTAAACGGTAGTTTATGTGTGAGTGGGGTCCAAAAATCTGAGACCAAAGTTTTCTACTGTAGTACCAATTCAGTTCTTTCCATTATAAATTAGATAATTAGGATTTGAGTGAAAAAGCTGTTGTAAATTTATAAAAAAATTAAATTAGGACTTGGGTGAAAGGGAGTCAAAACACACTATTTTAAACTCTATTCAATGTACTGTATAGTTTTCATAAAGCAAATATGCCTTGCATAGTTTCATTCATTCATCCTAAAAATGCACTCTTATTGGCACTCTTATTAAACTTCACCCCTCCCTCACCTCATACTCTATTTGGATCAGTGTCCATACTTGTCCATCCTTCTTTCTTAAACCCTGAACTGAGTGGAGGAAGCATCTACAGTATCTACAGACCTTGTTTACCTCCGACAGCAGTGCGGGCAGGTGCATGCCTGTAATGTATGCTACATTTAGAGCCCATGGAAGTGAGATGACTGTGCAGTAAAAAGTGCCCCTGGATGTCTAATCTGGTGAGCGCATCAGTTCCTATCAGCTAAAGCAGCCTTCACAGCAAATTGCCTCTCAGAGTCCTCCTCAGCGACGGGCTAATGGCCTTGCATTGAATCACATTGTTTCAGTTTAGCTGCCTTAGAGAAGGGAAAGCGAAAGAATGTAATCAAATAGCCGAAGGACAGGCAGCCTAAGAAGCTCTGACAGGGCAAGACATAGGTAACGTCTTTCATGCAGCGTTCAGTGGAGGTTTCATTTCCAGCACAAGCCTGCTGTTTAGCACTGTCCTGCTTTGGTAATACGGTCTATTAAACCCTCTTTGTCACTGACTCTGAACCTCTTTCATTCAAGATGTAAATTGACACGTCACCTTTTTCCTTTGCGAACAGTTTCATTGATCAGTAAAGCCACAAGGATTTTTTTACTACAGATGTCTCAGGAGACCAACCGTCACAGGTGGGTAGTGGGTGGCTCCACCAGTGGTTCTTTTCACAAACCAATGGCTCTTCGTGGCTGAGGCGATAGCCTGAGTCGCAGCCAAAAGACACGGTGGAGCCGATGGAGAAGTCCTGACCGTAACGAAGACCGTTGACTGGAATCCCTGGATCCAGGCAGGAGTAGGCATCTACTGTTACACCTAGGAATAATCAGGCATATGAAGTTTACAAAACAATTTTAAGAGCATTTTAATACATTTTCCACCCTATAATGGTGCTCTATAATAACAAGGTGTTAAAGGTGAAGTATGTAAGATTTTTTTATGTTAAAATACATTCCATTAACCCAGTTTACTGTTCATTGACTACTATTAGTATGCCATTCATGGGTTTATCTCCCTAAAAAGTGTAAGCATTGAGCCCCCCAGACACCATCAAAACATTGAGAGTGGTTCGCTCACATCCGTCAATCTCTTTCCAGCTCAACCAATAGCGTGAGTTTGGGGCGTGGCTACTGTAGCAGACAGAGAGTTTGGGGCGTGGTTACTGTAGCAGACAGAGAGTTTGGGGCGTGGCTACTGTAGCAGACAGAGTTTGGGTTGTGGCTACTGTAGCAGACGGAGAGTTTGGGGCGTGGTTACTGTAGCAGACAGAGAGTTTGGGGCGTGGCTACTGCAGCAGACAGAGAGTTTGGGGTGTGGCTACTGTAGCAGACAGCGAGTTTGGGGCGTGGTTACTGTAGCAGACAGAGTTTGGGGCTTGGCTACTGTAGCAGACAGAGCCTGGGGTGAGGCTACTGTAACAGACAGAGAGTTTGGGGCGTGGTTACTGTAGCAGACAGAGAGTTTGGGGCGTGGCTACTGTAGCAGACAGAGAGATTGGGGCGTGCTACTGTAGCAGACGGAGAGTTTGGGGCATGCCTACTGTAGCAGAAAGAGAGTTTGGGGCATGGCTACTGTAGCAGACAGAGAGATTGGGGCGTGGCTACTGTAGCAGAGAGAGAGAGTTTGGGGCGTGGCTACTGTAGCAGAAAGAGAGTTTGGGGCGTGGCTACTGTAGCAGACAGAGAGATTGGGGCGTGGCTACTGTAGCAGAGAGAGAGAGTTTGGGGCGTGGCTACTGTAGCAGACGGAGAGTTTGGGGCGTGGCTATTGTAGCAGAGAGAGAGAGTTTGGGGCGTGGCTACTGTGGCAGACTGAGAGTTTGGGGCGTGGCTATTGTAGCAGAGAGAGAGAGTTTGGGGCGTGGCTACTCTAGCAGACAGAGAGTTTGGGGTGTGGCTACTGTAGCAGACAGAGTTTGGGGCGTGGTTACTGTAGCAGATGGAGAGTTTGGGGTCTAGCTACTGTAACAAATGGAAAGTTTGGGGCGTGGCTATTGTAGCAGAGAGAGAGAGTTTGGGGTGTGGCTACTGTAGCAGACAGAGAGTTTGGGGCGTGGCTACTGTAGCAGATGGAGAGTTTGGGGTCTAGCTACAGTAACAGATGGAGAGTTTGGGGTGTGGCTACTGTACCAGATGGAAAGTTTGGGGCGTGGCTACTGTAGCAGACAGAGAGTTGGGGGTGTGGCTACTGTAGCAGACGGAGAGTTTGGGGCGTGGCTACTATAGCAGACAGAGTTTGGGGCGTGGCTACTGTAGCAGACAGAGAGTTTGGGGCGTGGCTATTGTAGCAGAGAGAGAGAGTTTGGGGCGTGGCTACTGTAGCAGACAGAGAGTTTGGGGTGTGGCTACTGTAGCAGACAGAGTTTGGGGCGTGGCTACTGTAGCAGGTGGAGAGTTTGGGGTCTAGCTACTGTAACAGACGGAGAGTTTGGGGCATGGCTATTGTAGCAGAGAGAGAGAGAGTTTGGGGCGTGGCTACTGTAGCAGACAGAGAGTTTGGGGCGTGGCTACTGTAGCAGATGGAGAGTTTGGGGTCTAGCTACTGTAACAGACGGAGAGTTTGGGGCGTGGCTACTGTACCAGATGGAGATTTTGAGGTGTGGCTACTGTAGCAGACAGAGAGTTGGGGGTGTGGCTACTGTACCAGATGGAAAGTTTGGGGTGTGGCTACTGTAGCAGACAGTGAGTTTGGGGCGTGGCTACTGTAGCAGGTGGAGCCAGAGGGTGTTTAGACGATGTGGGAGCATGACTGACAGGTAACATGGAAAAAGACATTCAGCTTCGGGTACAGGAGTGCAAGCCAAAATCTGCTGCATTTAGACCTTCAAAGATTAAACAGGTCATGAACACGTCAAAGCAAACGGGGCATTGTGATGAAACGCTACAATGGGCGCTTCAATACCATATATCATCATCATGCACCCGTTCAGAAAGACAAATGTAGCAGTTTATAATGTTAACTGTGATGTGCCTCAAACAGTTGCTGCGAAACACATGCTTTGCTCTAGAAAGAGTGTTGGCTACTCAATTACTTACTTATGACACATAGCAACACAGCTAATATGTTGGACATTTTATTGAAAGTTGCCTACTTTTTACCTGTTGAGACATGCCTTGACAAGCACCCATATTGTGATTTCTGAGTTGGGGGAGGACTGACGGTGGTTTGAAAATATGCTTTATTTTTGTAATCCTTCTAGGTGCCACTAGTGTCGCAGAAACTACATACTTCACTTTTAACTTCAAAATGGTAAATTCTGAAACTGTGGAAAGTTTACTGTACACTTACTTTCATATAGGATCTTGAAGCCACTGTTTGAGCGGCTGTTGTCAGTGGTAAAAAGCATATACAGGTGGTTGGCGCTGCTGAATAGGAACTGAGGCACCTGGGTGCCATTGAACGAGCCAATCAGAGGAGAGAGAAGATTGGGTCCATCGTGAAGCTCCAGCAAATCGCAATTCAACTCTGTCTGAAATCTGGATGGAGAAATAGAGAATTAAATGTCTTTGCAGACAATGATACAACTGTACATGTTTGTACACTACTGTTCAAAAGTTTGGGGTCGGTAAGATTTTTAAAATGATTTTGAGAGAAGTCTCCCTAGTGAAAAAAACCTATACCAAAATATTTCATACTAATTTCATACTAAGTATACTACAAATCCATATCTACTGACATATCGCTTGAGACTTACTGATATAAATATTATAATTAAACTTTATTTGAAGCACTTCTTTATTGCACAATTTTTTAAAATTAAGCCAAAAATGTGTTTAATATCACTATTACTAAGGACAGTATGATCTCTGTATAATGTCAGTCTTTAAATGCAAGATATTTAAAGTGTACCTAAAGTATACTTGCAATTAAATTAAATTAAATTAGCACAATTTAATATACTTATAATTATATCTTTAGTTGAACTTCAGCACTATTAAAGTGCATTAAATACAAAATTAGTTGCTTCAATTTAGCAGACTTTAAGAATACCAATTTAGTATACCAAAAGTACAATTGCAGGGTATTTATATTAAGTACCTAAATACATAAATGCATTTGTAGTATACTTAGCATAAAATAAATGTATTTCAAATACATTTTAGTATATTTATTTTTCACTAGGGTCATCTGCTCACCAAGGACGCAATTATTTGATCAAACATACAGTAAAAACAGTAATATTGTGAAATATTATCATTTAAAACAACTATTTTCTATTTTGATATATTTTAAAATGTTATTTATTTCTGTGAATTTTCAGCATCATTACTCCAGTCTTCAGTGTCACATGATGCTTCAGAAATCATTCTAATATGATGATTTGCTGCTCAATAATTTTTTTTTTATTATATACAATATTACTGCGTAATATTTTTGTAGAAACCATGGTACATCTTTTTTTCAGGATTCTTTGATGAATAGAGAGTTCTAAAGAACAGAATATATTTGAAATAGAATCTTTTGTAACATTGTAAATGTCTTTACTGTCACTTTTGATCAATTGAGTGCATCCTTTCTGAATAAAAGTGTACATTTTCCTTAGAATTTTCACTGACTCTGAATGTACCAAAGCAACAATATCTATTTAAATCAAAAAAGCATACTTCTCAAACGTGATTTTGATGGAGCGTCCCGGTTCAGCCTCTATGACCCACTCACAGTTGAGTGAGTCTTTGTAGTAACCGGGCCACCCAGGAGATAAAATAACTCCACTAGGAGCTGAGAAGTGTCCTCCACAGGGAGCTGTAGAAAGAACAGAAATGCGTTTTAGTTCACTCACTTTGTCCTATACAACCTTACTCTTTTTTTTTTATTTTAAATATGTTATGCATGATCACATGTATCTGTAATAGTGTTGTCACGATACTGGAATTTCCAACTTTGATATGATACCTTGAAAAATATCCATATTCAATAACATTTTCGACATATGGCCCGCCATACAGATAATTTGTCATCTGAATTTTTTTTTTTTTTTTGATAATTTGTGTCATTTTGTTGCAATAGCTTACGCACAGAACAGGGAGGCTTTATTTGAAACGTTGAACTAAATTTCCAAAAGTAAATACATTTACAGTCAGTAATAAAATAAGAACAAATAAACACATTGAATAAATAGAATACAATAGAATAAACAGACAAATGAAATAAACATGGCTTTAAGTTTTTCAGGTGTGTTTAACAGTAGCCTATTCAGTAAGAAATACTACAGAAATTAAAAAAATGTAAAAATAACACTGGATAGTCTTCATTGTAAAAAATTAAATACAGATTAATGCTTACAATTAAAGTTACAAAAGTTATTCAGTCAAGAGCAGCGAGTGATTTTCTCCTTGTCTTTTGTTCTTTGATTAACATGGAAGACAGCAGCAGGAATATTAGGCTGTTGCCACTTTAAGAGCGTATGCATGGATCCAATATACTGTTACACAAAAAGTTTTTTTTATATTCCAAAACTGACTGTATTTACCTGAATACTCACCAAGACGGGCTTTTTGACATAATTTGTGTGTATTTGACCGTTTAAGCACAATAAGCCACAAATAAGAAGTCAAATTGGTACTCGTGAGCTGTTTGAGAGGCGGCTTTATGTGCGCACAGTGCACCATAGATCAGTGGTGTGAGCTCGTTTGGTGTGAGTGTGAAACCTGTGTGAATGGGAAAAATGATGCGCAATACAAGCACTATTCAACCAGAGCGAATAAGACGAGTGAGCGAGAGGAGGCGGGTGTGCTTCAATTCATCATCGGAGAGAAGAGAGAGAGAGAGAACGTGCAGCTGGTATCAGTATATCAATACTGCAGAAAAAGGAGTATTGGAACCATTTCAGATATTTCAGTATTGATACATATCAAAATATCGATATTTTTCGATATTTTACAGATTAACACTAATCTGTAATAAAGACTATTAGACTATAAAGACTGTAATAAAGGGCTCCAGACTAACATTTGAGAGCAGTGGCACTAGCGGAGGAAAATTCTATCATAAAGTTGATTTAATCATAAAATTACTATTGTTTTGTTAATAAGTGCAGTTACTAATAATATTACGTGTATGTTTATTGGAAATTTAACAGTGAAGCACTGAGCTTGAATTGATATGTATATAAAATTAACATTAATGTGCAAAAACTTAATTTTTATAGGGAAAATTTAAATATTCTACTATTATTAAATGTACCATTGTTCTTCTATAGTATCACACTAAACTGACCGACAGCTTCAGTGATAATAAAAGGAGCACTCTTTACTATTTTCTGTGTAATTCAGTCACAATTCGAAAAGTTTATGTTTTTCATGGGACTTCCTACTTTTTTCCATAAATTAGGAAAGGGGAGTGGAAATGGCTAATAAGTCAAATAAGTGCTCCCCTGCCGCCAACTACTGGTTATAGTGGTCATTTCATGTCTTTTTTATAAATAAAAGTGCTTGTTTGCCACAAAGTGTTAGTTTTCCTACACCTTTAAACTTTAAGTTTTACAAAATATCACATTAAAAATAAGCCTTTGAAAAGTGCTTAAATTTCACTCTCAAAAGGTTGTACGAACCCTGAGATGAATAATGTAAAAAACAAAAAAACATTCGGCTATTTCTGCCACAATACCATGTGGTGTTACTACATTAAATCCATGGTGAATGTTGGTGATTTGTGGACTGAAACCCCTGACCTTCGTTCATGGCTCAATGTTTCTCCTGGTTTCCACGTCAGCTCTGTTTGATCTGTTATCTGTGGTTTATAACAGAGAATTCTGCGCCGAACGCTTCACACTAGATCTCGCAGTAGCGATGTTATTAATTCTGTGGTGAATTCAAACGCTTTCTCACTGGATCTCCCAGCGCTGTGTAGTAACAGTGTCGCGTGATAGAGATCGGCCCGTGTATGAGCTCGCGCTTCGCTGTCTATTATTGCTCTGAGCTGATAAACGGTCCGCCCAGCTCAAATGAGTAGCATGGTTCCGTTCCGCTTGCCATTTGATGTTTCTCATATGTAACAGAAATGGCAGCTCTTATCAGTTGGGCACCGTGGTGGTCAGACCAGTGCGACCTCTAACAAAATTTAGTCGCACCAGCAGGAAAAAAGGTCACAAAATGCCACCATTTGGTCGCAGTCTGGAGCCCTGTATTTACAATCCCCCAAAACCTACAATGAGGTGTTACAATGGCCGATGGGTGACACCGTTAGTCTGTCACTCCATTCCTCTGACCATATGAATAGTGTTACAGCTTAATTAGAAACATGCTGAGCGAAATATGAGGGATTGACAAGGATTTTAATGACAGATGACAGGCTGCTCACCACCACATGCCCTCCGGTTTACATGCCCTATTAACCCTCGTCTCTGTGACCCACAGGTGACTGTCTATTCCATTTAGAGTCACATAGAAAACTAGGCACAACTGTACACTTATTCAGGGCTCCAGTCCAGTTCTGGTGGCAATTGGGACTAATAAATACCTTCACACTTTGGGATGGGGCCGCTCCACATCACCTTGCCACCGTTCAGCTCACAAGTGATGGTTTCTGCTCCCTGGGTCTTAATGAAGCCGTCCTCGCAGATGATCGAGATGGAGCTGCCCAGCTGGAAACTGTCACCGAAACGTCTGGCGTTCAGGGGGACTCCTGGATCTGGACACTCATTATGGCCAAATGCTGTAGGATTGAATGACATTAGATAGTGATCTGGAATTTGGAAGTGTCATGAACAGGCTTTCGCTGAAGGTTTTTTGGGTAGTCAAGACACCTCAACGCCACTAACAAATACAATTTGTCACTTTACCAACTGGAAGTTTAAAACGATGTTCTTAGGAAGTGGAGAAGTTTGAAAGACACTCCAATCTCAAGTGGTGCTCTTCAATGTAGCCTCCACTCAAAAGAAAGAGGATTTGTGGCACTTTGTAGGACAGGTTTCCACTCAAGGCTCTGTTTATCAGTTTTAGTGTTATTGACCTTCCAGCTGTTTTTATCATAACTCCATGAAGCATATATGGAGGCCCAAGGTGATTGGCCAAGAAAGCAGCTGTCCCCAGTGTCTGATGGATGTCTAGTGACAGGGACGGCCTACAAGAAGGACATGGCGTTTGTCAGAATGAATACAGATTTAACGGTGCTCCATCACGGCCCTGACAGCTCTCCTAACAGACAACAGTTAGGTGTCAGTCTGTTAAAGATCTCGATATTAACGTTCAGCATTAACGACTACTGTAGCGCACCTAATATGCATGCAAACTGATGTCCACTCTGAGGACTTTGATGGATTATCGTGACATTTCACATCTCCTTTAAGAAAGACCATCAAGAAGTCACTGTGTAAATTAAAGTCATGTATGTGCTAATGAGGGGTGGAAGGGAGATTTGACGCACTGACAGAAAGATGAAGAATTGTATTTGCATTTGACACGCCTGGAAGTTGCTGTAAACAGACACCTTTTAGTTTGCATCCCAAATGCAATACATTTATATTTTACAGAACATTATATCTTGCTCTCATTAAGTGTCAACAAAATTACTGACTGTTAATAATAATGTTAATAAATTTGTTTTAATTATTATTTTATCAATAATAATGAAATATTAATATTTATTAATAATATATACAAACCCGATTCCAAAAAAGTTGGGACACTGTACAAATTGTGAATAAAAACAGAATGCAATGATGTCGAAGTTTCAAATTTCAATATTTTATTCAGAATACAACATAGATGACATATCAAATGTTTAAACTGAGAAAATGTATCATTTTAAGGGAAAAATAAGTTGATCTCAAAAAACACATCTCAAAAAAGTTGGGACAAGGCCATCTTTACCACTGTGTGGCATCCCCTCTTCTTTTTATAACAGTCTGCAAACGTCTGGGGACTGAGGAGACAAGTTGCTCAAGTTTAGGAATAGGAATGTTGTCCCATTCTTGTCTAATACAGGCTTCTAGTTGCTCAACTGTCTTAGGTCTTCTTTGTCGCATCTTCCTCTTTATGATGCGCCAAATGTTTTCTATGGGTGAAAGATCTGGACTGCAGGCTGGCCATTTCAGTACCCGGATCCTTCTTCTACACAGCCATGATGTTGTAATTGATGCAGTATGTGGTCTGGCATTGTCATGTTGGAAAATGCAAGGTCTTCCCTGAAAGAGACGATGTCTGGATGGGAGCATATGTTGTTCTAGAACTTGGATATACCTTTCAGCATTGATGGTGCCTTTCCAGATGTGTAAACTGCCCATGCCACACACACTCATGCAACCCCATACCATCAGAGATGCAGGCTTCTGAACTGAGCGCTGATAACAACTTGGGTTGTCCTTGTCCTCTTTAGTCCGGATGACATGGCGTCCCAGTTTTCCAAAAAGAACTTCAAATTTTGATTCGTCTGACCACAGAACAGTTTTCCACTTTGCCACAGTCCATTTTAAATGAGCCTTGGCCCAGAGAAAACGCCTGCGCTTCTGGATCATGTTTAGATATGGCTTCTTTTTTGACCTATAGAGTTTTAGCCGGCAACGGCGAATGGCACGGTGGATTGTGTTCACGACAATGTTTTCTGGAAGTATTCCTGAGCCCATGTTGTGATTTCCATTACAGTAGCATTCCTGTATGTGATGCAGTGCCGTCTAAGGGCCCGAAGATCACGGCATCCAGTATGGTTTTCCGGCCTTGACCCTTACGCACAGAGATTGTTCCAGATTCTCTGAATCTTTGGATGATATTATGCACTGTAGATGATGATAACTTCAAACTCTTTGCAATTTTTCTCTGAGAAGCTTCTTTCTGATATTGCTCCACTATTTTTCGCCGCAGCATTGGGGGAATTGGTGATCCTCTGCCCATCTGGACTTCTGAGAGACACTGCCACTCTGAGAGGCTCTTTTATACCCAATCATGTTGCCAATTGACCTAATAAGTTGCAAATTGGTCCTCCAGCTGTTCCTTATATGTACATTTAACTTTTCCGGCCTCTTATTGCTACCTGTCCCAACTTTTTTGGAATGTGTAGCTCTCATGAAATCCAAAATGAGCCAATATTTGGCATGACATTTCAAAATGTCTCACTTTCAACATTTGATATGTTATTTATATTCTATTGTGAATAAAATATAAGTTTATGAGATTTGTAAATTATTGCATTCCTTTTTTATTCACAATTTGTACAGTGTCCCAGCTTTTTTGGAATCGGGTTTGTATATTAAAAACTTATCTGATATATAGTTATCGTTATATATCGTTAATTAATTAGTTAATTTAGTTAATTTAATAGTTAATTTAGTGTTATATTTATGTATTTAATATTATATTTAGAATATATATATATATATATATATATATTCTAAATATAATATTATATAGAATATATATATACATTTACAGGATATTTTCTAAATATAAACTAATATTAACTAAATATAAAGGATATTATATTATATTAATAAACTCATTATTATTATTTAGTCTAAAATATTTTGACTAAATAACAAATAGTTATTTTCATTAAAAGACAAAAACTATGACTAAAAGTACTGTAAAAAAAAAAAAAGACAAAAAAAATGTAATTTCTCTTAATACGGTAAATTATAACTGTAAAAACAAATTATTCAAATATAATATTATATCATTACCTGTTGAGAAAAAGCAGTAACTGCTATCAGTAAACTTGCACAACACATGCTTAAAATAAACATTGCATTGCAGAATTCATGCTTCATATATGCTTAACAAATGCTCCATGCAGACATAATGCAGATTCGAAAGCCATTCAAAGGTGGTGCACGCACTGGTGTAGGTGATGTTGAAACCTCTGCCCGACATGGAGTGGTCAGCCTGGAACTCCAGCCGGAGAATGTTGTTGTTGCTAGTGAGGTGGGACGGCACCTCCGCCCCAGTGAACCGGCCAAGCACAGACGAGTCAAGCATCTCTCCATCCTTCACGGTCAGGATGTCGTACGGAGCCTCTAGGTCAAAGTCATTGAAGGCCAGGTGGATACGGCTGCCGGGCTCTGATAGGATCAGCCACACACAGTTAAGGTTGTTCCCATAGCCTTCTGGGTAATCCGGAGAGAGAACTGTGCCCATGGGAGCAGTGAAGTTTGAAAGACAGGGAACTGAAGGAATAGAATAGAATAGAATAGAATAGAATAGAATAGAATAGAATAGAATAGAATTATTTTATACTAAAGATTAATGTAACTATGTTCATGTTATAATGTTTTTTCTCCCTTAATGACAAAAAAGCACCCGGCAACATATAAAAGCATGCCACATCATACATCAGTGTAATAATACAGCACTTAGCCATGTGTATGTTTCATATGCCATATGGAGACTGTCACTCTGCTGTTGATTACGTTCTGACAAATGGCATTTATGACATAAATGGACTTCAGGCTATAAATAGAGCTGATTTGTTCAATCTTCCAATTAGACGTGGAGAAATTTCAGCTATGCATTTTTTCTAAGCAAAGAGCCTACAGGTGAAGTATCAAAATATAGCAGATTTCACTGCAGCTAAAGAAGTCTCCAGGATGGCTGTATATGTAAGCCAATTATTTTATCTGCCTCAGAGATCTCTGCATTCATTTGGAAGAAAAGACAAAGACAGGAAAGTTAATAAAATCCAGTTATATGAACATTCTAATGGAACATGAACATTTGGCTGAAATATCTTTAAGATGAAGTGTGTGTGTGATTTCTACGGAAGCTTAAAATATTAAAAAGGTAATTGCGACTTTTCATAATCTCACAATTATGACTTTTTATCTCGCAATTGCGAGTTTACATCTTGCAATTCTGACTTTTTTTTTTTTTTCCCAGATTTGCATGACATAAGCTCGCAATTGTGTGTTATAAAGTCAGAATGGCAAGAAAAAAAGTCAGAATTGCATGATATAAAGTCACAGTTGTGTATTATAAAGTCAGAATTGCATGACATAAACTCGCAATCGCAAGAAAAAAGTCAGAACTGCGAGTTATAAAGTCAGAATTACGCAATATAAAGTCGCAATTGTGAGAAAAAAAGTCAGAATTGCGAGATAAATAGTCGCAATTATCTTTTAAATTGTTTTATTCCGTGGCGGAAACAAGCTTCCATAGATTTCTGTCCCAATAGTTTCAAAAATAATGACTCCTTTCCTAAACACTTTCCATATCTGCCATTGGTCAGCTAACAGGTAGCCCCACCCCCTTGTTTGCGGTGTTATTTTAATAGCACCTTAGAAAGGGAAAATATATTTTAACAGAAAGAATTACACATTTCAATTTCACGATGGTACTGATTGAAAAAGAACAGATTTGAGGACAGAATAAAATAAACACTTCTTTAAATTTAGCATAATCATCCTGATAAACACTGTAAAAATGATACAGTATAAAACTGTTGTTCGAGCAACAAACAAGGACAGGAAAAACATTTCCAAAACTATTCCAAAACTATCAGTTTGCAACATACAGTAGCATTGACAGGACTCACAAATGCAGATGGGGATGTTGGCAGACCACTGGTTGTTGTTCTGACAGGATATTGTTTTTTCTCCAATGAGCTCAAATCCAAACTGGCACTCAAAGCGCAGCACGTCACCATTCGAGAAGCCATCTCCTTCTCTCATTCCATACAGAGGGGTGCCTGGGTCCCCACAGCTCTCCTTGTCGATTTCTACAGAGAAAGGATGTAAACATTAGTGATCAATAATCAACACATTCCCTCTCTCCACTGCTGCAGTTTGTTAAAGAGGAAACTTCTCTTCTTTAACAAACAGCTTCATTCCCTGCTGAAAAAAATAGCTTAAGCCATAGACACACAAGAATTATATATACTTGTATATTCATTTATTAACATGAATACCACTATACAGAGCTGATTTTTAAACCAGTTAGTGCATTAACTTTGGCAGCTCTAAACAGTGTTGGGGGTAAAGCATTACAAGTAACGCGAGTTACGTAATCAGATTACTTTTTTTCAAGTAACTAGTAAAGTAACGCATTACTTTTAAATTTACAACAAAATATCTGAGTTACTTTTTCAAATACGTAACGCAAATTACTTTGTTTTTCCATTTATTGACTGACAGCTCTCTTGTCCCTATGTTGAGAGAAATCATGAGTAAGTGCAGAGGCGTTGTTTAGTTTTGTTTATTTAATTTATTTAACAGGGACCATACACAACACAAATGTTGTGCCAGAGTTAGCTAAATAGCTAATTTGCATCTTTGGTGCCTGGGCAGGATGATGTTACATAAAATTACAGCATTCCATTACAATCCAGAAAAAAGAAAATAATAATAATATCGTATCACAATATCACAAATATTGAATCACATAGAAGAAGAGGAGAGAAAATAATAATAATAATTTAATGATCACATGTTGTGTGTGAACATGATGGTTTTAGAATAAATGTGAGCAGGCATTTACTCATCTCACTTGCACAAAAACAGATTCAGTATTACTCAAAAATAATAAAAACAGTGAAATGCAATCTCAGAATATTACGCAAACCTGCAATAATTAAATATATTAAATTAAACAAATTAAATAAAAAAATTAAAAAAACAATGCACTAATATGCACTAATAAGCAAAAATGACTTTAGACAAACATCAATTTATTTTATTGCTGAAGTAAGCATCTTGAACGTTCTTCTCCTGCATCCTTTTCTTCTTCAATCCAGAATGGCTGAACAGCTGAAAAGCTTTTTTTAACTGCACCCTCAACTGTACAGGCATGAATTTTTATTTCTTTCAGCCTGAGGCTTATTCATTTCACTTTTGGTGTGAAAGGGCCTTTACATTTGCCAAAAATATAACTTTTTCTGAAGTTATTAAAAAACAAAGCAAGCCCAGCCCAGCCCAGGTGAGAAAAAGTAACACAAAAGTAATGTTACTTTCCATAAAATTTAACTAAGTAACACAATTAGTTACTTTTTTTAGGGAGTAACGCAACATTGTAATGCATTACTTTTAAAGTAACTTCAACACTGGCTCTAAAACTAAACTAAACTAACAATGGAAACGAATGGAAACTAAAGTAAACTGAAAAGACTATCGTCGATAGCCTACATGATCATCGACGCAACCCAGCACAGGGGGTTTTCGCGGGGCCCCCCCGCAGTGCATGCCCTGCGTGCCTGTCCGCTAGGCCACTGATTATAGTTTATAAAGTTATAAATATGGATATTTTTCTTACAAAAATACAATCGCTTAGCTTCAGAAGGCCTTTATTAACCCATTGGAGCCTCCACTACTTTTATGATGGATAGATGCGCTTTTTTGGGCTTCAAAATCTCAGTGCACATTCACTCCCATTATAAAGCTTGGAAGAGCCAGGATATTTTTTAACTCCAATTGTGTTCGGCTGAAAGAAGAAAGTCATATACGTACACCTATGGCTTGAGGGGGAGTAAATTAAGGATAATTTTCATTTTTGGGTGAACTAACTACTTTAACCGTGGCTTCATTACTTTTCATTAACCAGGCTGGTCTGACTGCAATTTTGTTCACCAGTAAAAATGATAATCAGACAGCATGATGTTTCTAGTGCAGCTGGTGGCCAAAGGAAGTCTTGCTGGTTGAGCTAGTTAGGAGAAATTTGATGTCCTCTCTATATTAAAGTGGAAGATAAATATACAGACTTCAAGCAAAGACTCAATCACAGCCTTCCAATCTGAGGAAGTGAGACAAATGGCACCAAAGTGAACTGCAAAAGTCCAACGATGGACTGAATTCATCAGAGTTTCTCCACTCAAGAGTAGTTGACCGGAACAGAATGCGACCACAACTCTCTGTTCAGCCTAGATAAGCTCCAACACCTGGACCCTTTAATGGTGGAGCCGGCCATCCAGGACATTCCCACCGTGAGTACAGAAACCTGGGGTCAGAATACCTAGATAAGACCTTCCATCTGCATAGAATCGACTCGGTGGGTCGGCCAGGCTGATGAAATGGGCTTTACATCTTCCCAGACACTTTGCACGGCCATGCACAGTTGAACTATGAACTCTGTTCCAAATAAGGATGCTGAAGGGTTTGCCAAAGGAAGGATGGTGAGAGGAAAAAAAAAAAAAAAAAAACTAAATTTCATTTAAAACCAAATCAAAGTTTGAGAATGTAGGAGGGGGGATTTCTCCTGAGGTATAATGGAGGTCTTCGGCCAATGCTTGATGTATGGCATTAATTTCCACCATGACAGTCTTTTTATGACTACCACAATGCTTCACTCTGTTGGTCAATCGTGTGGGGTGGCCAGGGGAAGGTTAGGGCCATATTTACTGCTTTGTATTTATGACGAGGCAAAAAATAGAGTACAAATTGTCTGTAGGAGCTGATGGCGTGTGAATAATTCCGGACAGCACTACACTCCGCTGTGAGGTCAGCGTGTCAGATGCGAACCCCTACGCTTCTCTCGCGGCGCTTAATGTGATGGGTGTTCTGTGCGCTTGTAAACCTGAGGACCTCACTGTGAAGATCAATGTGTTAACAAGCTATCCAATCAAACACAAAAGGTTGATTCTGTATATGTAAGCACACGCACAGCCCACACAGGGGAAGTTTAGGACCTGTGCTTTTCTTCCCGAAATAGCCAGGGAATTACAGAGTATCAGTGAACTTTGGCATGTAATACATCAACAAGCATTCTGAGCATTTACCACATAGCAGGACTCATTAGGTCGGCCTTCACATAAAAGCCTATAAATAAATTTAATCTCAAAACCATTTCTTATTCATTGGAAAATGGCAAGTAATTTATCTCTCCCTTTGTGTATCCCATGGATATTGTTTCATTTCAATAATGCTGACTTTATCTCTCTCAAGAAAGTGCTCATTATCACAAAGTCGAGTTTTATGTGGAGTCTAGACACGAAACAAGGCATTTCTAAAACACGAGTCACATGAGTCAAGTGCACTCCCAGGAGGATCTCTGGTTTTATTTCTTTGAAGCATTCAATTAAAGCTGTTGAAGAGTTCTGGCCATAGAGAATACAAACAAAATTATTTTTAAAAGAAGGTATGCTAATGAGCGTGGTATTGAAACACAGATCTCAGCTATGGATAATCAATAATCAACGTCAGTAATGCATAAGCCCTGTTGTTACTTAAGAGAGACTTCACTTGAGTAGACTGTTACTCTCTGAATTATTTAAACAAAAAGCCATTTAAAACACTTGTAATCGGTAATAGCCAGTAACCGGACATTCAGTCTACATTCAGATTCATACTAGTCTTTCCATAGCAGTTTCATTTCTTCAATATTATTACAAAGTCAAACTTGCAAGTCTTTAAAGAGCACCTTTTTTCGCATGTTCAACTTTCTTTAGTGTGTAATATTTCTGTTTGAGCATGAAAAAGCTCTGCAAAGTTACAAAGCACAAAGTCTGTCCAGTGGGAGTTATTCTCTATATCAGTGTCACTGTTTCTGAACTCAACTGTAGTCTTGAGTTTTCTTCCGGGAATGAGCAATCATTTAAATAATTCCCGCCCAAAGCATATGCAAAATAAAGGGGCGGGGCCTGGTTGAGTTAGTTAGTAGTGTGTTGAAAGTGGCGGTTGTGGAAAGGGGCATGACATTTCCCAAACACGCTCAAAGCAGTTGACCAATCACAACACACTGGTCCAGCCGACCAATCAGAGCACATTGTGCTTTACAGAAGGAGGGGCTTCATAGAGACAGGAACTAAACAGAGCGTTACTGACAGACTGGGAAGAGAAGAGCTGCAACAATGGAGAATATGGGGAAAATAAGGTGTTTTTTGAACATTGCAGCATGAAAACCTATTCTAGTAGAGCCCAAAAACAAAAACAAGACTTTGAAAAAAGGCATAATAGGTCCATTTTAAGTTACTAGTGGAGGTTCAATGCTACTGACACCCCAATGGAGGGCTATACAGATGGCTATATGAGGCATAATATATAAAAATAAATATGCTCAAATTTTTATTCTTTTGAAACAAAGAATCTAAAGTCAGTCCAAAAAGATTCAAAGCACAACTTAAAAGCCTGTCTTGGTTTAACTGAGTCACATAAATTGTGACTAATGCCATAAAGCATATAAACTTCAGCAGTGCTTGTCTACAAGTTTTAATATGTTAATTTGAACCTTTGTGATCAAGTAAATGTGTTGTTTTTATGTTATTAAGATTGTCACAAGAAATAAGAACACAGTGCACCCTCAGAGGTAAAACATAAGGGAATAAATTCATCAACAGAAAATGACAGATGTAGTTTACTAATAAGTGAAATGTGGCCATCAAACTTCCGTCACTATAAACACAATTAATGACCCATGTAGAATATGCATTCATCATAGACGTCAGCATAATGGACTGCATTTGTATTTTAAGTGTACACTCTTAAGGCCAATTCACACTGCACAGACAGATTGCAACAGACACTTCGTCGGGTTTTGTCTGTTGGCATCTGTGAGCTTGTTTTCGCCGACTGAGAATGCTGAATTGGCGCTTGTAGGGTCATGGAATGTCTGAGAAGTGACATACTGTAATCTGGTGACTGTCCATGTGTGGTGTGAACGGGCCTTTAGATGAGATAAACTATATCTCCACTGTGCCCTAAATTAAAAGACAGGCTTGACGTGAATGCATTTGAGTTTTTACCTGTCGAGTGCAACAGTGCCCACCTACTTTTTCAGCGGAGTTGGTTCTGGATGTAGTTTTTCCATTCAATTCTCCCATAGGGATTTCAAAAAAGTCTATCTATCATATAATCATTAATCAACATTGCAAAATTTAAAGGCAGAAAAGGATTTGAAAATCTGACAAAAAAATCTGGATTGGAATTGGTGGAATTTTCTGTACAGCATCATGGTTAATGTAGTTTTTCACCGCAAAATCTGTTGTTAAACAATTATTTTAAATCTAATGTGGGCTAATGGCTTCAATAGAAGCAAATACTATCGAGTACTACAACCTCGTAGCTCAGTAGTTTTGTCTTTAAAGATTTATAAGTTATCGTTCAAAATCAATTTCCCTATGGAGAAAATGAATAAGAGTTTTTACTTCCGTAACTTTTGCACTCTATTCTTAGCCTATTCTCTCCTTCAGATTCATGGCTCCAAAAATCATCATTTTAAATATGTCACCAAGTCCGTATCATGTTAAAAAGTGACCCTTTTGTGTGAAATCTTGACCTGACAGGTAAATGAACTACCGGGAAACAAGACAATGTAAACCTCAATATGTCTTCCATTGAATGAATGAGTGCTGTGAGCCATTAATGTGTTCATTATCTGGCTGGATTCCTCAAAGGGCTCTTGACTTATATTATATATCAGAATACACACATGATGTATCATATGGATCCTCTGAGTTCTATCTGTCATTTGTAACACAATCTAATTTACAGAATATCATTCCAAAGTTTATTAAATTCATATTCAACCTTATTCAATGTTAAACCTTCAGTTAGAAGAATAGTTCCATACTATTACTATTCTAATAAAACTATTCTAGACTATGACATTATAATGGTGATAATATGAAGACAATATGGGAATATATAACTCAAAATATATAATCTAAAAAAATAAAATAATTATTTTCTCACAATTCATCCTATATGTGTTTAATGAGGTTCAAATCTGGGTTTTGTACACGCAATCAAACTCATCCTTTATCTATGTCCAAGCCATAGATTTGTTATCCCCTCATGTACGACCACCACGTATTTATGATTGATAGGTCCAATTAGATCTACCTAGAAATTGAAAATTAGGAAACAAAGCCACTGTGCTTGTGTGTGGCATATATAGGATGAATTATAATAGGTGTAGAGAAGAAAAACGAAAAAAGACAAATCTAATACAGTCTGTAATATTTTGCCAGTCTCTCCCAGGGATATCATACAGTAATCCGTTTTTTTTTTTTTATCTCTCTGGTCTTGCACTTAAGGGGATTCATTTGCTCTCTCAGTCTCTTTCTCTGTCTACCTCAGTCAGTCTCTCTCATTATACTGAATGGCACGCTGTTCATCACCCCGACACTAATTTATTACAAAACCTTGAGGGAGAAGAGATAATCAAAGATATGGGTTTTGTAGGGACTGCTACTCCTATCAAGTGAATGTAGCTCATGTGTTCGGGATGAAAGTTAGTTGCCGTGCATTCAGCAGAGACCGCAGAAGTGATTTGTGGGAAGTGCTTCACTTTTATGCACACTGACTACTAAGCATATATGCTGAATACTCACGCAGGAAATAGTGGACATGTCCAGGCAAATAATGTCTGAGCTTTTGATGTCTAAACTCTTTTCAGTGGATGTGAAAAACACTTTCTCACTGCATCAGAAAACAAGGCTGGATGTTTGATTGAATCTGGGCTGATGCCAGACAGGTTGTTTGTACAATTTTGGTGTGTCCTGCTTTTCCCTTTCTGTTTGTTTGCAGTTGCAAATGTATTTTTTTTCATTCATCACTCTGCCACATTTCCTCTATTTAACCTTGACAATAGGATTGCCACAGTCACAAACATTTTGCTTGACAATTGCAATAAATGAATAGTTATTTAATCTTATATCTTTCCTGTCAGATGGAAACCTTGTATGTTATCATCATTTTACCAAAATCAAGCACAATTTTTGACCAGCAAATATCAGACATGCATGTTTTTTCCATCATTAGAATGGCTGCGTCTGAGGCAGTAAGTGCATCGTATTACGTTTTCATCAACTTCAGGTTATACAGTTTATTGTAGCTATGTGTAGCTTTCTGTAATTTCTCCAAAATCTCACGTTATAAAAGATTAAGTGCTTCGCACAGGCTATTTAAGACAGTATTGGCTGTGACTCGAAGACAAATGCTAGATAAAGACACACTCCCCTGCTCCTCAGATGCATAAAACATCAGCCATGTTTCTAGAGTAAAGAAAATTCTGTATTATTTAAACAACCCGTTCTTTATTCTCCCTCGCATTGCAAACAAGCAGAGATGCTCCAAAATGAGGTGGGTGGAGTGTTGAGGTTTGACTGACAGTTTGAGCATCCAATGGATTTACGAGGTTTAGTCACAAGCTCTTTTTAATACTTTTCATTGGTTAAAGTGAAGGCCTCCTTCCCTTCCCTTCCCCTCTGTACAGATAAAAACACATATGCACACATATGTAGTCAAACGCGCTTGCCTATAGGCTAAACACGTAATGCTTGCGTACATGCCGTCGCCGTTTTCACGGACTCGCCTTTTTTGGGGTTTGCGCGGGGATGGTGGTGGTACAGTTTCAAAACTATTTCAAACCTATTTCATGGTTTCGTTCTCCGGCCACCAGGTGCTGCTGCGGTGATGTTGCCGTGCGGATGGGGTCCGGAACGCATTGGGGGTTTTAGGTTTTAGCAATATGGGTAAACCTAAGGGTTTTAGGTTTTAGTTGAGGATGGTGTTGTTTACATGGCGCCAAATTAAATAACTAATCAGTTTTTACAACAGAAATTAATCAAATCAAAAACTTACTTTAGCTTTTCATCTAAAACAAAATTAATTTCCTATTATCACTGTAAAGCTGCTTTGAAGCAATCTGTGTTGTGAAAAGTGCTATATAAATGAAGGTGACTTGACTTAAATATTTGCAAAACCCTACAGACAGATGTAAAGGGTGACCAATATGATTTATTGAATCATATCAAAATGAATTTTTTAGACCATTCCCAAAGTGAGTATACATTATTCACAGCCTTTCAGGTACCTTTGTAGTTGATCTTGAAGCCTATAGATCCCACGCTTTCATCAGACTGGAGGTGAAGCCACATCTGATGGGTCATGCTAACAATGAGGTCGGGAACAAAGCTGCCTGTCAGACTGAAGAGAAGGGAGAGATTAGACAAAAATAAACAAAACAGAGGCACATCGCACTGAAGGTACACTACCAGACAAAGGGTTGAGCACACCTACGCATTCTTTATTGCTATTTTGCATATTTTAGAATAACACCATGTCCTGTCCAGATGCGATGCGTATAAGACTTCAGTGATCTGGTTAGGACACTGTGTAATACTAAAGTTGTCAAAACTAAGAATTAGTTTCACTATTATTTATAGTAATGTATAATATATTACAATAATTTATTTCATGAAAAATTGTTTTGTATAGGAATTCATTCATAGGCACAATTTATATTTGTCTACAAAATATTTCAAGATCATAAGTCTTCAAGATTTTCAGAATCATAAATGCCTAATATTTGACTGGTAGTTTACTGATATGTACTAACTAACTATGAAATGAGTCTGAAACTAGTATCTCGTATTACGCAGCACTGGGAAGTACCGTCATTCTTCATGACTTAAAAGGGTTAGTTCATCCAAAAATGAAAATTCTGTCATTAATTACTCTCCCTCATGTTGTTTTAAACCCGTAAGACTTTCGTTCATCTTCGGAACACAAATGAAGATATTTTTGATGAAATCTGAGAGCTTTCTGTCCCTCCATTGACAGCTACGCAACTACCACTGACGCTTCAAAAAGTTCATAAAGAGATCGTAAAACTCTCGAGTGATCGAGTGGTTTAGTCCAAATTTTCTCAAGAGACTCGATCGCTTTATATGATGAACAAATTGAATTTAGGCTTTTATTCACATATAAACATTCAACCTGCTTGACGTGCAAAAACAAAATTCATTGGTTTTTTAGAAGCTCAAACGTGCTGCGTAACACGAGAATGAACCTCACTGGTTCTTTAGAAGCTCAAACGTCCTGCGTAACACGAGAATGAACCTCACTGGTTCTTTAGAAGCTCAAACGTCCTGCGTAACACGAGAATGAACCTCACTGGTTCTTTAGAAGCTCAAACGTCCTGCGTAACACGAGAATGAACCTCACTGGTTCTTTAGAAGCTCAAACGTGCTGCGTAACATGAGAATGAACCTCACTGGTTCTTGCGGAAGCTCAAACGTGATGCGTAACACGAGAATGAATCTCATTGGTTCTTTAGAAGCTCAAACGTGCTGCGTAACATGAGAATGAACCTCACTGGTTCTTGCGGAAGCTCAAACGTGATGCGTAACACGAGAATGAACCTCATTGGTTCTTGCTGAAGCTCAAACGTGATGCGTAACACGAGAATGAACCTCATTGGTTCTTGCGGAAGCTCAAACGTGATGCGTAACACGAGAATGAACCTCATTGGTTCTTGCGGAAGCTCAAACGTGATGCGTAACATGAGAATGAATCTCATTGGTTCTTGCGGAAGCTCAAACGTGATGCGTAACATGAGAATGAACCTCATTGGTTCTTGCGGAAGCTCAAACGTGATGCGTAACACGAGAATGAACCTCATTGGTTCTTGCTGAAGCTCAAACGTGCTGCGTAACACGAGAATGAACCTCATTGGTTCTTGCTGAAGCTCAAACGTGCTGCGTAACACGAGAATGAATCTCACTGGTTCTTGCGGAAGCTCAAACGTGATGCGTAACATGAGAATGAACCTCATTGGTTCTTGCTGAAGCTCAAACGTGATGTGTAACACGAGAATGAACCTCATTGGTTCTCTCGAGTCAAGCGAACATGCTCGAGCTTCCATTTGCCACAACTGATGTGTGAGTTGATGAATCTTTATATGTGAATAAAAGCCTAAATTCAATCTGTTTATCATATAAAGTGGTCGAGTCTCTTCAGAAAATTTGGACTAAACCACTCAATTCATATGGATTAGTTTTATGATCTCTTGATCAAAGTGGTAGTTGCGTAGCTGTCAATGGAGGGACAGAAAACTCTCAGATTACATCAAAAAGATCTCCATTTGTGTCCCGAAGATGACCGAAAGTCATACGGGTTTTGAACGACATGCGGGTGAGTAATTAATGATAGAATTTTTTATTTTTGGGAAATCCCTCCAAAGGAGGAAAACAAACATTTGAATAGTTTCTGAAGACGTAACATGATTATTTACACTAGTAGGATATTCAAAATTCATTGTTGTTCCTGGTATATCATTCATCTATCAAACAACCACTGCCCAGAGCATAAAGAATATTGATTCAGGAACAGCCAAGAATGTCCTACCTGTGTAAATTATGCATCATCTTACCGTCACAGACTGTGGATAAGAAACTCACACTTGCAAGATGGTTTTCGGGTCTCCAACTTCCCCTCCATCACCGATGGTTAGTGTGTCATATCCCAGTTCTAGGTCAAACTCCTCAAAGTTAATCTGAATCACCTGTCGGCAGAAATGAGGCATAATGCTTAGTGATGTGTCAAATGAACTGAATTAAACTTTATGGCTCTTGCATAATTGAATCCTGTCAGAGAGAGAAGTCTGTTGAAACTCGCTTTACTGAATTTCGTGGAGAATAAAGAAACTTCACCATTATTAGAAAATAAAAGTTTCCAGAAAACGCTTATACTCGAGTTTGCTTTGAGCGTTCAAGCATGACGAAGTTGCCTCTACTGAACAAACATCATACATCATTATTTTATATACACCAAATGTACTAGACGTTATTTTTTTTAAAGTGCCCAACAGAAGAATGCAATCATAACTCAACCAGTCAAGGTTATTATTGTTATAAGTACTATGTTCTCAGCGATTACTGCTTAAATGAAGACATTTTTACATTTTATTGCCCGCCTTTTGTACTTCCAGCTTTCTCTCAGTCCTGTGGGAAACTGATCCTTATGAAAGAAAAAAATCCATATGTAAAAGTCAGACTAATTATACCCATTACACATAGCACAATCAATTGATTCATTCAAATGTAGTTATTTCAAGACTAGAGCATCTCTTGGATAATTGGGAGTTTGGAAAGGAGGATCAAGGCTTTAGAAACAGGGATTAGAGGTGTGGAAAGAGCCACAGGCATATGGAGAGGCCTGAACTTTCTATATTGATTAACCCATTGAGAGGTACTGGGTGGAATTAGTTGCCATGACGATGAGCCCTTTACCATGGCCAGGGCTTAGAAGGTATGGATGTATGAGAGCTACTTAGGACTGATGATTGATGCTCAGACGGCATCTCGGCACAGATAATAAAGTTGTTTTGTCCATGTAACTGAATACAAAATACTCCAGAGTCCCTGTCTCACTAAAGGTCACCAAATAACTAATTCAGCTCTACCACGGCAGAGATGCAGGACTGAACAGCTGGGAATGAGACTTGAGAGGGCTGATCTTAGATCAGTTTCTTCTCTGGATTTCTAATATTAAAATAATCTGTAAATCTGATCTCAGAACAGGCACACATCAAAACAGGAACTGTCTGGCTGCGGTTGTCATGGCGATTGGAGTCATAAGATTTTGCTTTTGTTGGAGAGTGAGGTTCTGAGTGAGTATTGAATTGCAAAGAAATAAGGTAATAGAGCCGAATTATGACTTTACCATGGAGCAGAAAGGCCAGTGAAAATGCTCCAGTGCTTTTACTGATATACACAGGCAGGTCTATTTCATTAAAAATGAAAATGCGTCATTGTGACAGGTGTTTGTTTTAAAAGCCAGTCCAGAATCACTGTTCGGAAAATTCATCTGGTTTGGCCTGATGCAATTCAAACAAGTGTAAGAAAAAGAAGTGCAGAGTCCCCATGAAATCAAAATTGCCAAAATAATTTTTGGCTTTTAGTATGAATATGTTACTGTTATCTATAAGCTAGTGTGCTCCAAAACACAAATTCACATTTAGAAGATATAAGCATTCAAAACCTACAGTCTCACTTCTGCCAATATTGATCAATAATTTTGATGACATCACTCTGCACTTCAGCTTCTCATCAGATTTCCTGTCCAATCAAATGCTCTCTAGAATCTGAAGCCCCCCCCTACATTATAAACAGACGCTGAAGCTGTGGCTGAAATCTGTCACTTGTTCACACATTTACTATTTTCTACATGGTGAATGGCACATCGTACACTATATAGGGGATAGGGAGCGATTCAGACTGTGCACTATATAGGGGATAGGGAACGATTTAGACAGTGTAAACATGCTTTCCATTGGTGCAAATGGAGTCTGGTTTCACGTTAGTGTCATGCGAACCACCCAGCTCCGTTCCAGAGACATGATAGCACAGAGCGGATCACATGATCGAGTCGCCGCAGACCAGAAAACGTATCGGATCCTTTGAATTCTACACAGAATGATATTTTAAAGTGATATGGAGGAGATTAGGATGAGAAACGGTTAGAGATTAGGAGGAAACTGCAGCTTTACCGAGCTCAACGGCTCTGGCCGAGCTGTCATATAAAGTAAACGCTATTGGCTATTTTAAAAAAGGGGAGGAGCTGTCCGATAATGCTACACATTTCAAGGCACTTCAGTGGGGCTTTAAGTATGTATAACCAGACAGTAATGTATAAACTGTAAAAATAAAATAAAATATGTACATAAATAATATAATGTCCTCACAAAAATGGGATTTTCTGGCTTATTTGTGACAGAGCAGGTCAGTAGCGACATTTACATGGATTGTAATGGCACTAGAAGCACAGTTGGAATAAAAAAAAGAGACATGTAACCAAGTCAATTGGAATCAATCGGCCAAATCCGATTAAAATTTCATTTGGATTGTAAGGGGTGGTTTAAACCGATTCTAATCCGATCGTGAGGACCCTAACATAACATAAAATAACATACATAACATAACATAACATAACATAACATAACATAACATAACATAACATAACATAACATTTATTAGATTAATTTCTGAAGGATCATATGACACTGATGGCTTTGTTTCAGCTTTGTTTTCTTTTTTTTTTTTAAATATATTTTAAAATAGAATTGATTTCTGTAATGGCTGCTATTTTTAATTTTTAATTTGTAATAATTTCACAATATTATTTTTTTTTACTGTATTTTTGATCAAATAAATGCAGCTTTGGTGAAATCTTACCGACCACAAACTTTTGAACAGTTCAGTGGCAAAAATATATAATAATATTTTTTTTTGTGATGTACTGAAATGAAAATTCTGTCTGCACTTGGCTGAACGAACACCAAACCCAAAAATGTACTTATTTTTATAATTATTATTTCTTATTTTAAATAAGTGTTTTGTATAATTTTATTAATATTAGACTTTTTAATTGCATTTAATAATTTTAATGAATCTGAATTTAAAAGACAATACAATAAAATATCCACACTTTTATTTAAATTAACACCAAAATTGGACAAAAAAATATATTAAAAATCGTATATTTTCAGACTTTTTTTGGTGGCTAAAATTTCAGTGCATCCCTAATATTGTGGGTTCAACATTCAAGTCTAAGCACAAAGAACGGATTCCAAACACACAAACATGTACCAACACCCACATACACAAGGGGTCTTCCTCAAGGTGAAAGCAGAAAACAAGCTGCCAGGATGTCAAGCTCCCATAGTGCTGTTCGTAGTGTCATTTCCCCCAATTAAGTTCACAGAGATGGGATTTCTAGTTTCTCTAAGCCAGGCTACTTCAACTGTCACACAATCCTGCTGGGATTTACTGCCAGCACAGACTCGTGGCTGCAGTATCACCCAAGCATTTCACAGATGCAGTTTAAAAACAAGAATGAGAGCGCAAGCCATCACTTGACCGCTGGTCAGAATATTACAAAGTTGAGTGTTAAGAGTGTTATACTTTAAACTCTGATCGTCCAGGTCAATGTATGACAGAACGCTCAACAGCAAGTGCGTCATAAGCAAATAATCATATATATATGATCATACTTTAATCAGATCATGTTGCTGCACTTGAGGTTTGTCAAGATGATTTTACATCTGTGTTTGTCATGCTTAAAAACACCCTTAAAATGAAATAAAAACAGTAAAACTAAAGCACTGTCATCTGCTTTTTACTTTAGTTCAAAACGGTGTTCTGTTTTTTTTCTTGTCCTAAAAGCTTTATATAAATATGAATATGAAATATTTTATTACCATCATGTTCACTTTCTTCTGTTCACTGAATTTTCAATCATGTCACTCAAATGAGACTATTTCAGTAGTTTTACCTGGAGCAGTGTTTCAGTAATATCATGTCAGCCCTTCAGCACACGCGAGCTGTCAAATCAGGACCATGTCAGACGACAGAACTGATGAACAAAAGTCACAGCCTCAGAAAGACAGGCAACGAATGCAGTTTGGTCAAATAAAAGACATTTGCAAGAAAATGTAGTTCAAAATCAAAAAAGCATGAACTAAACTGACTTCTTTACTCCATTAGTCTGTATTAAAAGCAAGCGGCAACCTTCCGGTCTCTCTTTTGAAAATGCCCAACTTTATAGCAGAAAAATATGTTTACAGCCTGGTACAAAAAGTGGTTTTGGTCTATATAGCTAATTTTGCCCTTCATGACAACTGTGGGGGGGGGGGGATTTTTTTTATAACTCATCTGTTTAAATTATATTAAGCCTTAAAGTTCTGCATAATTAAGGGCGTGGCCACTTGACTGACAGGTGGATTGCCGCTGATCCTACTAGCCGTTTGTCAACGAGGCACCTCAGCTCCACCCACGTCCCGCCTCTTTGCCCATTTTCGGTTATCCGGGAGTGACGCGCTGCCAAGATGGCGACGACCGGCTTAGCCCACTTTGGGCTTCAAAAATGCTCTTCAGAAACCTACGGGTGACGTCACGGACACTATGTCCATTGTTTTATACAGTCTATGATTAAAAGCAGCAAATTCAACATTGGCTGAACTATTTGATGCAAATAATGGTTTGAATATTTACATGATCACAGGCGGTGACAACAGGGCCTTAAAATCCCAGATTCAATTTTCAGTTTCTCTTCAAAACATCAAAACGGGTCTGCTTTGGTTCTGGCTCCCTGAAGGACAGTAATACGCCATGAAGAATCATACATTTTCCTTTCATCGCTGATAGTGAAAAGCTATTAGTAAAAGATTTAAAGCCCCTGATGTAAGTGTGAGGTGTGGAAAAAATACATCCTGAAAACAAGCCTCTGGATATCCCATTATTGAAAAAGATAAAAGCCATGATTGAAAATATTATACAACAACTATTGTATAGGGTTGTCAAAAGTACAATAATAAATGTTAAAAAGATAGCAGCCTTTTTGCAGTTCTGCTCTGTGAAGAGCGTCAAAGGTTTCTTTTTGCAGCGTTGAGCATTCACAGCCAATCACAGACATGTCTGTTGAGTGCATGAATGCAACGGCCAATCAGAGGTGTTTAAAGGGATAAGGGAATGAAAATTCTGTCATTAATTACTCTCCCAAACCCGTAAGACCTTCGTTCATCTTGAGACGTGAAGAAACTGTTGAATAAAGTCGTTATTTTTGTTTGTTTTTGCACACAAAAGTATTCTCGTCGCTTCATAACATTAAGGTTGAACCACTGGAGTCACATGGACTATTTTAACAATGTCTTTCCTGCCTTTCTGGGCCTTGAAAGTGGTAATTAAATTGCTGTCTATGGAGGGGTCAGAGAGCTCTCGGATTTCATCAAAAATATCTTAATTTGTGTTCCGAAGATGAACGAAGGTCTTACGGGTTTGGAACGACATGAGGGAGAGTAATTAATGACTGAATTTTCATTTTTGGGTGAACTATCTCTTTAAGTTAGTCAGAATCTACTCAAAACAACAGATATTGTTCAGTTCGGCCCGCTCAGAAATCGCTCTGTTATAACCAACAAAGTACAGCTGAACTGAAGTGATATCAGCTTCACTGATTATAATGTAGCGCTCGTTTTCTCTATATAACCCATTCATAATTTAAAAGTTTTATTGCAAAGTTTCAGGACTGACAACCCTGATAAAACTGAATCTGAAATTGCGAAGTTTGGCAACGGACGGGACAAACAAATCTGGTGTCAAAATAGATCCGTACATTAAGTTTGCCACTTGTTCTGTTTCTTTTTCATTCTATTACTAACTTTTCATTAGATTTTTAAAATTATTTTGTAATTAATTTTTATGGTACCAAGAACCGTGAAATTTGAGTTTTATTAATTATTAATTTATTTTACTTTTTTTATTTTCTTTTTCTCAGTTAAATTTTCTTTATCATTATTTAATATTAGCTGTTTCCACTCAAATTTAAGTTTGTTTTTTTCAACAAAAATTATTTATTAAATAAAATGGAAGACAAGAAAAGCAAAGACAACTTAGATTAGAAAATAGAATTTATTCCTTTAATGGCGGATATTTTAATTTGTAATAATTTCACAATAGTACTTTTTAAAAAAAAATGTTTACTATTTTTTTGATCAAATAAATGCAGCTTTGGTGACCACAAGCTTTTGAACAGTATATGCAGTAGCAAAAAACGTAAATAATTGTTTTTTTTGTGATGCACCAAAATGAAAATTCTGGATGCACTTGGCTGAAAACCGAACCCAAAAAATGACTTTTTTTAAAATATAATTATTATTTAACTTATTTTAAATTAGTTTCCCTTTTAGTTGGTCACGTTCGACGTATGTCGGACGTCACCGACGAATTGGGATCACTTCTGGGAGCCCCTATCAGCTTCGAGTGTATAGAGAACGGGCCAATGGCCATTGGCGTGCGAGATTTGCATCTCGCGCTCCGCCCCGCATTGCGGGTATAAAGCGGAAGGAGATGCAGCGCACCTTTGTCATTCACTTCGGAGCCGAACAGGTATCCATGAAGACTGTTCCTGCTACAGCAGAGAGAAAGAGAGAGAGCGAGAGAAGAGGCTTTTGTGCTGGGAGAGAAGGCATGTTCAGTGACGACCGCGAGCTCACTGAAATCGGTGAAATACTGCTGTTCTTACAGCATTCTGCAACACAGCAACTGTGTCCGGCGTCTGCTTCCACCTGGCGTGGAGACCCACGCCACCCATCCAAGGCCTGTAAGTTCTCCTCCAGTCTGACTGGGAAGGCTTACAAAGCTTGTGGACAGGCTGCGTCTGCCTTGCATGCCATGGCGTTGCTCCAGGTACACCAGGCCCAGGCACTCATGGACATGCACGAGGATAGGCCTGACCCAGAGCTCCGGACGGCGACGGACCTCGCCCTCCAGGCGACGAAAGTCAGGCGATGTCCACTCTTGTGGTCCAGGAGTGACATCTCTGGCTCAACCTGGCCGATATGAGGGAGACCGATAAGTATCGGTTCCTGGACTCCCCCATTTCCCAGGTTGGGTTGTTCGGCGACGCGGTCGAGAGCTTTGCCCAGCAGTTCTCGGCCGTCCAGAAGCAGACGGAGGCCATCAAGCACATCCTGCCCCGGCGGTCAGCTGCTGCCCAGCCGCCGGCCGCAGCTCCTCCACCTGCTCCCGCCCCAGCCCAGCAGCAGCCTCCACCAGGGCAACGGCGTGGAGCCAGCCGCGGGAAGGCCGTCCAGCCCGCTCAGGCCACTGCCAAGCCAGGTGGCAAGCGCCGTCGCAAGAGACCCTGAGACGGGCCACCCAGAGATGGAGGAGACAGCTCTTCAGGAGGTGGTGACAGCACCGCTCCTTCTCCCGGAGGAGGGCAGGGAGAGAATTTTTTGTTCATGTTTCTGGCCTTCGTGCCAGTGGTACCCAAAACTTCAGAAAAAGAGCTGTTTCTAAAATCTCTGGGTGCCAAGAGAGCGCGCTTGGCGGTGTACGATGCTCCCATGCCTTGTCACCCTCCGGTGCCTCTCTTATCGCCAGCAGGGGGTGCTGGCTGTGTCCAGGACGCACACAAGGGGCCTCCGCACACCCATGCACCCCCTCAGCGGAAGCAGGTAAGTGTTGCATTGCACACTCAGACCCCACTTCGGGCCGCTATGCCGTCCGAGTCGGGTCCCTGCATTCCGCCGCGCTGCCCCGCCGCGGGTACGTCTGTGGTGCCGTTGGTCCCGCTGGTTCGGTCGCTGGGAGCCTGGCTAACGCTTCCCAGCCCGTCCCGCTGGCTCATCCGTACTATCAGACTCGGCTATGCGATTCAGTCCTCCTCTGGAGTCAGAAGCATCTGAGGTCGCTTCGTGTCACTCATATTCCGGGCCTGCTCAATCGTGCAGCCGACGAGCTCTCACGACAGCAAGTGCTCCCAGGAGAGTGGAGACTCCATCCCCAGGTGGTCCAGCTGATCTGGAGTCGCTTCGGGACCGCACAGGTAGACCTGTTTGCCGCCCCGGACACGTCTCACTGCCAGTTGTTCTATTCCCTGACCGGGGGGACCCTCCTGCAAGAAGGGTTGGAGCGAAGGCTGTCTCCCTCCACCCTCAAAGTGTATGTTGCCACTATCGCCGCAAATCACGACATGGTTGATGGTAAGTCCTTAGGAAAGCACGATCTGGTTGTCAGGTTCCTGAGGGGGGCGAGGAGATTAAATCTGCCTCGCCCTCACTCTATACCCTCTTGGGACTTATCTCTGGTGCTAACCGCATTGCAGAGGGCTCCCTTTGAACCTTTGCAGTCAGCAGAGTTAAAAATCCTGTCTTGGAAGACAGTACTCCTGACTGCATTGGCTTCCATCAAGAGGGTAGGGGACCTGCAGGCATTTTCGGTCGATGAATCGTGCCTGGAATTCGGGGCGGGTAACTCTCATGTAATCCTGAGACAGCGGCCCGGATATGTGCCCAAGGTTCCCACCACTCCCTTTCGGGATCAGGTGGTGAACCTGCAAGCGCTGCCTTCGGAGGAGGCAGACCCAGCCCTGGCTTTTCTCTGTCCCGTTCTGCGGACTTACGTGGACAGAACGCAAAGCTTCAGGACCTCAGAACAGCTCTTCATCTGTTACGGAGGCCAGCAGAAGGGAAAGGCTGTCTCCAAGCAGAGGATGGCTCACTGGATAGTGGATGCCATCGCCTTGGCGTATGAAACCCAAGGCGTGCCTTGCCCGCTCGGGTTGAGGGCCCACTCCACCAGGAGTGTGGCCTCTTCCTGGGCGCTGGCGCACGGTGCTCGCTGACAGATATATGTAGAGCTGTGGGCTGGGCGACACCTAACACGTTCGCTAGATTCTATAGCCTCTGTGTAGAGCCGGTTTCTTCCTGTGTGCTCGCTTCAAATAGCCAGTAACGCCGAAGGGCCCGTTCTAGTGTCGGCTTGCTGTGCCATTCCCCTCCTCATGGACCGGATACGTGCGCTGATATGCTCCAGTCGAGTTCCCCAGAACGGTGAACCCTGTTGAGTCCTCCGCAACCCGCGGCAGTCAGACGTGGCGGAGCATCCGACGCCAGGTCTAACACTCGTATGCATTGGTGGAACTTGTGTTAGGCTGGGTATCCATATGTTGTGACCCCTACGGCGGTCCCATATGTGTATTCTTCCACGGTACGGCTCCCTACGGCGAGCCCGTGTCTTTCCCTTGGCAGAGCTCGCTCTGCCATCTCTGTGCGGTGTAGTTTCCCGCCTGCATTGGCCGGGGCCACCCCTGGGACTTCCGTATGTTGTACTGCCCACGGCCAGTCCATACGTGTATATTCCACATGATACCTCCCTACGGGTAGGATGTGGCTTCCGCAGCGGCCCCCCTGGGGCACGCTTTCCCAGCGTTATCCAATACTCTGCTGAGTGGGTCTTGCGGAACAGCAGCAGTGACTCTCCCTGCGTGAGTTCTCCGCCCCAAACAGACGGGGGTCTGAGGGGCTTTTGCTGGGCGCTGGAAGTGGTAGTAACTGTGGCGTTTTCCATAGGGATCCCAATTCATCGGTGACGTCCGACATACGTCGAACGTGACCGACTGAAAGGGAACGTCTCGGTTACATATGTAACCCTCGTTCCCTGAAGGAGGGAACGGAGACGTACGTCCCGTCGCCACAGTTGCTGTACCATCACTGCATGGCCGAGTCACTAGTTCGGCTCCTCAGTGAAAAACAAAGGCGCGCTGCATCTTCTTCCGCTTTATACCCGCGATGCAGGGCGGAGCGCGAGATGCAAATCTCGCACGCCAATGGCCATTGGCCCGTTCTCTATACACTCAAAGCTGATAGGGGCTCCCAGAAGTGATCCTTCAGGGAACGAGGGTTACATACGTAACCGAGACGTTTTTTTGTATAGTTTCTTTAATATTAGACTTTTTGATTAAATTCAATAATTTAAAAAATATCTGAATTTAAAACAAATACAAGCCAATAAAATAAAATAGCCACACTTTTATTTAAAATAACACTAAAATTGGACAGAAAATATATTAAAATAATATATTTTTTAATCATTATTTGATATTAGCTGATTCTACTCTAATATAAAAGTTTTTCCCCAACAAAAAAATGAATTAATAAATAAAAGGGAAGACAAGCAAAGACAACTTAAATTGAACAGTCAGAACATGGATGAGAAGACATATATTTCTGCCTGTCATGATCTGACCTTTGATGCTCCCTCTGAGGTTAATGCCCAATCTGGGCATCAATCTCCAACCAAAGACCAATGGGGCGACAGCATTTCAGTTTCTGCTTGATAAACCAGGTCATGCTCCATTCAGGATGGACAACTGAACTCTGAAAAACAACCATCTATGCACAAATGCACAAAGTCACGTTTTGAATGCAACTCAACGGCTGTAAATGTGAATGATGGACATAATTTGGGCCTTATTCATTAACCAATTTATGTGTGAATCGCACATAAAACAATTTCATCATAATTTGTCCCTTTGAATTCAATGCATGTACTGTATTTATCAACAAATTACACAGAAATTCGTTCTGCTTGTGAATAAGGCCAAATGTGTGCCTGATGCAATGGCCTTGATTCTATATGCATGGCGAGCTCTGAGCTAAGCAGAGTTAACAAATCCTTTGGTAAACCAGTGATCCGTTTATTATTTTCGTTATCTCCGTTTGAACAAAAAGCAAACAACAAAAAGAAACCAAACTGACATTGTATCCTACATTCCCACAATCCAAAAGTGCCACAATGGACTCTAAATTGAATCAAGCCCCGACACCATTCAAGTCACTCTCGCCAAGGTTAAAGAACAGAGTGCAATATAAATAAATTACCACCCTAAAATTGTCTGCCAAAAATAAGTGAGCAATAGTCTGTAACAGATAATTAGCAATTGCTCACTTGGTACAGGGTGTACGCTGCTGTATTTAAATCTCTGATCTGATGTCACCTTTGTGCTGCAAATGCATTTCTCTTCTGTAGATGAATGACTTTTGCCACATGCTTTTTCCATAATTTAGTAAAACCCACCAATTGTACTTTCTGAAAACATTTTAAAATTAGTACAAAGCTATAATTGCAACACATGGCAATTGCTTTTCAGAACAGGTAAAACGTGGACAAGCACATTAGGGTTAGCACCATGGGTGAATATGGGTTCAAAAAGCACATATTAAAAAAAGGCATTGGAGACCGGGGCTAGTCGTCACACAGGTGGTCAGCCTAATGTACTCATCCCCATTTTACCTATTCAAAACATCATTTGCCATTTGTTGCAATTATAGTCTTGTATTTCTGTTGGGCAAAACAACAGTTTAATATATTTGTATGCTACCTATTTTAGTTGTTTAATAAATGGCATTTCATCTTACTGTTTACGTTTGCTAAAATTCAAGGACAGCAACCTTGAGCTTGTGAAAGGCGCTTTATAAATCAAAAGTATTATTATTAGTAGTAGTAGCAGTAGTAGTAGTATTAAAAAAGCCTATAATAGGCTATTTAACAGCAGGTTCCCTCATGTAGTGTGACAACATGCCCCATTAGCACAATGTGTTCACTGAACTATGTTCTTTTATGCACATTAATGGTGGAGATATAAAAAATAAAAATAAAAAAAACAAAAAAGTGTGGCTTGTAATACTGCCTGACTTAAAAAAAACAAAAAAAAAAACCTTTTATTCTTAGTGTCTACAAACTCTTTGATTTATTGAAAACAACACGCCAAGGCTGCGGGAAAACAACACAAGCGTCTCTATTCAACCTGGCAGAGTTCCAGACCTTTCAAAGTGGTCCAATGCGAACTAAAAAAAAGTAGGAACAGAAAAAAAACCCCCCCATTTCTATGGCCCACAAGGCTTTCATGCTACCCTCCATCCATCATATGATGGGAAAACATCCAGACGATTTCATCACGGCCTTCTGAACATTTAAACGGTCCTGAGAAAGTTGGGTTGTAACGGAGCGTTCAAACTCAAGCCCTGGGTGAATCGCCTGTAGAGGTTTGGGAAAATGTATCAATGAACAGTCAAAGTAGGAGACGTGAATGTTGGCATTATCAGGACCCTCTACTTTTAAAAAACGCCCCCTGAAAGTACCTGGATAAGCACATAAACCTATGAGTACATTCTAAACTGAGAAAACATTTTGTTCATTTTAATTCATTGCCTGTTTGTATCAGTCCACCGCAGTCAATCTCAGAGACCTTGACTTGAGGTTAGGAAGAATTTTCTGGGTTTTTGTTTGTTGCACTCAATAGATCTGCTATTTCAAGACGAATTGCAATGTTAGTGAGTCACATCACCTGAAATCAATTGCAAGGTCCTGCGACGACAATACAGACATAGCTGAAGTGAGAGAACCATTTACAAAAAAAAGTGAGACCAGTGAACTTTGAAAAAACTGCAGTGTAGCCAATGAAGTCTGATTCTTGAGAATGACTCTTATGATCTGGTTCTTTTAAGTGAATCAAAGAAATATGGTATAACTAGCGAAGAGTGATTCATAAGCTATTGACTCTTACGAAACAGTCCGTTTTAGTGAATCAAAACCTTAAAGCTCAACCAATAAAGTCCAATTCTTGAGTGACTGACTCTAATGAGATCAAAAACGTATCAAGACAGGGTTTCAGACTAACATTTGAGAGCAGTGGCACCAGCACCACTCAGTTCTACAGATGGTGGCGCTGGAGGAACATTTATCATAAAGTTAATTCAATAACAAAATTACTATTGTTTTGCATTGTTTTGTTAATAAGTACAGTTACTAATAATATTACATTAATAATATTATTTTTTATTGGAAATTTAACAGTGAAGCACTCAGCTTAAATTGATATGCAGATAAAATTAACTTTTATTACAGTAATGTGCAAAAACTAAAATGTTAAATATTCTACTCTTATTAAATGTATCATTGTTCTTCTATAGTCTCACACTGAACTGACCCACAGCTTCAGTGATTATAAAAGGAGCACTCTTCACTTGTTTTCTGTGCAATTCAGTCACAATTCGAAAAGTTGAATGAATAAGCTTTCCATTGATGTATGGTTTGTTAGGATAGGACAATATTTGGCCGATATACAACTATTTGAAAATCTGGAATCTGAGGGTGCAAAAAAAAAAAAAAAGAAAAAAAATTCGCCTTTTAAAGTTGTCCAAATTAAGTCCTTAGCAATGCATATTACTAATAATAATACATTTTTGATATATTTACAGTAGGAAATTTACAAAATATCTTCATGGAACATGATCTTTACTTAAATATCCTAATGATTTTGACCCATACAATGTATTGTTGGCTATTGCCACAAATATACCCGTGAGACTTAAGACTGGTTTTGTGGTCCAGGGTCACAGATTAGGAAAGGGGAGTGGAAAAAGTGCTCCTCTGCTGCCATCTACTGGTTATAGTGTTAATTTCATGTCTTTTTTAAAATGTTTTCCACAAAGTGTTAGTTTTCCTACAGGTTTAAACTTTTAGTTTTACAAATCATCACATTGAAAATAAATAACATTAAAATTGGATAATATTTAGAGCTTTGAAGTGCTGGAAAAGGGTAAAGTACTTGAAAGCCCTCGAAAAGTGCTTGAATTTCACTTTAAAAAGGTTGAACAAACCCTGAGATGAATAATGTAAAAACAAAAAACAACAAAAAAAACATTCGGCTATTTCTGCCACAATACCATGTGGTGTTCCTACAGTAAATCCATGGTGAATGTTGGTGATTTGTGGACTGAAACCCTTGACCTTCGTTCATGGCTCAATGTTTCTCCTGGTTTCCACATCAGCTCTGTTTGATCTGTTATCTGTGGTTTATAACCACAGTTATAAAGTGCCGAACGCTTCACACTAGATCTAGCAGTAGTGATGTTATTAATTCTGTGGTGAATTCAGACGCTTTCTCACTGGATCTCCCAGCGCTGTGTAGAAACGGTGTGACCTCTAACAAAATTTTGTAGCACCTGCAGGAAAAAAGGTCGCAAAATGCAACCATTTGGTCGCAGTCTGGAGCCCTGAAAGAGATTGAGCTGGTTCTTCTTAGTGAATTCAAAACAAGTTAATTTCGTCACGTGTCTCATTTTTGCTTTATATTTATTAAATCGCAATAATCCGCATTTCTACAAATTTATTCAAATATTTATTTTTCGAACTCAAAAGAATCATTAATAGAACCAGAATCATTAAGACGAATCAGAACAACTTTTGATTCCTTATGATCACTCCATTCTCTGTTCTCCACTGAATTCTCCACCCTACACAAGTAACATCTCTCTCTTCCTCTCTCTCACACAGATTCACATATTTATACACTGATTATCGCCCTACACACATTCACACACTCATATTGACTTCCCTCAACGTAGCTCTTGCGGGGGTGCATCTCAAAACGTTGGAATTAAACTGAAGTCTGGCTATAAAATCCACAAGAGCAATAAAACAGACACTTTTCACCTTTATACACACATAACTAACAAAGCCCATCATGCAGTTCCCTATAAAAGCACAAGGGCTTTGCGAGGAAGAAGGGATGGATAGGGAGGTGTTTGTAGGGGGCAAGGCCACAATAACGTGCAAAAAAAGACAAGGGAGGAGGCCAGGAGCAATCGCACAGAAGGCCAGGAGAGACAGGGCAATCAAAGGATCGGACATGCATGCACTCTCTCTCTCTCTCTCTCTCTCTCTCTCTCTCTCTCTCTCTCTCTCTCTCTCTCTCTCTCTCTGAAAGAGCGACAGCATCACCACAGGCCCTGTACAAGAAGCTGAGCCGAGTCATGGCAGAATACTAATGCCAACCTGTTGACCACAGTCAGGGCTCGACAATAAGGACTGCTCAATGGACAGGGCCAGAAAATATGACGCACGGGACAGTTGACGGAACTGTCACTAGCCTGATCGGGCCAATGCTGCATCGTCATGAGAGTTTATCATTTGCAAGCGTTTTAAAGCCTTGCCAATTTAAATGTTAGTGTGTAATGTTGCTGTTTAAGCATGAAAAATGTTTAATAAGCACCATGTCAGTCCAAAGGGAAGTATTCGCTATATCAGTGTCGCTGTTTCTGAACTCCCTGAAACGCCTCCATTGTAGTCTTGAGTTTTATTCCGGGAATGAATACGTCACAATATTCCTCATTTAAATAATTTCCGCATATGCAAAATAAAGGGCCGGGGCCTGGTTGAGTTAGTTAGTAGTGTGTTGAAACTGGCAGTTATGGTAAGGGGCGGGACATTTCCCAAACACAGACCAATTCCCTGACCAATCACAGCACACTGCTCCAGCCGACCAATCAGAGCACATTGTGCTTTTCAGAAGGAGGGGCTTCATAGAGACAGGAACTAAACAGAGCGTTACCGACAGACTGGGAAGAGAGGAGCTGCTCTCAACAAATATGTGAAAAATAAGGTGTTTTTTGAACATTGATTGAAGCATGAAAACCCAGATTTCACTTTGGACAGCAAGTGGTACATCAAGTACCAAAAGTGTTCATCATACAAAATTGAATCTCAATGGCTTCATGCGCTCAATAGCGATAGATTCTATTTAAACTATGTAAAAATAGCAGTATTTTCTTTGCAATAAGTGTAAATAGTAGTTAGATGCTATTTATACTTACAGTATAAATAGTGGCAGATACTATTGCCACCTCAGTGTTGTTGTACATTAAACGGTATGCAATAATAACATAAGTAAATGATTATATTTATTAAAATTATTAAATGGATGCCGCCTTATTGGGACAATAAAGCCCTCCCTACACCCCTAACACTAACCGATAAACACTTTATTATTAAACAAGACACTTTGTTTCCACTTTCCGAATATTTTCTGCATTTTTATTGAAAATAAATGCCTTTCTGATCTGAAAGGAGTAGAGCGAGTTCAGCAAAAGGTGGATTCGAACTTGAGTTGATTTGCGTCAAAATGTTCTGCCGTGTGCCTTACCTCTACACTATTGCTACTGTTGGCAGTCCAGTGTCTTCCGTAATTTTGTCTGGCCCAACCAGACGTCAATGGGTGGAGTTAGTGTAAATAGCCTCTGCCAACAAGCCGGGCTATTTGCACTTAGTGTAAATACACACTCTGTTTAAATATTAAAGTGCCCCTATTATGGCATTTGAAAAGTTCCTATTTTTGTTTTGGGAGTCCCCAACAACAGGTTTACATGCATGCAAGGTCAAAAAACACTGTCATTGTCTTATAATATGCATTTATTTTTACCTTATTTGCTCAACGACACCCAAAGGATTCACTCAACGATTAATTTTTCCAAACCCCTCCTTTGCGTGACGCTAATCTGCGGCTAATCTGCTTTATTCAGGTGCACGTGTGGGAACTGTGTCAAAATGCCAAGCGAGGCTGAAAATGCAGGCAATATGCTAATGTTTGGTCTTGACGTCACAACGAAAAGGCTTGGGATTCATTTTAAAAGCGATTTGTTTAATTGACTCAGAGTCGACTCTTACTTTTGAGAGACAATAACTTTATATACGGTGCACTTTCAGATTTAAAACTTTGCAGGATGTTTTCTACACTACATGGAAGGTAATATTCAAAAATCTATAATGGGGCACTTTAAAGAAGACACAAAAGAGAACTCAATTCCGTACTCGTGCGCTGTGTGCGAACACACATCCGAGGTGCAACAAGACAGACAACAAGCTATTTGAACATAGAATCATGAAACAACATTGATCTTGTAACACCTAACTGTTATAGAATATAAAAGGCATTATGACATTATCAAGCATACATTTTTGCTCTTACCTTGTTTAGGTTGCTGGCTGTGATGATCCACACACACTGCGAGTTGCTCTCATACTGAATGGGGAAGTTCGGTGAGGTGAAAGTCCCTGACGGACCTTGAAGATTTGATCCACACGTTTTCACTGTATAAAGGAAAAGAGAGAAAACAGTGAGAAAAACAATCAGGAATGTGCTGTTTTCCTTCAAAAACTGTCAAAGCCTAATTGGTTTCAGCTGTGGTCAGCCGCCACTTAATGTTTTCTACTATTGATTTGATAATTAGGAGGGGGAAAAAAGTCAGCGACCCCACCATCTCGAAGGATCGAGTTTCACTTACCACTCGTAATGTTTTTTGCAGGATTTGCATGGCTCATATTGGAATATAAGCCACAAGCCTCCACCAGTCATCCATGACCGTCTTAATTTGTCAACGATTAGCAATCCAATCAAATCCTCAGATGACTAACTTCATGCCGGCTAAACGAGTTAATTCGAAGCAGGCTTAGCCAAACACACTTGGGCCTGATTCGTCATCTTAATATAGAAACGTCAGTTATAATTTGCTAAGTAGACACGCTCTGGTGTTTCTCTCCCAAAGCCAGTGACAGTGATATCTTAAAATTGACGACTGCGGGTTTACACCTTCTCAAATCCAGCCTCTTGTATTTTTGCCACATTTATCATGGTTGATGTCAAAGTGACAGGGCTTTGATGAAAAGACAAGGAGGCATTATCTCCAACGGCAGCAGGTTTCCCTATCAACTCCTGACATCTTGATTGCTTTTGAAAATGAATAACTCATTATCTCAGGCAAGCACAGGGGAACCACGAGGCTCCTTCAGGCCCAAAAGCGCTCTTTTTCCTCTGAAAGTCATTCCCTCGTCAAGGGGCTCCTAATTAGAGAAGTAACCTGTGACAAGCCCTCTCCAGTCTGGCATCCGTAATAAACTTTAGCTTGAAATGATGAGGTGTTTGTGTGAAACACCTATCAACAGCAATAAGGGAGTTATAGCCTACAATAAACCTATGTGCAGCCAGGGAGAACTGAGGGCAGTGTGTTTGTGTTTGTGTGTTTATTAAAGGGCTCTTATTATGCCTTTTCATATTTTCAACTTTCTTTATAATGTTGCTGTTTGAGCATGAAAAAGGTCACTCCAGCGGGAGTTATTCTCCATATCAGTGGCACTGTTTCTGGACTCCCTGAAACGCCTCCATTGTAGTCTTGAGTTTTCTTCTGAGACCAAACACGTCACTTTATGCTAAATAAAGGGGCGGGGCCTGGTTGAGTTAGTTAACAGTGTGTTGTAACTGGCAGTTATGGTAAGGGGCGGGACATTTCCCAAACACAGAAGTGCTTGACCAATCACAACACACTGGTCCAGCCAACCAATCAGAGCACATTGTGCTTTTCAGAAGAAGGGGCTTCAAACAGAGCGTTACTGACAGACTGGGAAGAGAAGAGCTGCAACAATGGAGAATACGGCAAAAATAAGGTGTTTTTTGAACACTGATTGAAGCATGAAAACCCAGATTTCACTTTGGACAGCAAGTGGTACATCAAGTACCAAAAGTGTTCATCATACAAAATTGAATCTCAATGGCTTCATGCTCTCGACAGCCAATAATTCACTGCACTAAAAACATTGTGGTTGGCACAAATCATATTTATCCCTGTTGAAAGTGATCTCTTATTTAATGCAGTCTGAGTCACATATAAAATAAAAAACTAAGAGAATAAGAATATAAAAGCAAAACATATTTTTCCCCTAGATTAAATAACTGTCTACTGAATAAAGCAAATTATTTAAATATATGGAAAATGTATACTTTTTTTAATGAAATAAAGCAAACAGCATATCTTTTTTTCAGCATAATATTAAATAAACGTATTATATTATACAGTATTTTGCTGCTGACTGTGGCTGTCAACAGCATAACATAATTGTGCTAATAATTAATGTTTGTTTCATTGTATTAAATGAATTTAACATTGTTTCCCCTGCTGTCAATGACCCACCAGTTGCAAAGTAATGTGAAAGGTCTGTTCTAGCAAGGCTTTACAATGACCTCTAATTCACCTGTTTAATCACTATATACTTTTTAAAAACCCCAAAATGAAAGGGAGCGCAAAGCGAGGATCGTCAGGTGTCGGGCCCATTAAATGGATCACCTGAAATTTATGATTAACTCAGCGTACCCCTGGGGTGTCAAAACAATATATATTTATGGATCTAGGCAATTTTCTGCATGATTTCATTTAGCATCCTCTCAATTAGTTTGTGCAGCCTGTAGCTGCAGGAACAAACAGGCATGAATGTAGTGATTTAGTCGAGAGCTAAAGGTTACGGACCTGCTGTGACAGTCACACACAAACTTCACACGTGTGAGTGTGTGTGTGAGAGAGAGAGAGAGAGACAAAGTTGGAGGTGTGGACACATGCAGAAACACACTTCTCAATCTCATCCATACTGAGTGGGTTCTGGAGTGAGATGGTGGTTTTCTTAAGCCTGCGCAGTAGGTGGTCATGTTCTCTGAGCACACAGACCCCCGACGAAGGCGGCAGCTGTCCAGAACGCTGCAGGCTCTCCTTAACACAAATCTGACACAGATTGCAAGTTACTTGAGCATCACAGGATGATTTCTGTCCCTGGCTACAAGTTATTTGTGGCAACACCCATCACTCTTTCTCTCTTACAGCAGAGGGCACAGTTTTTGTTCAATATTTAATTTATGCACATTCATTTTAGTCTATTTTACTATGATATAAATTGCATCTAATTAAATCTTCAAAAACAACATTTTAGTTAAACAATACATGCAAAATGTACCAGACCAAATGTTTAAGCAAATTTGATCATCTTGTGAGATTTTAGCTTTTTTTTTAAACTGAACATGTACAAGATTTATCAACATAAAACATAAAATGTATCCACCATGGGCATTCAATTTTACATTAAACATAGCATGTCTCTTCTTGTCAGTTTTCATATAGATGAGTAACTAACTGAGAAGATGCTACATGAAATTAATACATAAACTGTATATATATATACATACATACATACATACATACATACATATATACACCGTTCAGGCATAACATTATGACCACCTTCCTAATATTGTGTTGGTCCCACTTTTGCTGCCAAAACAGCCCTGACCCGTCGAGGCATGGACTCCACTAGACCCCTGAAGGTGTGCTGTGGTATCTGGCACCAAGATGTTAGCAGCAGATCCTTTAAGTCCTGTAAGTTGTGAGGTGGGGCCTCCATGGATTGGACTTGTTTGTTCAACACATCCCACAGATGCTCGATTGGATTGAGATCTGGGGAATTTGGAGGCCAAGTCAACACCTCAAACTTGTTGTTGTGCTCCTCAAACCATTCCTGAACCATTTTTGCTTTGTGGCAGGGCGCATTATCCTGCTGAAAGAGGCCACAGCCACCAGGGTATACCGTTTCCATGAAAGGGTGTACATGGTCTGCAACAATGCTTAGGTAGGTGGTACGTGTCAAAGTAACATCCACATGGATGGCAGGACCCAAGGTTTCCCAGCAGAACATTGCCCAAAGCATCACACTGCCTCCACCGGCTTGCCTTCTTCCCATAGTGCATCCTGGTGCCATGTGTTCCCCAGGTAAGCGACGCACCCGGCCATCCACGTGATGTAAAAGAAAACGTAATTCATCAGACCAGGCCACCTTCTTCCATTGCTCCATGGTCCAGTTCTGATGCTCACGTGCCTACTGTTGGTGCTTTCGGCAGTGGACAGGGGTCAGCATGGTCACCCTGACTGGTCTGCGGCTATGCAGCCCCATACGCAACAAACTGCGATGCACTGTGTATTCTGACACCTTTCTATCAGAACCAGCATTAACTTCTTGAGCAATTTGAGCTACAGTAGCTCGTCTGTTTGATTGGACCACACAGGCCAGCCTTCGCTCCCCACGTGCATCAATGAGCCTCGGCCGCCCATGACCCTGTCGCCGGTTCACCACTGTTCCTTCCTTGGAGCGCTTTTGATAGATACTGACCACTGCAGACCGGAAACACCCCACAAGAGCTGCAGTTTTGGAGATGCTCTGACCCAGTCGTCTAGCCATCACAATTTGGCCCTTGTCAAACTCGCTCAAATCCTTACGCTTGCCCGTTTTTCCTGCTTCTAACACATCAACTTTGAGGACGAAATGTTCACTTGCTGCCTAATATATCCCACCCACTAACAGGTGCCGTGATGAAGAGATAATCAGTGTTATTCACTTCACCTGTCAGTGGTCATAATGTTATGCCTGATCGGTGTATATATATATATATATATAAATAACAGTCCTAATATATTAGGGCTGCAATTAATTTTTTCAGTTTAACAGCATTTTAATGTATTTTGAGCATTTTAATAACTTTTGTAGCTTTAATAAGGATTAATCTATATTTAAATTATAATTTATGCAGTGAAGAATGTGAAGTGTAATAATAATAAAGTAATAAAATAAAATAAAATAAAAATAAAGTAAAATTATTACAATATAAAAATATATTAAAAACTTTAATGTTAGAAAAAAACTTTAATCGCAATTAATTAATTGAAAAAAGTGTGATTAATTATTATTAGTTATTTTTATATATATATATACAGTATATACTGTATATATATACTTTTATTCAGCAAGGATGCATTACATTTATTAAAAGTGACAGTGACAGTAAAGAGTGTTACAAAAAATTTAAATAAATGTGGCTCTTTTGGATTTTCTATTTATCAAAAATGTATCACAGTTTCCACAAAAACATTAAGCAACACAACTGTTTTCAATATTGATAATAACAAGATATGTTATGGCTGCTGGAAAGTCAGCTTTGCCATCACAGGAATAAATACATTTTTTTAATATATATATATTAAAACTGAAAACAGTTATTTCAACATTTTTACTGTATTTTTAAAGTTTCGTTTGAATACCGCATCTTTTTGTCTTGTCTTCGCTAGCATAAGCACTGCTCTCTGAACTGTTTTCCTGTTCTTTTTAAAGACAGTACACACATCTACTATTTGTTTTACCCTCTGTATCTCTCTCTCCATCATGCTATCTCACTATTAATGTCTCTTTGTCTTTCCCACTTTTCTCTAGACATGCGATACAAAGAGCTACAACACCGATGTAGAGCACACAGCTGCTGTTATTCCTGTCGCTGCGCCTCAGTGTTGCTGTACTCTTCTTACATACTGGTGACAACGACTTATGGACAAGCTGGCAATTTAAGAGCTCAGGGAAGCGGTCCAGAAATCTACATCAGTTCTCACAATGACGTATATCTGCGCATGCTTGTGCCTTCCCTGACAGCTCAATTACGGCCTGCTAAATGAACGGCCTTGGCTTGGTTCTCTCGCCTGTAGCAAAGCAGCCAGAGAGAAATTATCTATAAAATTAAAGGGCAGGACGAGCAAACAATTCATTACTTGGCCAACTATAACCTGTCACTTTTTATCCCACCTGCACAAAACAACAACTAGAACGCTAGAGTGACATTTGTTTACAATCGAAGCCAAAGGTAAAAAAGAAACAAACAAACAATCATAGGGTACAGATTCACATCTGAATTTCCACTGTATAAGAAAGGTGAGTTAAAGCAATACTATACAAGCCATTGTGCAATACTGTTTTCATGAAACAGAAGTTAATATTGAGTAACTAACATTTTAGATACAATATTGCCAGTTAATCTGTCTATTTGTGGTCCGCTAACACAGATTGGCACTTTACTATCCCATGAGGCCACGGGAGAGGATTTGTGAATGTCAGTGACTCTAGTAGGTCACATAACAATGACAACATTACGAATGTAGTATTCATTCATACTACACACATTCATACTATTAAAGGGGTCATGAATTTAGAATTTTTCTTGAGCTTTTGACATATAAGAGGTCATCATACTATAATAATATCCTGTAAGTTTCAGAACTGAAAACTTCCAAAAAGAGCTTTTATTGTAACCAAGCCCAGCAAACGACTCATTATAGAATGTGCCTATCTATAGATGCAGAAGAAGATCAATGCCTACTTCATCATTGCAACTTTGGCCCCGCCCCTGGTGTGTTAGTGAGATGACGAGGATAGAGAAATGGACTAAAAATAACATTACCTTCCAAAGGATCCTAATGTGGAATGTGCTTATATATTTTCAACAATGTGAATGTCTCAGTTGAGCATTATTTATTTGTATTCGGTACATTTCACTGTGGATTCTTTGGTAAATCAGTCGCAATTTCAGCGCAGGCTATGCAAACAGAATTTTACAATATGAACTCGACAGTAATGCCACAACATGTAAGTAACTGTGTTAATTCTAATTCTAATTCTAATGCCTGATCTGTGACCAGTGATTTCTCCCAAAAATCTCCCGTAATAATCAACAAATCTCTTATTTACATTGTGTTTGCACTGTTAGTTATGATGAAAGCACTCGTTAGTGTGCAGAAATCGAGTTGCAATGACGAGATCACAGCATTCATGCGCTCAACATGTTTGTGATCGGCTACAATGATCATCACTGCAACCTATCATGCCACCATCTAAATATAATGCCATATATCTAAATATAATGCTTTAATCAACACTTTTCACGATTAGTTAACCTTGAGAGCTGTAATAGTAAAAATGTGCTAAAAGTTTTCGAGAGAGTTCCATTACAAGAGAGTAATACTTGATATTTCATATGCAAAGATGTCAGCTAGTCACAGCAGTGGGTGTTTACACTGAAGTCTCACAGCAGCCAATCACAGCAGTGGGTATTTACATAGAAATCTCACAGCAGCTAATCACAGCAGTGGGCGTTTACACTGAAGTCTCACAGCAGCCAATCACAGCAGTGGGTGTTTACATTGAAGTCTCACAGCAGCCAATCACAGCAGTGGGCGTTTACACTGAAGTCTCACAGCAGCCAATCACAGCAGTGGGCGTTTACACTGAAGTCTCACAGCAGCCAATCACAGCAGTGGGCGTTTACACTGAAGTCTCACAGCAGCCAATCACAGCAGTGGGCGTTTACACTGAAGTCTCACAGCAGCCAATCACAGCAGTGGGCGTTTACACTGAAGTCTCAGAGCAGACTCGCCCCTTCAAACAGAGCGTTCAAATCAGAGGATAAAATCAGGGTAGGAAAAATGCCTTTTATTTGTAAATTATGACCATTTTTGATGTAAAAATCATGCTAACATTATAAGTGCACCACAGAAAACATTATAAAACAATAAAACAATGCCATTCATGACCCCTTTAAAAACAGTTGCAAAGTAATTCATTATTCAAAAGAAGTACCTACTCAGAAAGTATGCAATTTTTGACACAGACAGTTTTGCTCCTGTTAATAAGAGAATGGGTTGCATGAATCACTCAGCAAATCATTTATTTAAAAAGAGCCACTTGTCACCACCTACTGTAAGTATGTAACCTGCAGAAAGAGTCACAATCCACACCACGCTGTCGAATGTATACGTATATACAAACCCGATTCCAAAAAAGTTGGGACACTGTACAAATTGTGAATAAAAACAGAATGCAATGATGTGGAAGTTTCAAATTTCAATATTTTATTCAGAATACAACATAGATGACATATCAAATGTTTAAACTGAGAAAATGTATCATTTTAAGGGAAAAATAAGTTGATTTTAAATTTCATGGCATCAACACATCTCAAAAAAGTTGGGACAAGGCCATGTTTACCACTGTGTGGCATCCCCTCTTCTTTTTATAACAGTCTGCAAACGTCTGGGGACTGAGGAGACAAGTTGCTCAAGTTTAGGAATAGGAATGTTGTCCCATTCTTGTCTAATACAGGCTTCTAGTTGCTCAACTGTCCTAGGTCTTCTCTGTCGCATCTTCCTCTTTATGATGCGCCAAATGTTTTCTATAAGTGAAAGATCTGGACTGCAGGCTGGCCATTTCAGTACCCGGATCCATCTTCTACGCAGCCATGATGTTGTAATTGATGCAGTATGTGGTCTGGCATTGTCATGTTGGAAAATGCAAGGTCTTCCCTGAAAGAGACGACGTCTGGATGGGTGCATATGTTGTTCTAGAACTTGGATATACCTTTCAGCATTGATGGTGCCTTTCCAGATGTGTAAGCTGCCCATGCCACACGCACTCATGCAACCCCATACCATCAGAGATGCAGGCTTCTGAACTGAGCGCTGATAACAACTTGGGTTGTCCTTGTCCTCTTTAGTCCGGATGACATGGCGTCCCAGTTTTCCAAAAAGAACTTCAAATTTTGATTCGTCTGACCACAGAACAGTTTTCCACTTTGCCACAGTCCATTTTAAATGAGCCTTGGCCCAGAGAAAACGCCTGCGCTTCTGGATCATGTTTAGATATGGCTTCTTTTTTGACCTATAGAGTTTTAGCCGTCCCAACTTTTTTGGAATGTGTAGCTCTCATGAAATCCAAAATGAGCCAATATTTGGCATGACATTTCAAAATGTCTCACTTTCAACATTTGATATGTTATCTATATTCTATTGTGAATAAAATATAAGTTTATGAGATTTGTAAATTATTGCATTCCTTTTTTGTACAAATTCACAATTTGTACAGTGTCCCAACTTTTTTGGAATCGGGTTTGTACCGCAAAGTCAAAAAAGATTCAAGGACCGGATAAACAGTTGTATAAAGTTTTCCACAGTTTATTAAAAATAAATGTGACCTTCTTTTCTTTCCTCTTTGGTTTAAAAGTACATTAGCCTGACTGCCTGCTGTGATTCTTACATTATCGGATCGTTTAATCAAGAACATTGCCAGGATTTGGCATTCAGAAAAGCTTCTAGTTCTAAGTATCAAGATAACTGAATAAAATATCCTCCTTTATGCATCCCTTGTATATGCAGCCCTATTTGCTGTTTTACACTTCCTGACCTCTACAGGGAAAACGGGCCAAGTCAGCAGCAAGCATAAAGATTAGGAGACTCCGAGACATTGGAACAGGCTGAACAAAAAAACAATTGCCACCCAGAATGATCAATTACATCATTAAATCTCGAGCACTGTTCCAAACCTTTATTTTCCTGCATGCTGTGGCCTTAAAGCCACAAAACTCACAGTACGCACATCCAAACACGCATTAATAGTCCATCTTAGAAACAATATCACCAATTTACGGGTCCTCGTCCTTCTACATCAAAACCAATTGCCTTGTCTTATTTCAAAAGTCAGGAATTACTAAACATCGTTCGGGAGCAATTGACTCAACACACTTGAGTTTTTTAAAAGGGCCACCTGTGCCCAGTAAATCTTTTTCTATCCGCGGAGAAAATGAGCACAAAAATGAACTGCTAAGACATACTGTATCACCTGTAATTTCCCAAGCTAGCCACTTGGGGTCGCACTGTCTAGGTTCTGCTCAAGGAGGTCTATAATACCTGCAAGATCAATAGCAGTCACCTGGCAAGTGCAGAGCTTTCTGGCAGAGCTTTTTGCTCATAGGTACTCTCTGTTCCAGACAGAAGTTTTTGAGCCAATAGGCTGAGCCACAAATCCTAATGTGCCTGCTCTGGAATTTGAGAAAAATTAAGGCCTGACTGGCTGATGGAACCACAAGAACATGCAAACCCTTTCATTAGCGGCTTTCCACAGCTGTGACAGAAATGGAATAAATACAAAGCCGTGCACGTGTTTTAAGAGCAGCTGTTCACTGGGAAATAAGCTACTGTAATATAATTAAATACATAGGCGGGGGACATAGTAAAGTGACCATATGACAGTTTAATATCTCCCTTATATTATCCAGTTTATTATTTTATCTGCTCTTGTTAAAAAACATGCAACATAAACTAAAATATGATGTCAATAAAAGTAATTTATGAACGTTGTCGTTTAGAATAATTATAATTTTACATGCATAGTAATTCCGTCGTTCAACAAAGCCACTGTACAGGTCAAAACAATGCAGGCAAATACATGACAATATTCATAAAAGGAAATTATGTAAATTACACTGCATGGAAAGGCATCGTTTGTGCTAATAGCGGTGCAGTTTTACAATGCTCCCACCCCTGCGCAACTGGGATTTTAGTCACTTCTGCTGTTAAAAGACCATGCAAGCTGCTAACTAACAGATTGGAGACTACAATAATAGCAAGATGCTTTTATTTTAAACAAACACTAAAAACTGAGACGAGAATTAACTTAACGCTATAGCTACATTAATTAATGATAAGTGTTTAAAATAAGCAAATAATAATAGCGAAACATCCCATGATCCCTAAATGCTGATGATAGTGTCTGTGTCACTCCACTTCATTTTGAGCTATAATTAAAGTGTCCTCCTGAATGATGGAGACAGTCCAATTCCTGTTTGTTTGCCCAGGGCAGCCAACTGACACTTAAAGCCATTAGGGCTGTGAAAAGCTAGAAGTCACTGCCGGCATGCAAATTCTGCTCTGAATTTTAGTAGTTGCCATGGCAATACTATCAGATCCAGAGTAAAAAAAAATTTGATTAGTAAGCTTGTCACGAGACAACTGCAAACACTCCTGAAATTAATTAACATTACTCCTTCTAACCTAGCCCTTCTAGCTATAATTAATCCTACTAAGTATTCAGACCAAACATCTCTCCTCGATGGCTGACCCAAATTCATAATGCTGAAATAAGAGAAAGGCTGTGACAACCTATAGAGACTGTGCAGGTTTAATCTTAAAGGGATAGTTCACCCAAAAATCACTGACTCAACCTCTTTTCAAACTTCAAAAAGAGTATAGGCCCCACCCTGAATACAGTATACAGATGCCCGCTCAGCCCCCAATGACATTAGCCAATCATAACAGTGGACATTTACTGACAAGCGTTAAAGATTTAAAAAGTCTCAGGCGTCCCCAGAATGTGTCTGTGAAGTTTCAGCTCAAAATACCCCACAGATCATTTATTATACCATGTTGTAAATGGCCATTTTTGAGTGGAAGAAAAACACTGTTTTCGTGCATGTATCTTTAAATGCAAATGAGCTGCCGCTCCCCGCCCACATATCCAGAAGAGGGCGGAGCCTGTACTGCTCGTGCCTCCGATACTCTGGCAAAAACTAAAACATCTGTTTGGTTTTGATTATCATCTCTATCGTGGTCACGCTCATGTGACACTGCAGTTCTTCATCATCATGAAAGTTTATGATCTGCATGCGTTTTAAAGCCATATCAGTCTAAACTTCTGATTTATGGTTTTCTGAGCGCACACACCAGAAGCACGTGCACAGAAAGCTGGAGGTCAGACGGAGTGTCCCGTGAGTATTAAACTTAGTTCTCTTTCACGTCTTATTGCGCTTAAACTGTCAAATACACAAAAAGTTCACAGCAAGTTAAAGTTAAAGAGCAAGTAAAGAAATCACATGTGTATATTAGATCTGTGTATTAAAATGACAGCAGCGTAATATACAGTACCTACTGCTATATCTGCTGTTAATATGAATCAAACAACAAAAGAAAGACAGAAAATCACTCACTGCTCTTGACTGAATAACTTTAGTGGCTTTAATAACAATACATTTCTTACTTGAATGCTCTGGCGAGGAGATAAACATGGCGGACTGTGTACAGCTCACTGAGGGCGGGGTCTATGCTAATGGGGCGGAGTCTGTCAGCAGTTGTAGGTGGGACCTAAGCATTTGTGATGTCACAAAAGTTACAATCTGCAAACGGCTTATTCTGAGACACTGCTTATGATTTATGGGAGTTAAAAAAGAGGAGTGGGTGGATTTTTACCATTATATGGTGGTTGTGTACACACACTGCCGACACAAATTTATGTTCAAACACCATGTAAAAGTGAATTTTGCATAATAGGTCCCCTTTAAAGCAGCTGAAGGTTAAAAATAATATTTTTCCTTATTTATATAATTTTTTGTCCAAAAAACATCAAGGAACACGTTAAAGTAATAAAAAAAATCCCTGTCACGACCCCTTTATAGGGACAACTTTAAGAGTTCACCAGAGTTTGTTTTAATCAATCCAAATCAGCCAAGTGTGAACACACCCATAACATTAATCTCATTTAGATTTATTGAATTTGAACAGAAACATATACAGATGTTCAGTGTTGTTAGCAAGTGACAGACTCACCTCTGCAAACAGGTCTATGATCAGTCCATGCTGCGAACACCTCCGCCACTCTCTGACACGTGATGCTCTTGGAGCCCTGCAGAACGTGATCTTCATCACAGATGAACTGGGCTGTGGCACCAATACTGTGGGGATCAGGACCCATATGCACAGAATGACAAACAAATCAGATCCAACACAAATCCATTAGCATGACTGAATTTGATGCATATGAAAATAAGGCTGTGAGAGCTACCAGTACAGCTCAACAGGTTATAAGGTTGTGTACCGCGGTATCAATCATTCAGCCAAGACGGCACTGAAAAATACTGTGCATCTTTCGAAAAAGAATTAACATTTCAAATGCCGTATACTCTCAGGTCTATGCAAGCACACAACACAAAAGAAGTTAGAGAGGAAAGTATTGCAACATGCACAAGAGAGGGATAAATAAATGAAAGCATATCAAAAGAGCTTCTTATCACCCTTGCAGTCGATACTGTGGTGCGCCTTGATACTCTGTAAACCTCTAGTTTGAAGCTTTCTCCATTTCTTCAACGCTTCCTTCAATCTGGCGTTGGACAGATCTCAACAAATCCACTCAGCAAACTCCGACACTGACCTTTCATGTACTTTCATTTGAGGAAACCACAAACAGCTATTGCACGATCCTGTGCGTAAAAACGTACAAACATGAACCGCTTCTGCAGCATTCACTGGGGTTTTCTGCAATCCTAAAGCCGTGTTGCACAAAAAACCTGGAGTATAACGTCAGTGTCTCAATTTGAATTGGCTAGCCCTAATTAGTGGTTCCATTCGCATATTGTCAGCTTCCCCGTGGAGCTGGTATTAGCTTGACATTGGGAAAGTCTTGGAAGGGTCTGGCCTGGAGAACATGATTTATATGCTCTGGGAGTGCTAAACAGAGGACACTACTGTAAGATATTCAGATGGTACAATATTAATGATATGTATCAGTGTAGATGCGCTGTATCCATATTCAGGTTTCATCTCTCCTTGGAAAATTTAATATTTAAGGGCTGACTGTACAATATCCCCGCTATTACACAACTACTCATCAAATAAATAAATATGTGGACATGAAATATTGATTTGAGTTGAAATTATAGAATTATCAAATAGCAACAGATTCTATTTACAAGTGAAAATAGCGATAGATTCTATTTAAACTATGTAAAAATAACAGTATTTACTTTGCAATAAGTGTAAATAGTAGTTAGATGCTATTTATACTTATAAATAGTGGCAGATACTATGTGTACCTCAGTGTTGTTGTATAGTAAACGGTATAATGGTAACAGAGTGTAAATTATTATATTTATTAAAATTATTAAATGGATGCGCCTTATTGGGACAATAAAGCCTCCCTACACCGACCCCTAACCCTAACCGATAAACACTTTATTACTAAACACGTTAGACACTTTATTACCACGTTTAGAATATTTTCTTCATTTTTAGTGAAAATAAATGCCTTTCCGATCTGATGTGTGATGGGAAAAGGGAATAGAGCGAGTTCTGCAAAAGGCGGATTCGAACTCGGGTCGATTTGCATCAAATCTTCCTATGTCTTACCTCTACACTATTGCTACTGTTAACAATCCAGTGTTTTCCGTACTTTTGTCTGGCCCGGGCCTGAAGTCAGTGGGTGGAGTTAGTGTAAATAGCCTCTGTCAACAAGGCAGGCTATTTGCACTTAGTGTAAATAGATACTCCATTATTTATATAACACTTTATACAATAGATTTATTTAAAGCAAGCAGCTTTAGAGTATTAAACATGAAAAACAGTGTCAGTGTCTCTATCAGAATTACCACATCAGTTTCTACTATAAAGTGGCTCTCCAATGTGTTCAAGTTTTTACTCACGGACGTCTGACCACGAAGGACTGAACGGAAGAAACGAACTGGAGAAGATTTCCACGTCAAAGAAGGCGGAGCCTCAGAGCCACACCCACCTATTACATCATTATCACAGACCAATGGTAGTTCGAACTTTTCTGGAAAGTCAGCATTGGCAAGCTGTTCCAAACTCCCGAAACGAACTTAGTTTTGGCCTGATTTTAATTGAAATGACGTCACACAAGTTTGTTTTCCAAATTTGCTTATAGTATATTGGGGCCGTTAGGAAACTTCAGAATGCCATGATTGATTAATCAGAAGATCCAATGCTAGCTGTCTTGGTGGAGAATACAGGAATAACAGTCACCAGATACCTTCCATCGAAGTCATCATTGGGACACACTGTACCTAAGAATCATTACCTAAAGTCGTTGCCAATGCGCTTGCCATTTTCAGGTTCCCCTGGGTCTGGACAGGAGTTCGAGGCCTGTTTGATTCCTCCTTCGTTTACTGCAAATTCAGAGCACAGTTAGCCATTAGACACATACATATGGATAAACTTCATTTCCGTCATGCAAGCCTCATGCAAATGGCTTCACAGAACTGCTGACATTACGACTTGAAGAGGAGGCAGAGCTTACATGTGAACACAGACATAAACACACAACACACACACACACCCTCAAATCATCTAATTGATAACCATTAACACATCCCCACAAATGTGTCTCAGTGCAGTTGTCACTTTATAAGAGTGTGACTACATCATTGAAAGTGGAGATACTGACTAAATCCCTGATCGTATTAGCAGCTTTCATGTTAAATTGAGGGCACATTTTATTATCAGTACTATTAATAGGAGATTATAGGTGTTGAACACTATGTCAGAAAAAAAAGGACTTTCAAGTACATTGTTATGCGTGATCTAATCTAATAAAGGCTGAGGTTAGAGTTGGTTGTTGGCATGGGTCATGTGACTAGTCTTTCTATCTGAGGCTGAGAGGACGAAGTCACCTCTCATTTTCCAACCGAGTGAACCTGACTTCAAATGCAGCCCTTTACACACACTCCACACACACATGTACATCTATAGGTGATGAAATTAATGCACAATTACTATTGCATTTAACCATGCAGTTAAAATGTGCTGATTAGAACAAAGAGGTTTCAACATAATGCAGAAATGCTCACTATCATCAGCATGCACACAAGCACAGCACTGTAAAATGACTCCCACTGTATTGAAGACACTCACTTTTTATGCATCCTGACTTATTAAAGAAGCTTTCCAGTGCAAATGCAGAGTATTGCACTTTGTGTACCAGTCTTAGTAGCTGTACATATCGTTACTTTCTTAAGTGGATGTGTTTGCATTTGTTTAACTGTCCCTAAAACTTTTAACTTTTAAGCACCTGCTGGATGTTAAATCCCTTTAAATGAGGCTCAATATGTCTCTCCAGAAATGGCTTGTGATTGAATGATGGAAATGTGGTCATGACACAGGATGAGGAATGCCTACCGATAGCAGAACTTATTTGCACAGGCTGTTCCTGTTGTTTTAATGCCAATTTACTACATTATGCAAATGATGAAAAAAATTCAATTACCTAATTTGAATACTCATGACACTACTTTAGCTTTTTCTGCTGAAATATTGCATGCTCAAGTGCTGCAATTGTTTAGTGAATTTACCCCACAGGTTAAAGTTAATGAAAAGCACAAGATTAAAGTGGAAAGATGAGACAATGTAACATTATCCGTGAGTTATAAACATGATCATTGAGTGATTCTGAGGAAAAGAACAAGAAAAACAAATGAGGAAAAACAATATGTTGCAAATTATAAAAGGACGAAAGACTTATAGATTCTTTATTCATCTTACCAAGCAACTAGAGCCTCATTTGAAGAGGCAATTCACGTCAAAGCTGAACATTATGAAACGACTATACTTTCAGCAAAGGTTACTGCAACCTGCTTTTCCTCCATTTTCATGCTTTTTACAGATTCAATCTGGCTTCTTCATTAACTATTAAATGTTCTGGAAAGGTGCAATGGGAAAATGGAGCACATGCAAATGTCAAACCAATACAAAGGTTGATTTTGTCAAAGAACGGGTGAAAGTGTGACTAACATCAAAAGCAACAGCTTATCAAAATGTGATTTTCGTGTATTTTGCAGAGCTTTGAACATTGAGGTACTCAGCCCACACTGTGATTAAGTTAATTACCATTAATATCCATGCCATTAATCCATGCTTATACTTCAAAGCAACTCCCACTTTACCTGACAGTTGACACGCAAAGTCCATGGACTTTTACCAAGATTTTAAGTTAATAAAATGTAAGTTTTAAATAGTCAAAGAAACTCAAAAATATAGTCAAAGTCAACTTAAATATCCAAGTTGTCACGTAGTTGTCACATTTCAAGTTGACTAAACTTAAAATTTTAAGGCAGCACAAACAATCACTTTTATTAAGTTGAAACAACAATTTTTTATAGCATAACATTATGACCACCTTCCTAATATTGTGTTGGTCCCCCTTTTGCAGCCAAAACAGCCCTGACCCGTCGAGGCATGGACTCCACTAGACCCCTGAAGGTGTGCTGTGGTATCTGGCACCAAGATGTTAGCAGCAGATCCTCTGGATTGAGCAGATGCTCGATTGGATTGAGATCTGGGGAATTTGGAGGCCAAGTCAACACCTCAAACTTGTTGTTGTGCTCCTCAAACCATTCCTGAACCATTTTTGCTTTGTGGCAGGGCGCATTATCCTGCTGAAAGAGACCATAGCCACCAGGGTATACCGTTTCCATGAAAGGGTGTACATGGTCTGCAACAATGCTTAGCTAGGTGGTACGTGTCAAAGTAACATCCACATGGATGGCAGGACCCAAGGTTTCCCAGCAGAACATTGGCCAAAGCATCACACTGCCTCCGCCGGCTTGCTTTCTTCCCATAGTGCATCCTGGTGCCATGTGTTCCCCAGGTAAGTGACGCACACGCACCCAGCCATCCACGTGATGTAAAAGAAAACGTGACTCATCAGACCAGGCCACCTTCTTCCATTGCTCCGTGGTCCAGTTCTGATGCTCACGTACCCACTGTTGGTGCTTTCGGCGGTGGACAGGGGTCAGCATGGGCACCTTGACTGGCCTGCGGCTCTGCAGCCCCATACACAACAAACTGCGACCCACTGTGTATTCTGACACCTTTCTATCAGAACCAGCATTAACTTCTTGAGCAATTTGAGCTACAGTAGCTCGTCTGTTTGATTGGACCACACGGGTCAGCCTTCACTCCCCACGTGCAACAATGAGCCTTGGCTGCCCATGACCCTGTCGCTGGTTCACCACTGTTCCTTCCTTGGACCACTTTTGATAGATACTGACCACTGCAGACCGGGAACAGCCCACAAGAGCTGCAGTTTTGGAGATGCTCTGACCCAGTCGTCTAGCCATCACACTTTGGCCCTTGTCAGACTCGCTCAAATCCTTACGCTTGCCCATTTTTCCTGCTTCTAACACATCAACTTTGAGGACAAAATGTTCACTTGCTGCCTAATATATCCCACCCACTAACAGGTGCCATGATGAAGAGATAATCAGTGTTATTTACTTCACCTGTCAGTGGTCATAATGTTATGCCTGATCGGTGTGTATATATATATATATATATATATAGTAAAAAAAATTGTTGGTTTAACTTAAAGTAAGTTACCTGATTGTCTTAAAATGTTGAGTTTATTGAAATTAAAAATTTGAGTTAATACAATGAAGGAGATTGGTTTAATCAACAGAAAATGTATTATGTTATCTGAACTACATTAATTATCTAAGCTGATTTGAAAAAAGAAAAAAGTTGTGATAACAAATCATTATAAAATATTACATTATGTCTACATCATTTATCCATTAATGCTTCCAATATTTGTCAGATTGCTAAAGATCTAACAAAACACACTATAATATCCAGCTGCCTTGCTTCAAAATTGGTTATTTACCTCAGAGAAAAAAAATCAGGGGAAAACAGCCAGAGTTTAACTTGAATGGAAATCTCCAGGATGTGATGAATGTGGACTCATATCGGTGGCGACAACAGCAAATAACAAAAACTACACATGAAGAAATTAACATGGCATGAGTTAAGACACAGTTTCTGATGAATGTCTGTAATATGTGAGATCTGGTTAGTATAATCGCTATCTATCTATCCTTTCATTCACTTCCTCATTCACCAGTCAATCCAAACATCCATTTAAATAATGATTTCTCTCTGAAAAATGGCCACAAACAAACAAATCAACCCTGAACATCAAGAAAAACTAAAGTTTGCATGTTTGATTTAAAACAAGCCTACATGTGGGAGTAGTGGGAGTAGTGGGAAAAGCATTGTTGTATCTGCACACATGTGCAAGGTGTATTTACAGATTTAGATGCTTTTGAAGCTAACAAACACTGATGTTTTGAGCCCTACAAGTGCACTTGATTGTGCTCTGATTCTATATGAAAACTGAGCCTGCAGCTTGTTGCTGAATCCCAGTCAGTTGAGTTAACAATTGAGCAGTGCATATCGTCACTGTCGGGTGGAAACCTCGTATTTCCATATTGTGTCTTTTTTATTTTCATTTGTTTCCATAAATCATTACTATTGTTCACCCTTTTACATCTGTCTGTGGGTTTTGAATATATTTAACCAATGAAAACTCCATTGTAACTCAATTTTGATCCTCAAACTGTCGGTAAAACCTCAACACTCCACAACGCCTCTTTACTCAAAAAACACACATACATTATTTGCTGGTCAAAATACTTGTAACTCAATTTGAGCTTAATTTTGGTAAAATGTTATTAATATAATGACACATGCAAGTGACCATCTATAAAGCCACAATACCAAAAATACCAATAAAAAATGCAGTGTTTTTTCCATTTCCTGAATAACAGTTTTGGCTATATGAGGTTTTTGCCCGACAACAGCGTATGTAGTGTTTACCCTAAAAACAACAAAGTTCAGTTAATACTGCTTATGCAAGTGATAAATGGCAATACACGGATTAGCATTACCATATGGATATTACATGTGTGTGCACATAAATTAGGATAATTTAACATAAAATAACACAACTCAAATCCTAACTGTAATCCTAATGCCTCTAAAAAAGACATTATTTAGCATCTTTACACGTCTGTTTAAAGAAAGAATATACATCCCCAAAACAAGGTCCTGTATTTGTACATTTCGGTAACTTCCAGGGACAGTTTTTTAGTCATTTTGTCAACAAAAGCATCAATTTTGTGCACAAACTAATGAGGCAAAGGACAGATATGGTCTTTTGAAGGGCTGACTGATATCTTGACTGTATGCCTTTTGGAGAAAGCTTGATCAAATTCAGCCCTGCTTTTGGATGTGAGCCCATGTTGATAAAAAAAAAAAAAGCCACTTAAAACGTGATTAAAATGCCTAAAATGACAGACTCTGAAGTCTTTGTAGCCAGACAACTCTCTCTCTCTCCTATCTCCTCTCGCCTCCCTCGTAAAAACGCCTCGTGATTTTCTCAATTTTCTTTTATTTTCAATGTCAATTAGTCATGATTTCTGCAGGACCATTTATTCTCCTGATTGAATTTGTGACCAGTTATAGTCTGATGTAATTCCTCTACCTTCAGTGATGAAATTTGTTGAAACCTCTTCACTGTAGCTATAACTGAACGTAATGAACTCTCTGGGAACTGAAAAGGGCTAAAAGTTAGCAAAAGTACATTTAAATATTCACTTTAGAATTATATCTTGTTATATTGTATTGCTTAGTTGATCTTTGTGATTAAGCCTTTCAGAAGAAAAGAAAATATATAAAGAAAATCTTTTTTTGTACATTTTACAGCTGCAGTGTAATTTAAAAGCTGCAGTATGTTGAAAACAGCTTATATGCCGATAGATTGTACTGATGCTAAGCTAATGCTAAATATAACTCAAAATAGTGACGCTACGTTTTATTGTCCTTAACCAAAACTAAAACTATTAAAAACATTTCTGTTAATTGAAATAAATAAAATGAAATAGAAACTATACAATTAAAACTATAAATAATAAACATATTCCCTAATATTTCATACATCAAAACACAGCCAGTTGAAAACAGCAACATTTTGTTGAAGGAAACTAAAAGGATCTGGCCGTGTGAAAAAAATAAATAAACAGAAATAAGCCAGCTGCTATTTACACTAAATTTACACTATGTAAAAATAGCAGTATTTTCTTTGCAATAAGTGTAAATAATAGTTAGATGCTATTTATACTTATAAATAGTGGCAGATACTATTTGCACCTCAGTGTTGTTGTACATTAAACGGTATGCTATAATAACATAGAGTGTAAATTATTGTATTTATTAAAATTATTAAATGGATGCCGCCTTATTGGGACAATAAAGCCCTCCCTACACCTACCCCTAACACTATTATTAAACGCATGTTAGACACTTTATTTTCACTTTTCGAATATTTTCTTTATTTGTATTGAAAATAAATAGCTTTCTAATCTGATATGTGATGGGAAAAGGGAGTAGAGCGAGTTCGGCAAAAATTGGGTTCGAACTCGGGTCGATTTGCATCAAAACTTTCTACCATGCATCTTACCCCAACACTATTGCTACTGTTAACAATCCAGCGTCTTCCGTACTTTTGTCTGGCCCAACCAGACGTCAGTGGGCGGAGTTAGTGTAAATAGCCTCTGCCAACAAGGCGGGCTATTTGCACTTAGTGTAAATAGACACTCCGTAAAAAATAAATATGTGTTGAGGTCAGGGGACTGTCTTGGCGTTTAACTCGCTGTTCTCTTCTAATGGGCTCTGAGCTGAAGCATCATATTGCAGTTTTCACCATCCATCAGCCTGGGAGAATTTAGGCCTTTCTACTGGAAGTTTGGGGTTATTTTAGTGCACTTCTTTCCCAGGTCCTCCTTTAGAATTATCCCTCTGCTATGTTTAGAAAAGTTGCCTTTTTTCTCACATTCAAGGCCAGTGGAGTATGAAACCCGCAGGGCTTTTAGAGCTCAATCAACAGTCAGAGAGGCAGAACTCTCTGAGAGACCTGTTATTCTCATTCCCTCAAACGTACCCTCTGCCTCGCTTTCTCCGCATCCCTCTAATTCACACAGACAAATACATACCCACACACACACACTTGATGAAACACTTTCTTGACTGTATCTCACACATTCAACCAAACATTCATAGATTCAAAACACACACATCCCTAACTAAACTCTCTTTACTCTGACTGGTAAGCAGAAAAATGACATTGGCAGAATCACATCCCTTACCTTGCACAAGATAAAGTGTATTCTGAATGAGGAGGCGTAATTCTGATCAAATACTTATGTGCATTTTATATTTAATATATTCATGTGGCCAATGCACAAACAAATCACAGATAAAACATAGCTTTATATAAATACTCAATGCTTCATGCCCTTTCTTGGACCTCACTAACATGCGTCAGGAAATATGGGGCGTTCAGGTGAACACATAAGCAGGGCGAGCAAGCAAACAAGCATGCAGTCACATGCACTCACTTCCTCCATGATCAATGTAGACATGTGCATCCATGGTGTCATGCCAAATTATTGACAAAATGTGTTCCCATGTAGCCAATCAAGTAATATACCAGCTGGTTTGACTGTAAAACACAGATATATCTGGTGCAAACAAGCAAAATGTTAATTCATTACTTAAACGCTATAAAGATCAGCCTTAGGAGAAAAAAAAAATCTACGCACATTACAAGGAATGAATGAATAGATAAATTAATTAAAAAAAACTACTGGAAAATCCATTTTGCAGCTCTGGTGTATTACTGAAAACTGAAAGCTAATACTTAAAGGTGCAGTGTGTAATATTTATGAGGATCTGTTGACAGAAATGCAATATAATATACACAACTATGTTTTTAGTGGTGTATAAAGACCTTACATAATGATTACCTTAGAATGAGCCATTTCTATCTACATCCACCGCGGGTCCCCTTACAGTGAAGTCGCCATTTTGCACCACCATGTTTCTACAGTAAACGGACAAACTTCTCTACAGAGCACTAAAATTTACACAGTGCACCTTTAAAGGTGCAGTATGTAATATTAACAGCTAGTGGTGGAAATGGGTACTGCAGTCCAAATTCACAATATTGGAGAGACTTGTTTCCCCCGCCCCCTCCTCCTCGGACTCAATCCTCACGCGGGTTGCCAGATTAAGGACATGCAATTGACAATAGAAGGCAACAAGCCTTAAACCCTGTTAACACCAAGAACGTTAACTATAACAATACAGTTCTAAAAATCACATAGCAGAGTCAACACCACAACTATAACAATAACGGCACAGAGAAATTATATCGTTGGAATCACTTTCAGAACAATTTTATCCAGCTAATGAACGATAAAAACAGTGACAGCCAATCAGAATCAATCCTGCTTTAAGAGTTCAAGCATTTAAAGCGGCAGACGACAAAACTACAGCATGCGCTTAGAATAAACAGAACGTTATCTGCTGGTGTAGACGCTAATAAAGTTATCATTATAATTATCATTCTTGGTGTGAACAGGCCTTTACACTGTAAGTTGATCTGTTGATTTATCTGCATTTTAATATGTCTCTGGTCATAGAGCTTTTTAACTGGCAACCCAGAGTGTCGAAATACTATTGGTTAAATTGGTAGTGGGCGGGATCACACAGACCAAAACAAAAACAGACATTCCGACACGGAACGCACATTTCAAAGTAGAATAACTGGCTCTATTGTTTTTCCGAGAAACAAGCATTACACTCTGCAAACATTTTATGGTATTTTATACTTTAGTCAAAAAAAATGACATACAGCACCTTTAAGATATTTTACATGTCTGTTTAAATTGACTTTAAATAAAGATAAAATACAGTTAAGCTGAGCTGTTTATCGATTTGGAATGTGACCAAATAAAAGACAAAATAAATGCCAAAATTCAAGCAATTGCTCTATGAAGTTACTATTGAAGTTTGTTTCAGTCACTGAATAAAACATTGCAAGTTTTCATCTCACAATTCTGACCTTTTTTCTCAAAATTGCGTGATATAAACTCGCAATTGCGAGTTATAAAGTCAGAATTGAGAGATATAAACTCACAAATGCATTTGCGAGGAAAAAGAGAAAAGAGAATTGTGACATAAAAAGTCACAATTACCTTTTTTATTCTGTGGCGGAAAACAAGCTTCCATAAGTTACAATCTACTATTAAAAAATAAATTAATTAATAACCTTAATACTTTTACTTTATTTTTAGGTAAACATATGTATAAAACAATGAAAAGGAACAAAAAATGAAATAGTATTAAATGGCACATTTCAAGTATTAGTTGATTTTTTGATTATGAGACAGACAGAATGATATATTACTAAAGGCACAGTACCAGCCACACATTCTGAGCAACTTACACTGTAAACCAAACACGACTAATGTTGTCATTAATAAAGAAATCAAGTTATCATAACTTACCATTACTTTAAGACCATGTTTTAGCATCATAACTCAAACAGGTGTTTAATTAACTTATTTAGCAGCAAAATCATTAAAATTAAAATTTTAAGTGTTCAAAACTCAAAATTACAATTGAAGTTCTGCCTGAAACAGCGCTGATTGGTAGTAACACAAGGCGCTAAATATCTGGCCTTTGTGAATTTCCGTTACGCAGAGGCTCCGTGAAGATGTGTGTGTTATGTTTTATTGTATTCGTTTAAACACTTTAGGATAACATAATCTTAACTTGAAATTTCACTATATAAAAGCCTAAAAGGCCAGCGATTGATCGGTGGACTGTAAACTTTCAATCTTAATTCTATTAACTGCATGATGTCATGGAAAATCAGCATTTATACAACATGAACACGTTTTGTTCCACACAGAAAATTCTTTACGCCTCAGGCTCATTTGTTTTCTAACACTAGATTCTGAATGCAACAAAGGCAAGTTGCATTAACAATGAAACAGGATGGGCTCTTTTCAGAAGCACTTTTTAAAGCATATTTTAAAAGCATTAGAGGGGAGTCACTAGCTGTTCTACTTTGCTTCTCTTGTCTCCACTCAACATGTAACCAGTACACCTGAAGTAAAAAGTTCAGTTTAAGGTCATTTTAGTAGGGATCTATGAATGACACAGTGCCAGAAGCACTTTAAAGCATTATACCCAGATCTATATAAATCTAACAAAAGACCCTCAACCTGAAGATTTGTCTGACAATACGCTATAAATACAGAGCATGTGTGTGGGTTTAACAATCCCAAAGCAATATATTCAAAGCTGAACTGTATTGAAAGCAATTTTCCGCATTTGTTTTTGTCTCATGAGTTTGAGAAAAATTTAGCACTTCTGAAAGTACATTTTCACTAGCATGCTTTCAACACTACATCTAAACCTGAGTATACTTCATTTTCCGTGTTCCACTCCATCGTGTTCGCACAGCTTTCAAACACTCAAATGCGGATGAGCGCGGATGGATAAGGAGCGCCTAAATGTACATGGTGATGAAAAAAAGACATTTATTTCTATGATTTTTTGCGTTCGCTCACAAAAGCTTCGCATTCCCATGCAAAACTTTTGCGTTCCCCAGAGAAACTTTGCGTTCCCTCACAAAACATTTGCGTTCCCCAGAGAAACTTTGCGTTCCCTCACAAAACGTTTGCGTTCCCCAGAGAAACTTTTTTTGTTCCCCCGAGAAACTTTGCGTTCCCTCACAAAACTTTTGCGTTCCCCCGAGAAACTTTGCATTCCCTCACAAAACTTTTGCGTTCCCCAGAGAAACTTTGCGTTCCCTCACAAAACTTTTGCGTTCCCCCGAGAAACTTTGCGTTCCCTCACAAAACTTTTGCGTTCCCCCGAGAAACTTTGCGTTTCCTCACAAAACGTTTGTGTTCCCCCGAGAAACTTTGCGTTCCCTTACAAAACGTTTGCGTTCCCCCGAGAAACTTTTTTTGTTCCCCCGAGAAACTTTGCGTTCCCTCACAAAACTTTTGCGTTCCCCCGAGAAACTTTGCGTTCCCTCACAAAACTTTTGCGTTCCCCCGAGAAACTTTGCGTTCCCTCACAAAACTTTTGCGTTCTCCCGAGAAACTTTTTTTGTTCCCCCGAGAAGCTTTGCATTCCCTCACAAAACGTTTGCGTTCCCCCGAGAAACTTTTTTTGTTCCCCCGAGAAACTTTGCGTTCCCTCACAAAACGTTTGCGTTCCCCAGAGAAACTTTGCGTTCCCTCACAAAACGTTTGCGTTCCCCCGAGAAACTTTGCGTTTCCTCACAAAACGTTTGCGTTCCCCAGAGAAACTTTGCGTTCCCTCACAAAACTTTTGCGTTCTCCCGAGAAACTTTTTTTGTTCCCCCGAGAAACTTTGCGTTCCCTCACAAAACTTTTGCGTTCTCCCGAGAAACTTTTTTTGTTCCCCCGAGAAACTTTGCGTTCCCTCACAAAACGTTTGCGTTCCCCCGAGAAACTTTTTTTGTTCCCCCGAGAAACTTTGCGTTCCCTCACAAAACGTTTGCGTTCCCCCGAGAAACTTTTTTTGTTCCCCCGAGAAACTTTGCGTTCCCTCACAAAACGTTTGCGTTCCCCAGAGAAACTTTGCGTTCCCTCACAAAACGTTTGCGTTCCCCCGAGAAACTTTGCGTTTCCTCACAAAACGTTTGCGTTCCCCAGAGAAACTTTGCGTTCCCTCACAAAACTTTTGCGTTCCCCAGAGAAACTTTGCGTTCCCTCACAAAACGTTTGCGTTCCCCCGAGAAACTTTGCGTTCCCTCACAAAACGTTTGCGTTCCCCAGAGAAACTTTGCGTTCCCTCACAAAACGTTTGCGTTCCCCCGAGAAACTTTGCATTTCCTCACAAAACGTTTGCGTTCCCCAGAGAAACTTTGAGTTCCCTCACAAAACTTTTGCGTTCCCCAGAGAAACTTTGCGTTCCCTCACAAAACGTTTGCGTTCCCCCGAGAAACTTTGCGTTCCCTCACAAAACGTTTGCGTTCCCCCGAGAAACTTTGCGTTCCCTCACAAAACGTTTGCGTTCCCCCGAGAAACTTTGCGTTCCCTCACAAAACGTTTGCATTCCCCCGAGAAACTTTGCGTTCCCTCACAAAACGTTTGCGTTCCCCCAAGAAACTTTGCATTTCCTCACAAAACGTTTGCGTTCCCCAGAGAAACTTTGCGTTCCCTCACAAAACTTTTGCGTTCCCCAGAGAAACTTTGCGTTCCCTCACAAAACGTTTGCGTTCCCCCGAGAAACTTTGCGTTCCCTCACAAAACGTTTGCGTTCCCCCGAGAAACTTTGCGTTCCCTCACAAAACGTTTGCGTTCCCCCGAGAAACTTTGCTTTCCCTCACAAAACGTTTGCATTCCCCCGAGAAACTTTGCGTTCCCTCACAAAACGTTTGCGTTCCCCAGAGAAACTTTGCGTTCCCTCACAAAACTTTTGCGTTCCCCCGAGAAACTTTGCGTTCCCTCACAAAACGTTTGCGTTCCCCAGAGAAACTTTGCGTTCCCTCACAAAACGTTTGCGTTCCCCAGAAAAACTTTGCGTTTCCTCACAAAACGTTTGCGTTCCCCCAAGAAACTTTGCATTTCCTCACAAAACGTTTGCGTTCCCCCAAGAAACTGTTTTTGTTCCCCCGAGAAACTTTGCGTTTCCTCACAAAACGTTTGCGTTCCCCCAAGAAACTTTGCATTTCCTCACAAAACGTTTGCGTTCCCCCGAGAAACTGTTTGCGTTCCCCAGAGAAACTTTGCGTTTCCTCACAAAACGTTTGCGTTCCCCAGAGAAACTTTGCGTTCCCTCACAAAACGTTTGCGTTCCCCAGAAAAACTTTGCGTTTCCTCACAAAACGTTTACGTTCCCCCAAGAGACTTTGCATTTCCTCACAAAACGTTTGCGTTCCCCCGAGAAACTGTTTTTGTTCCCCCGAGAAACTTTGCGTTCCCTCACAAAACGTTTGCGTTCCCTAGAGAAACTTTGCGTTCCCTCACAAAACGTTTGCGTTCCCCAGAGAAACTTTGCGTTTCCTCACAAAACGTTTGCGTTCCCCAGAGAAACTTTGCGTTCCCTCACAAAACGTTTGCGTTCCCCCGAGAAACTTTGCATTCCCTCACTAAACCTTTGCGTTTCTCTGAGAAACTTTGTTCGCTCGCAAAACCTTTGCATTCCCTTGCAAAACATTTGTGTTCCCCATCATTTGTGTTAATTTTTCCTCCCATCTCATATTTTTTTCAATCACCATGTCTCTTTTAAGGGCTTCGTAGATGGACTCGTTTGACCCGTGCAGTACAATTGCTTTTTTATACTCTACCAGACGTCAGAGGGCAGCACTGAATCGTTTACTGAACATTCGCTTAGAAGGATAGAAGAAGAAAAGTAGCAGATCCACCATAGCATGCAAAGTTTAGAACAAGAACCAAAACAAAAACGATGGAGAAGGATATGCTGCTTTGGCTTCGACAGCATGCGCTGTTGTACGTGGAACGCGGACGGCCGAAGTATACTTTAGGCTTAAAAGGCTTCAAATTCCCTCAATAGCTATAACAAATAAAAAGCTAATGGAAGCATTAAAAGCTTCCTCTAATGGAAAAGGCCTGAAATTATGGAAGGGTTGCTTACAGTGCATTATTCACAACAATATGCAAGTTACAAGAAAAATATTGAAATAGTGGATATTTCCCGTGTTTGACAGTTGCAATCTAGTTTGATAACTTTCACAATGGGTAATAGATTAGAACTGCATGGTGCAAACATTGCTCACTGTGTTGTGTTGTTGACGGACAGAGAAACTGCTGGTTTGGAAATGGCAAGGGAGATAGGTCATGCAAGCAATATCAGCAGATAACAATCCCCAAATAAAGCAATGAAAAAAATGAACACAAATCGAAAAACATGGCACTCACTGACAACACAAATACATTAAACGGAAAATAAGACGGGCACAAGCAAACCAAACAAAATAAAAGAGTCAATTAAAACAAACATGACGCTGTTGAAGATCATTGCAGGTTTTTTAAATATTTGGTCAATGGGAGACATGCTGTTGTAGTTAATCTCAAGCTGAAGTGACTGTAGCTGCATATCTTCAGTTCATTTGTGATGCTGGACTGTCTTTCAGAACTTGATGGCATAAAACTATTTTTCCTTCTCCATTTTACAAGGACAATTGATACTTTCATTATATGTTTTATTATGGGGGCCCTGGGACCTCAAGAGGGCTTCAAAAAATATACAATTAATATAAAGAAAATCCACATTTACTGTAAATAGCACTATTTTTTTTTTTTTTTGAATGAAACTGAAAATGTTTATTTTCAAGGTTATATATTTAAAATTACAGATAATATTTTCCAGTATTTCCCTTTTTTGTCATTTCATTTGGCATTAGTACAATATAAAAAACAATATAAAAAAATCTAATTTAATTAGTATGCAGACACTATGTTGTCTTCATAATATCATGACTACTATTTGTCTAACACAGTGTAAATTGGTCTTTATACATGACAACATATCTGCCTTTATATTTTATTTCAATACATTCATATTTATCATTGTATTTAGAGATCATTGGCATCAAAAAGTTTGAAAACCCCTGATTTAGGGAATCAAAAGAGCAACACAACTGTTTTAATAATTGAATACATACTAAGCATTCATTGAAATAAAACACAAATGTTTAATGTTTGTGAGCTGGAACATTAAAGTGAAGAAACATGAATTTGAGTTTCATGTCACTGTCTTGTTTAACCAAATTACATAATTATGCCTAAGTGAACTATGCTCATAAATGTCTGATGTCTGTTCCATAACTCACAAGGTTAAACTTTTTCTATACTTAAGTAAATCCATAATTTAAATAAATCTAAGGGCTTCAGCTGCAGCCATATAGAACTCTTTGTTTGTGAAAGCAAAACAGGGAGAAGCTAATCCAAACTGGATGCAGATTTAAAAATGAATTTTACAATGATACCACGAGCTACAAGGTCACTCCCTCATTATGGTGTACAAATCACAATTTTACGGTAAACTGCCACTCATGCTTTTGAGGAAATAACTCTCAGTGGGGGGTTGAGTTAAATCGCCTGGAAACTTCTGCTTGCGAGATATTCGTGGGAACTGAAATTCATCCGATAAATGCTTATCAGCACAAGATGATCTTGCAATGATCTTACAGTCACTGTTTGCTGTAATCGACTCCAGACGAGTAACACAGATTTACCATAAAATAGTAACAAAGGGTAGACTCACAGATAGAAAACTTGTTGCTGTTGTCTTTGCCAGGGAATAATTTTACTCCTCTAGATTTGAAATCTACAGACCTTTTCACTAGTTAAAAAGGGGAATGAAACAAAAAAACATGAAATCAGGTGAAACAGATTTTAAATAAACTTGTCAGCATTGAGAAAATAAACCATCATCAAGCGCATGAGAGAGAAGAGCAGAAAAGTAGAGCAGTGTCGACAATTTCCAAAGTGCTCTGCAAACAGAAAATATGGGCATGTGTTGAATAAAAAGCAAGGGCATAAAATGAAAAAGTGAAGATTAATAAAAGAGTGGTGGGACAGGACTTCTGTTCAGTTGTCAACCTTGACAAGGGGAAGATTTCAGCTTGTGCTGCAGCATGTCTACGCCTTTGGATGTGAAGCAGACTTTGTCAAATGCCTCTCAGAAGTAATGCCGCAAACATCATTCCTACGGGAGGAAAGGGGCTGTTTGACATGCATGCATACAAATGGCACGGTCCTTATAGGGCTAATACAGACAAGCATGTAGCTCAGCATGTCAAAGGTCAAACAGAAGTCTTGTTGGGAATGTAAAACCTATTAATAGTAATAACAACTAGTCAACTCTTGAAAACATTGTGGAAAATGCTTTCTTTGCATTAATGCCTCTTTTTCCCTTTGTAAATGGTGCATGTCATTAAATCAGCTAATTAATAAATGCTTAATGAATGCAAAGCAACACAAACAATTCCTGGTCGTCACATTAGTTATGGGAAGACGGACCTGAAAATGAACCCCGTGATGTGATGTGACGGTGACTAGAACTCAGGTAACAGACGGAAATGACAGCTTCCATAAATTCTCTTATATGCATGAAATGAAGTAATCATTTGAACACATGGAACTATAAGCAATTTTACAACCGCACCGCACCTGTGATATTTTTGGCATTGGGATTTATGAGTATTCATAGAAAACAACTTTGTTTCCCATAACAGAGCAGTAATTTTTTGTCTTGAAATGGATGACACAGGGAAAAGAGGACATGGTAGGGATACTTTGTGTAAACCTAGAGAGGTCGTACAAGTGCACATTCAGCAGTAGCTCTACTTCCTATAGAGACTGAATATATATATATATATATATATAAAGATTGCATTTTTGTTGAAGAGGGGCCTAAATTTGAGAGTTCACACAGCCTATGAATATGAATGAAATATTATGTTTGCCCACCCTTACATAATCTTAAACCAAACGCTGTTCCAACATTTGTAACATCATTGTTCAAAACACTTCTAGGTCCATATGCTTTCCAAAGATCACTTTCACATCGAGAAAAGCTAAAAGCAGTGACGTTATCAAAATGCAAGCACATGATACAACATCTAAGTCTAATGCCAGTCAAATAGCTCTAGGGTGTACCAAGCTGTCAGTGCAAAAAGTCAGTAGCAGCAGATCAAAACTATGTATTACAGACACTCTGAAGCAAAACTGCCCTAGTTATTACATAGCTGATCCTGGCCCATTAACGTCTCCTGGATTTAAAATGACAAATTTCTCTTGCTTCCTGAGATGTATCATTATTTCAAAGTACACTTACAAAGAACATTATACATTATAATTAAAGGAATGGTCTGGGTACAATACGTTTTATAGACAGTATTTGAGGCACAATGCTGCTAGACACTCAATCCGATTCAATCCATTTCTCTTTCTTTCATAGTTCACAATCAAATCACAGTTGCAGCAACGCATTTACAATGCCAGTCTCCAGAAGGTTGAAAAGCATGATGCAAGCTTGTATTTTTGATAAAGTTTTGCATGAATTATTCAGTAAAATCCTGTTTATTATTTGAGCTATACAGTTGTAGACCACCATTTTAGAAGTCGTAATAAATGTAAACAGCAACTTTTTGGTATCCTTGCATGTGCTGTATAATATACATGTACAAAAAAAAATTGTTTTCAACTTAAAAAAGTAGGTGTTCATGCTGCCTTAAAATTTTAGGTCCTATCATACACCCATGTGACGCCAGGCGCGACGCAAGTGTTTTTTGCTAGTTTCAGCCTGACACGTCCAGCGCCACGTTGTTTAAATATCAAATGCACTGGCGCCCATCTGTTCGCCCATGGGCGTCTGGTCTGAAAACCAGGTGTGTTCAGGAGCATTGTTGACGCATTGCTATTTTGAGGAACTGAAAACGACCGCGCCATTGACCAACACAAACCTGGTCTAAAGTCAATGGCGCAGTATTTTTTGTTTTATTTAAACAGCGTGTTAGTAATATGAGCCTATAGGCGGGTACACAACGCGCGTGCACTCTGCTTATTACACACAGGGATGCGCAGCAGCACACACAAATTTTTAATTATTAAAAATAAAAGGATTACAATATAAAAGATTATTATTGTCGTAATGGATAGTCATTAATTGTATCAGAATTATCCTACCTATTTGCAGTAATGACAAGCAAGCAGGTGTCATTGGACGAGCAGATCCGTTTCCTCGCTAGAGAAGCGTTCAGTTTTTTCGCTTGCAAATTCCGCCATGTAAATAGAGAATCCGCCGTGGCGCGAGCGCAACTGGCTTTTAAAGGGAATGGGAGATGAGAGTCTGATTGGTTTATTGCACGTTATTCCCAAAACACACCCATGACTCATTAAGAGACTAGGGACAACCCTTTTGGACCATGTGCCGGGCGCGCCAACCATTTTTCCCATCTACTAGCAAAAGTGGATTCGGACATGCCCTAAGTAACATTTTAATTCAAATTGTAAGTCAACTCAAATATCCAAGTTGTCACTAAGTACAACTTCACATTTTAAGTTCACTAAACTTAAAAATTTTACATTACATTACATGTACATTACTGCTATACTTTTCAATCTTACTGTAATCAGAATTTCTTAAAAACCTGAGGGATGAGTTGAATTTATATTGTATGCTAATCAACAACATCATGGCAGAATTAGACCGGAGCATCCTTTAAAGTCGCCCATAAGCACTTCCTGAAGTTGACACGTTTAAACATTATACACTGTGTCTCTTTTATACTAAACTGAATATCTGGAGGACGCAGTTTCAGAATGGTAGGTGATTAATACACCTACAGTATCCGGTTGAAAATGGAATCATTCCATCAACACCTAATGGAACCTCGCTTTCATTACTGAGCATCCATTAAGCACCCACTGAATCAGCCCATCACCATAAATAAATAAAAACCAATGAAAAACTGATTTCAAAAAAGCATTAGAAGATTTGAATAAGCTATTGACATAGGCATGCCTAGATCCAAAGGGTTTAGTAAATTATTCTGCAGATGGAAATTTGCTCTGGCACCTATTTCTTCTTAAAAGGTTTATGCTGAATAAATAATTTGACATGAAACCTGCAAATGAGACGTTCCTCAAGTGACAACACATTTAAACTGAGGATAGGACTGTTGACCTTAATCAATGACATGACATTAAACCACTTTTAAAGGTACATTAAAACGCACTGAGATTACACATGATGCTAATTGCCGTAATACTTTTTCTAGCATTAGAAAACAAATCTAACCTTCAGTTATAATCACATTCCTGTTAAGTTGCGGCACATCATCCTATAACAGTGCAGAGATGTTCTATCATTATAAACTTGAACAGAAACCCTGACATAAAATCGTAATGCATATGATTCATTCAAAATTTTGGCAGAAATGGCTACACACCAGAATTATGGTGATGGCGACGGATTTCTCTTTTGTAAACGAGAGCCATTTGTCATAGGATATTATCACAAATGATGTTTCAGCATGTCTTTCAATCATTTATGTCACTTTAGACATCTTAAGTAATTTGTTTATCACTTCTTGAGTATCGCAAATGGCACAAAATGTTGTACGCCATCAATAAAGCTAAGATCAGACTATAGACGCGTCATACGACACATTAAAACACAAACTCATTCATTACAATTCACGCCCAACAGCTTGGATCAGCAACCTGCATAGGCAAATGCACATAAATACAGTATATCCTTATGCACTGTAAAAGAAGCTGTTCTGCATTCCTTCCACCACAAATATAGACAATAAAGACCAGGCTTTCCACAATTACTGTCTATTACCTGTCAAACCAAACTTTCCTCAAATTCATGACACAGAACTGACATTTTACATCTATAATTAGTCATTTAACATTTTCCTGAGCTTCCACATGTGTGACAAAGGCATTTCAACACCTATTCGGGCTAAGAGCGCTTTTCAAACACTAATTAATTAAAAAATCGAGCAGCTGTCAGCAGCTAACCAAGGTCAACATATTCATGGTTTCTTGGAAACGACTGCTTCAGTGAGCTGCACATGATGAGGGGTACAAATCAAATCTTCAAATCCTCATTACAAGGAGCTCATCAACTCAAAGAACCCGGATGGGTTCGAAGGTTTGTTATGAGAACAGTTGTTGACGTACAGTTGATGCACAATCGCACCTTCACCTGTTTGTTCCATCAGAGTTAAACTAAGATTTCAAAACACAATCAACAAGCCACATCATCAAAACTCCCACTGAAAGAGCATTTGCCTTTCATTTTATATGCACATCAGCTCTTCCGGGTATCTTTGATGTGATCTCAGACATGTCCTTGCATTACCACCTTATCTCTCTGTCGAGTCCCTTGGCAACCTATCCCCATGTCCATCTAGTCAAGGATAGATTACAGTAATTGTTTTCCACCCTGGATGTCAGATTATTAGCTGAACCAAAGTCAAGAGTGGATCCTGTGCGCCATTTGTTATCAGAAAGGAAATGGTGATACTATCATATTTCCCTGCCATAAAACTGACCTTCACCTTCTCACTCTCAGGCATGTGAGGGCATCATTACCTAACATCTCAGTTATGACAATAACCAGCAATGCAGGTCATGTGGATCAGCATTTACTGTGAACGGAACCGCTCTGAGACGCACGTAACCTACACGCATTTAAAGAAATATTAAACCCACAGGGCATATATTTATTTAATTGAATTGCAGCTTTTGTGAATTCACAATAGCACTATGCTATAGAACGGTTTTTAAATGGTTTTAATCAACCCGATCTCACGGCAATTCGTACGTATTTTACGAGGTGGCTGATTCGTACAAATTTGTACGACCTCACTCGTACGAATTGGTACGATTTTTGCTAAATCGTACGTATTTGACTAGTTGGTCAATTCGTATGATTTCGTACGAATTACCTAACCTCAAACCCCACCCATAAACTTACCCATCACTGCATTACAGACAAATCGTACGAATTCATATGAGTGAGGTCGTATGAATTTGTACGAATTAGCCACCTCGTACAAATACGTACAAATTGGTCGTGAGATAGTGTTGGTTTTAATATAGGCAGCGGCTATTTGCGCTAAGTGTAAATAGCAACTAGATTCTACACTAAGTGAAAATAGCATATTTCCTTAGCGACTATGCTATAGAACGGTTTTTAAATGGTTTTAATCAACCCGATCTCACGGCAATTCGTACATATTTTACGAGGTGGCTGATTCGTACAAATTTGTACGACCTCACTCGTACGAATTGGTACGATTTTTGCTAAATCGTACGTATTTGACTAGTTGGTCAATTCGTATGATTTCGTACGAATGACCTAACCTCAAACCCCACCCCTAACTACGCCACTGAAAATGTTGAAATGTGTGCATCTTTTTTAATCTTGTGTGGCCCAAGCAGGCATTGTTGGGCGGAGCTAGTGTGAATAGTGCTTGCCAACAAAACGTGCTATTTGCACTTGGTGTAAATAGACACTTTGTTTAAGGCAATATCGTGCAACCTTAGAAAATGGTCTAATAATGCGGTTCATGAATTCTCATCCATGGAATGCGCCACTTCCGGTACTTTGCCGGTTACACGACACAGGTAAATTGCAATGGAGGATTTCTAAAAATCGAGTACTTGAATTTAATCGAGGAATCATGACAGCTCTAATACAAACCCGATTCCAAAAAAGCTGGGACACTGTACAAATTGTGAATAAAAAAGGAATGCAATAATTTACAAATCTCATAAACTTATATTGTATTCACAATAGAATATAGATAACATATCAAATGTTGAAAGTGAGACATTTTGAAATGTCATGCCAAATATTGGCTCATTTTGGATTTCATGAGAGCTACACATTCCAAAAAAGTTGGGACAGGTAGCAATAAGAGGCCGGAAAAGTTAAATGTACATATAAGGAACAGCTGGAGGACCAATTTGCAACTTATTAGGTCAATTGGCAACATGATTGGGTATAAAAAGAGCCTCTCAGAGTGGCAGTGTCTCTCAGAAGTCCAGATGGGCAGAGGATCACAAATTCCCCCAATGCTGCGGCGAAAAATAGTGGAGCAATATCAGAAAGGAGTTTCTCAGAGAAAAATTGCGAAGAGTTTGAAGTTATCATCATCTACAGTGCATAATATCATCCAAAGATTCAGAGAATCTGGAACAATCTCTGTGCGTAAGGGTCAAGGCCGGAAAACCATACTGGATGCCCGTGATCTTCGGGCCCTTAGACGGCACTGCATCACATACAGGAATGCTACTGTAATGGAAATCACAACATGGGCTCAGGAATACTTCCAGAAAACATTGTCGGTGAACACAATCCACCGTGCCATTCGCCGTTGCCGGCTAAAACTCTATAGGTCAAAAAAGAAGCCATATCTAAACATGATCCAGAAGCGCAGGCGTTTTCTCTGGGCCAAGGCTCATTTAAAATGGACTGTGGCAAAGTGGAAAACTGTTCTGTGGTCAGACGAATCAAAATTTGAAGTTCTTTTTGGAAAACTGGGACGCCATGTCATCTGGACTAAAGAGGACAAGGACAACCCAAGTTGTTATCAGCGCTCAGTTCAGAAGCCTGCATCTCTGATGGTATGGGGTTGCATGAGTGTGTGTGGCATGGGCAGCTTACACATCTGGAAAGGCACCATCAATGCTGAAAGGTATATCCAGGTTCTAGAACCACAAATGCTCCCATCCAGACGTCGTCTCTTTCAGGGAAGACCTTGCATTTTCCAACATGACAATGCCAGACCACATACTGCATCAATTACAACATCATGGCTGCGTAGAAGAAGGATCCGGGTACTGAAATGGCCAGCCTGCAGTCCAGATCTTTCACCCATAGAAAACATTTGGCGCATCATAAAGAGGAAGATGTGACAAAGAAGACCTAAGACAGTTGAGCAACTAGAAGCCTGTATTAGACAAGAATGGGACAACATTCCTATTCCTAAACTTGAGCAACTTGTCTCCTCAGTCCCCAGACGTTTGCAGACTGTTATAAAAAGAAGAGGGGATGCCACACAGTGGTAAACATGGCCTTGTCCCAACTTTTTTGAGATGTGTTGATGCCATGAAATTTAAAATCAACTTATTTTTCCCTTAAAATGATACATTTTCTCAGTTTAAACATTTGATATTTCATCTATGTTGTATTCTGAATAAAATATTGAAATTTGAAACTTCCACATCATTGCATTCTGTTTTTATTCACAATTTGTACAGTGTCCCAACTTTTTTGGAATCGGGTTTGTACAAAGCAGGTTGAAAATCAGCGAAGTTACACTTTAAACAGCTCTTTCCAATAAAACTATTAGGATAAATGAAGAACAGAGGAGAAGTATAATAATACTTGAGGAAAATTGCTGCTTTCTGGCCATTACTTCATCTGAAAGCCTTTCTGAGTGAATTCTGACATAATACTTGGATAAATCTCCTCTGCTGAGACCAAGTGCACTAAAAGTAATGGCAACACTGAGAGCCATTAGAGTTACAGATATATTTCTCTCCTGGGGATGTTTACCCTTTAAAGACTTATATACCCTTAAGGACTCAGATGCTTACCAAATCTCTGCATTATCAATGAATAGTGGATGAAAGACTATCTTCTGTACATTGAGGGTGGTGGTGGTGGTGGTGGGGTGGGTTGTAATATCAGCTGTGGTTGCCATGGGAACAAAAGCTGTGGCCAGAGAACGGCCTTATTGACCCCTTCAAGCTGAAAACTCAATCAAAATAAAACGTGTATTTCACAGTTCTTGTATTTACAGTTACTGAAGAAGCTCAAGTAAGCGAGGAGAAAACTGTAAATGACCTATAAGGTGAGATAAATACTGCTTATGTTCTTAAACTGAGCAGTTTGATGAGCCACTGTAGCTCAAGGGAAACTATTATTATTTCTGCTTCTGTGAATGAATAATCTATACAAAAAAGAACCTTCCGTGTGCCCTTCAGTTGCTTATATACGAGTAAACATTATTAAACACAGCCGACCAGTAAAGAAGATAGCTTGTGCTTTTGTTGATCCATTGCCTGCTTTGATAAAGACATGTTGGCTATGATAAACATATCAAGCATCACCCTGTCCAAAGAATTATGTAAGCGATAATCCATGGCTATAGGTGTACATTAAATGATTATGGTATGGATATAAATCATTAATCACTCAACAGTCAAAGCATGTTTTTATTTTCCCTCTTTAAAATCATTCCTATCATCTGATTTCCTGCTGTTCTTCTAAATTATTCTGTTTAGAGAGTCTCTTCATGCTTATTTAGCCTGGTTATCAATTAGACTGCAATGTTCTTGTAGCCAAAATAACTAGATATAAATTGACTGATTTCAGGACATTTTCTTTCCACTTAGCAACAACTCACCCATTTTCGAGCAGAAATGAAGGGGAAATTCAGCTCTAAAAATACTTATACTGCCATTTATGGCCTGAATGGCCTGTTTGCGCTGGTTTTATCCACTTTATTTTTCAACATGGAAGTATTTCCTGTGATTGTGCAAGACCTCTAATTCATTAGCTGTATAATGAATAATAAAAAAAGAAGAAGAATATAATAACAAACACCAGTTTGCAACGTCAAGCAAAATTGGTTCTAAGCATTTTATGAAAAAAGTCAATAGAGGATTTTAAAAGTTTAGTTATAAGTTTCTCAAAAAACAACTGATTTATAAAATGCAATTACCTACAAAACAGTTTGAATGGAGTATCCAGCTTAAGCCATTAAGATGTTTAACATTTAGTGTTTGAATTAAGTTTATTTTTTATCCTTTTGACAAATAGTTTTACTTGTTTTAAGAATAAATTAAATAATTCATGAAGTTTATACATAAAAAAAAAAAATAGTGAATGAGGTAAAAGAAATAACCTTATTTACTAAGTCTCAATGTCTTATGCAATTGTGCTTCTGTAGGGTTTTTACATTCTAACCAGGGCTTGACATTAACTTTTTTTTGCTAACCAGTCACTGTGGCTAGTGGTTTTCCAAAGTTGCTGGCCACAATTTTGACACCGATACCATGGGGAAAAAACTGCCAAATAGATATTTTTAATATTATCTCATAATTTGGCAGCAGGTTTATTAGGCTGCTGTCACTTTAACACCCGACGCACGGATCCATTATTCTGTTACACATGCGTTTTCTCTCTCAACTGCTTACGTTCACTTAAAACAGAACTGACTGTGTTTATGTGAATACATGCTCTGACATTTGTGTTTTTTTTCAGTTGCTTTAAAGCATATTAATTGCTAAAGTCTGATTACACTGTATTCAGCACAAACAGGGCAACAGTAATATGTGAGCAACATGTACATAAATGTTTGTAGTTTTGAGAAAATAATGTTTATGCGTAGTTTTTGAAAAAACTAAAATGTTAAATCACTGAAATCAGGCCATATAACACACAGTCAACATTTGTTCACAAGGCTTTTCAGAACTGGATGTTGTTGCCTAGAGTTTTTTCTTCAAAACAATGTGAAAACCATTTTGATCACTCATTCATACAAAACAAAATAGTCATTTAACTTTTGTAAGACACTTATTGTCAGAATGGCTGTATGCGGGAGGGTGTGGACCATCATGAATAATGCTGTGATTCACACCTGAGGCGTCAACGACTCCTGCCCTGAATATCAATGAGGAATGTGACAGAGGGATCTATAGAGAATGCATGTGAAGAGACTTCATGATTGAATGTATTGTTTGTAGCTTATTCACAAAATCACGTTTAATTTAAAAGAAGTAATCTGACTACACATTTTCTTTACATAAAGACTTTAGACCTAGATCTGTATGTTTTTAAAAAAAAAAAATAAAAAAAATAAGTCTCTTCTGCTCACCAAGGCTGGATTTATTTGATCCAAAATAGTAAAAACAGTAATATTGTGGAATATTTTTACAATTTAAAATAAATGTTTTCTTTGTGAATACATGATAAAGTGTAATTTATTCCTGTGATCAAAGCTGAATCTTCAGCATCATTACTCCAGTCTTCAGTGTCACATGATCCTTCAGAAATCATTCTAATATGATTATTTGCTCAACAAACATTTCTTATTATTATGAATGTTGAAAACAGTTGTGTAATTTTTTTCAGGATTCTTTGATAAATCAAAGATTTAACCCAGAGGGAACGGAAAGTTCAAAAGAATAACATTTATCTGAAATAAAAAGATTTTGTAACATTATAAATGTCTTTACTGTGTTTTTTTTTATCAATATAAGGCATCTTTGTGAATAAAAGTATTAATTCTTTCAAAAAACAAAAAACAAAACAGCAACAAAAAAACTAAACTCTTACTCAGAATGGTAGTGTATAATGTTACAATAGATTTCTATTTCAGATAAATGCTGTTGTTTTGAACTTTCTATTTATCAAAGAATCCTGAAATAAATTGTACACAAATGTTTTCAACATTCATAATAATAAGAAATGTTTCTTGAGCAGCAAATCAGCATATTACAGTGATTTCTGAAGGATCATGTGAAACTGAAGTAAATAAAATGGAATAAATTGCATTTTAAAAATATATCCAAATAGAAAACAATTATTTTAAATTATAAAAATACTTCACAATATTACTGTTTTTGCTGTATTTTGGATCAAATAAATGCAGCCTTGTTAAGCAGAAGAAATTTTTTTGAAAACATTAGAAAATCTAAAAATTTTGAATGGTAGTGTATATAGCTACTTGGATTTACACATGAAAACAACACATAGAGCAGTGGTAAAAAAAATACAGCGCAAAAGAGACGTTGAGGGCAAAAGTGCAAAAGGACAGTGCAAGATTAACGAAAACGAATTAGTCTTTCTATTTGAGCGCGCTTGTCGCGCGTCTACATTTAAAATAACGAACTTGAGCGCGCAAAAGATGCAACATATGTTAACAGCCCCTTAGTCAGTGGTTACATCAGCGTAGCAGTCAATAAACGGGACAGTCGTGTGCGGGACATTTAGGCCCAATAAACGGGACGTCCCGGCTAATACGGGACAGTTGGCAACCCTACTTTTATATCATGCAGTGTTTAATATTATAGAGCATAAAATATCCCCATGTCGTACGTGTATCTTTATTTAGCATTGAAAGGTTGCCTACCTATTTCATATTTCAACATGTTTCCGTTGATTTCACACATTTTAGTCTGGCAATAGTTCAACTAGTAGCCTACAATGTGAAGTTTATGCAGCAATAACGCTAATATAAGTGAGAAGAAATGTTTTACCTTAAAAATTCTCATAAATCACGTTCTGTTTCTTCTAAGGTAAATCCAAGGTAAACTCACAGCGTGTCTTCCAAATGAAAATCAGAAGAATGAAGAAGCTGATTCTTTCTTTTGAGGTGATGGGGTGTTTACAAGTTTGCGTTCCTTCCTCGTGGACGATTTGCATGTGAATCGCTTTGCGCCCACGTGGGTGTTAATGAGTTAATGTTAATGAGGCGCCGCTGGAGGAACTGTACCTCTCGCTGTTTTCATACGGATTACATAAACAGAGAATATTTGGTTTTATATAAATGACTTCATTTAAAAGTAGACATTCCAAGCTTTATAAAGATATATCTGTCGTGTCTGTGTGACAAGTATTCTCTGAGTTCTGAGTTTATTTTCAGACGCATTTCAGAGTAGACATCACAGGGAGACAGACGGGAGAATGCGCATCCTGTTTGTTTTCTTTATTTAGTGAAAAGCACAACATTTAGTTTTTATTTTAGTGTACATAAAAAAGTAGACACTTTAAGCTTTGTAAAGACATATCATTCATGTCTGTGAGGCAAAAAATGACGAAGTATTTTAAATTGTTTTACACTGTCATGAGGAAAAATCCAGCAAAACGCGCGGGCGCGTTCTTCGGGTTCAGGGGGTTAAGCTCAATAAGCAGCGGAAAAGAACTCAATTTAGTACTGAGAGGCGGCTTTATGTGCGCATACTTTGGGTGTAAGCACAAAATCTGCGGGAATGAGTCAAATTACACACAATCCCACGTGAAATTCAAGCCCTGTAACAGCAACAACATTCATCTCGAGCAAATGAAGTGAGTGAGTGAGGGGAGGCGGGTATGTGTGTACCTCGCTGTCTGTAAAATGTATATTTAGGCTATGTATAAAACCACCCAAAGTGGCTAGTAGGAGTGACTGCGTTACACACCACTGCTGAAATCACCCACATTTGGCAGGTGTTAATGCCAAGCCCTGATTCTAACTATAAGTAACTTTGCAACTACATGTCAACTAGCAGTCATTAGAGTATTAGCTGTCTGTTTATACTTTATTTTGATGCTCCCCAACAGACACTCTACTGACTATAAGTAACTTTGCAATTACATGTCAACTTATTCTACTAACCCTAACCATAACAGTCTAATAATACTCTAATGAGAGTTAGTTGATATGTAGTTGCAAATTTACTTATACTTAGTAGAATGTCTAAAGTGGACTATCAAAATAAAGCAGTTTTCCCGCTAAATGTTTGGAAATGATTTTTCCAGTGTTTAATAGAAAACCATAACCGGAATATTTAAGGAGTATCAACACACTCCTGTCTTGCATGCACTGTACAGATGGTGATGGGCAGTTTGGCACTGAAATATTCAGTAAGAGGTTCTGGGATTCCACTCTGTTGCCTAAAACTGACACAATGTTTCAACTCCATGTCAATTTGCTTTTGCCTAAAGCCTAGGCACAGATCCAAAAGACATTTAAGCCAAAGTTTGAGTCTGAATTCTATTGTTTTGTATATAGAGATGTTCTGTCAAGACCTACTGAGACACTTCGCTAGTTTATGAAATACTGACAATGTGATATTCTTTGTTTTTACACTGATAAGAAGTAACAACTATGATCTCCATTTTACATTGATCCGCATTATACAGATTCATTTTACATTTCTATTTCTCCAATTCAAAGACCACATTGCTCAAACAAGCATAGCATAATGTTCCAACTGTTTGACATTTAGAGGACATTTAAACTGTCCAAATTAAGCAGAGCAGGCAGTGGTGTGGAGCATACAGACTGTTTGCTGGAGCACTAATGGCATTAAGTTAAGGAAATTCTTGAGGAATCGTGTCTGACAGAGACCTAGTGGAGTCCAGCCAAATAATTACTCCCCCAGGCAAATTGTGAATCCAGTACGAACATGCTTACACAATCTTGCTCCCAGTTTGAACGGAGTGGCAGGAGTGACCATCAAAGGAGGACTCTATTAGATGTGGCATCCACTCCAGGGAAGGCATGACAGAGGACCTGTGGCCACATACGGATTCTATTTCTAACTGACCTACTCTGAACAGTGAGCAAAAACTGTTGCAAAGTGCTTGCTGTGTCATCAGAAAGCTACAAAACTAAGTTTGGTAGACAAACTCCATTTGCACATTTGCAATTCGTATGGTGTTATGAAAGCTGGCTCCCTTGGCCTTTTGCCAAACTCTTTGCCCTAGTTTACATTATGTATCTTCGCTTATTCTTCATTATCATGCTCACCTCTAAATGGCTTGAAGGAGAAGTTCACTTTGTGAATTTGACACCACTACCATCTGTACATGCAAACTACTGTGTTTATTTAGTTGCTTTGGGGGTTGAATCGTGTCTTTTTTTTAACACAACAAGGCATTTCATTCTTGCAAGATGCACTCACGTTCTTGCAGCAAACTGAAGATAGCTGTTGCTCTCGGAGTACCAGCAGCAGGCTGCCAAAAAACACAAAAAAACCCAGGGGCTATATCAGGGGTGTCCAAATCTTCTCCTGGAGGACCACTGTCCTGCAGAGTTTGGCTCTAACTTGCCTCAACATACCTGCAAGTCTCCAGTATGCCTAGTAAGATCTTGATTAACTGGTTCAGGTGTGTTTAATTGGGGTTGGAGCTAAACTCTGGCTGTTTCTCAAAACCAAGTACGCGAACTTCAGACTTGCGTCCTTAGTAGTTCAGACTTGCCAAGTTTGACTCCGGAGAACGAACTCCCGAGGACAGGAGGACACAAGTCCGGTACTCTGCTAATGGAACAGCAGCGTTCTTGATAGCGTCACTCAGTTCGCTCTCACTCCGGTTATCTCTGTATGTATATTATAGGCTACAATAAAACGAAATATGTCATAAAACACCACTCTGCCTCTTTTCATTTTCATTTAAAAAAAAATCTTAAACATAATAGCCACACAAATGTGGTTCAGGCAACGCATACCTTGTTGATTATCTTCACTGCATGTATATTTATAACATATACGAAATATAAAACACAACCCTGCCTCTTTTCGTTTACATTTTTTTTTTTTTTTTATATTAAACATATTATTATGTGGTTCAGGCAATAAGTGTGTATATACATGATTATCTTCACTGTAATAAAATTAAATATGACATAAAACACAACCCAGTCTCTTTTTGTTAAATGTCAGTTTTAATGATCAGTAATAGCCATTATAAAAGTATAAGTAACAGAAATAAAGCAAACAATTCAGTCAAAAATTATAAAGCAGAAATACAGTCAAACATACAAAGTCAGCGCTAGTAGGCTACAACGGTAAAGTTAAATAGCCTAAAAATATAAACTTATGAAACTTTTCTTTGCCCTCAGCCAAAACGATTTGCCAGGGAACAAATAATAGATTCATGAGACCAAAGATCGCCCGTCAAAACTACACAAGACGAATTATATCTCATGTTTAACCACTACAGAGACATCAGAGCCAGTGGCAGACGTCAGAAGGACTAGCCGAGGAAAGGCTGCTCTCGGCGGGGTTAACGAGCGCCCGGTGATCGCCTGAATCTCACAACTCTGAAAACGCCAGATCAAATGTTCAAATAGACGCTTTCTTTATCAATAAACCACAGATTTGAGCTTTAAACAAGTACATTCTCAACTGATAAAGTCTTAAAACTACATTTCGTGACACAATAACATTAGTATTATTAAATTACGTGGGTTTTCTCATCAGCTACTGACGCTTGTTTGTTGGTGCGAGATGCATTCTGGGATACCTGTCTGTCTCAAGTCCACTCAAGTCACCTCTCGATGCATCCTTGATAAAAGGGGCGGATCAAGGACATATCCGGGGATTTGAACTGTCCTTGGCTAGATGTGAACTTTGAACTGGAACAGTACTTGGGCAGCAACTGATGACGTTTCACAAGTCCACGAGAACACAAGTACAGACAAGAACGCATATTGAGAAACGGCCTCTGGCTGTTTCTCAATATGCGTTCTTAAGCGAACTTGCGTCCTTGTGTTCTCGCACTACTTCCAGTGAGATTCTGAAGTGTGCATACGATGGACACTTTACTATCCCATGAGGCCACAGGAGAGGATTTGTGCAGTGAAGTGACGCAAATAGGTCCCATGGTAGGTCACGTGATAATGACAACATGGCGGATGTACATTCATACTAGATAGAACATACTGTCAGTACCGTCGCAAGGGCTGTGCCAAGTGTGCGACCGCACAGGGCCTCACGCAAAGTAAAGTGACAGCTGACTCGATGTAAAAGCCAATAAAGTTCATGTTTTTGTCCTTCGAAATAGGCTACTATAATAGTTAAAAGACATAGCTAAAAATGAGACTATGTATCGTGATGCTGTATTATTCTGCTTGTTAAAAATGTATTATGCAGTAACTTACAATATTTCTCTGTGCTTGAGACTGCAGCGCTGATGACGTCACACGCACATCGCACGTCAAGTTCGTAGAGAGAGCTTTATTCACAGTCAAATTCTGATTTTGACTGCCTCTGAAATGGGTCAAACCATAGATATATTACCTAGAAGTTCAAGTAAATACGTTAGAAATCCACGCTCATTAAGGATGTGCATTTATTGCATGGACGGAGAAAGCATGCAGGATTTCATCTGACGGTACGCACAAATGTTTTTTTATTTAACACTATAAAGTTAAATAAGCATATAGCCTAACTATTACGCACCTTTCGGAGCATCAGTGAGAGCAACGGTACCGCAGAACGAGTGTAGTCTACTCTATCTCTAGACATTTTAAAGGTTTTTAAATCTGAAAACTGCCAAAAAGCAACGAAATTGTCAGACATCCATTTAGCGCATGTTCACAGAGGAAAACAACTGAAAAACAGCGCTGGTTGTTCTCTCAATACTTCTGTTTATTTCACTGACTGAGAAATCGCTTCAGATGATTCAGTGAGAGAGAGCAATCCAAAATAATTCAAGTGGATTCATAATTTAAGTGTCAAAATGTGCGCACTGCGCAATTAAGTTACACAGTTTAACTTCTTGAACCTAATGCTGTTAAACTGAATATACATTCAGTATATTAAAAAAAATTTTTTTCTTAAATATCCACATAAACAACAAATTGTTCGTCACTATAGCAACAGTAGACCCCGTTAATATACCCCCACCTGGGCCTCGCACCCCCCTTGCGACGGGCCTGCATACTAGTTTTAGTGGTCGTAAAGAAATTACTTATTCAAAGTACGTACCTACCTTAAGAGAGTATGCGATTTCGGACGCAGCCTACGTCTTTTATTAAAAGGCCTATCCACCTTTTTCCTTACGAGCCTATTGTGTTTTAGATAATGGTGGCTCTTCTAGTTTGGGGAAGTTTAACTCAAAAAGACTAAAACAAATTATTTCAAATCATAAGTTTCCACTATAAATAATCCTTCATGTTTTCATGTTCAGACTTCAAGAGAATAATGTAGCGCTTGGTATTTTAACTCTTTCCCCTCCATTGACGGATATTTCTGTCATTTTGCATTGTTATATGGTAGGGGGCGCTATTGGGCATCTTCTGAAAGAGTACAGAATCTCCAGATCAAAACACAGGCAAAGAAGAAGCGATATCATATTTAATCATATGCATATAATGCGATCATCAACATTAAACAGCATATAAATCAAAACAAATTACTGAATGAAATGTCGACCCAGGACGAGCTCTAGGACTGTGAAGCTTTGGGGTGTTGATGGACTTGATCTACTCCATCTGTGTTTTGATCATCGTTCTGAATCCAATCTGGATGTAGTCTTTGACAAAAACATGTTTTTGCTCAAAATGTATTTTTATGAAACTTACCCACATTTAAGCGTTGATAAAAAAAGAATGCATGAAGCTAGAATAAAACAGAGGGTCTGTTCTTTCTTTTGATATTTTGCATGTTCAGATATTCATACAACAAAATATTCAGGGACATTAAAGTTTTGTGAAAATGATCAGAAATGCTGGTGGTGGCTGGCAACTTTTTTTAAAAAACGCTGGCGGGGAAAGAGTTAATGTGACGTGGTATGAGCAAGAGTTTTTTTCAGTTCCTCCTGATGATTTTTTCCCCCTTTTGTATTCGGCTGTAAAAGTATGAAAAATGACAACAGTCGTTATTTTTACAGTTCTGTGTGGTGACAAAGAGTAGGTAGTGGGGTAGGGCAAAGATTACACACTCTGCCTTTAAGTTTAACCAAAAGAACCTATAGAGAGTGTGTGTGTATTATGTGTTCTTGATATCGAGGATGCATCGATTGCAGACTTGAGAGAATCGAACCGTTAGAAATCCCAGAAGACGCTGCGTGCGTTCGACGTACGGGAAGCCTGTAAGCTTTAAACTCGTTCTCACTTAAAGAGATTCCTGTTGCAAGCTCGTAAATACATTACGGCTCATGAAAGTATTTTTAATAAAGTGATAACCTGAAGAAAGCCTGCAGTGTTTTTTTTGTTTGGCATTTTAAAAAGAATCTTAACATTGACAAAGCTTACGTAACAGGCTGCTCATTTTCATAAATGCATATATACAATTATAGGAAAATAATGTCCATAATAATATGAAAGAAATTTTTTAATAGGTTGTGACATTTGTTTGTGATGTTATGTTGTATTTATTGTGCATTGGACGTTGGGATGGTCAGCTGAGCAAACAGATCGCAGCACATCTCAATTCTCACAAGGATGCGCTCTGTGTCCTAGCCTCCATCCGAGTTCGTTCTTTCAAGGTCGCCTGGCAAGACCGGTCTCCACGAGAAGGCAAGTCCGTTCTTTGCGTTCTTGGAATTGAGAAACAGCCTCTGCTGGACAGTGGCTCTCTAGGAGCACGACTGGACAATTGCCAATGAATTAACCAAATTAAACGGCATTCATTGCACATATCAATATTTGACAACAAAAGCCCCAAAATGAGGAGAATGATAGTGTCACACAAGCATTGAATAGACTTTATAGACTTTAGATAGAACGAGGGGCAAAATTCAGAATCAAAGAATTGGCTGCCTTTCAATCCATGAGTCTTAATTTGAATTAAACTGTCCACAAGCCACAGGAAGTTAAAATGGAATTTGAATTGACTTTTTTTTAATTGGGCATCTTTCCATTCTTTTAAAGTCTGTGTTTATCCTGACTTTTAGGAGAACTACAGACCTCTCACTCCATTTTGCTAAGTTACTGTACTCATTATTTAATTTAATAATTTCATCAGTTCATGGTCAGAGCTGTAGTGCCTACTGAGAATTTGATTAAAACTTATGAATGTGAGACCTTTACTAGCAGGCCATCCAGCTAGCACCACCAAGCCTTTAGGGGTGATCCAGAAAACAGCAGCATGTCTGGACTTCAATCAGCTGAAGAAGAGCCATGTCGTACTCTTTCCACTGGCTGCCCATAGCCGCTCGCATCAAATACTCAAGGCTCTGAATCTAGCATAAAGGATTTACATTCCCACTCGTTCCCTGCGGTCAGTGAATCAACAATGCCTGGTGGAACCATCACAGTGCGCTACAAGGTCACTTTCAAAAACTTCAAACTCATGGTCACTTGAAAAGGAATCCATGGCAATGTTCAGAAAACCTTTCCCAGGAGCATGAGCCAAACTAATAGAGATGCATCGATAATACATTTCTCCACCGATATCGATTATTCCAAATGAAACCAATAGTTTGATTGAAATCTCTCAACTAATGCTGTAAACTATACGGTTAACCCTCTCATTTGGTACATTACTATAATATTAGAGTTTAAAATTAACAACAACTGATATTTATTTTCAGATATATAATTTTTACACTCAAATAAAAACTGAAATGTTTGTATACAACTCAGTTGCACATAAGGTAGTTTTCATAAACGCTTGTCTTCATGACAAATTTATTCAAACATACATATAATAACCTCCACTCTAATGTTTTTATTTATTTATTTATTTATTTATTATTATAGCTAACTAATGAACTGTGAACATTGGATAACTTTCCTGAGGTAAATGCAACATTAAGTGACAATGTTCACAAGCTGTTTTATTGACGTCTTTCCGCGGTTGAAACACTGATTGAGCAATTACATGAGATGTGATACATTTCGGTAAGTATCATACTTTACTGTAACATACCTTCTGATGTTCATGCATGATTTTTCATGCTGTAACTTATAGTAAAGAGGAAGGGATGACTTGAATGAATCGCGCTCTGTGCTGCCGCTTGAACTGAGGCGCTACAGTCACATTTAAGAGCGTCAAAATGTAAATTTGGCTGTTTTTAAACAATTGGCAGATGCGAGAGAGTGAAAATAATTGCTTTTACTGGCTGATACAGAGTATTGGCCAATACATTGGTGCATCCCTACTAATTAAACTACAAAAATAAAAATAGGAGCACTTTAACAAGTAACACGAATTTGAGGGGAAAATAAAAATAATATAATAAATAAAATATTTCGGCACTTACACTTTTACTCTATCATTGTACTTTTCTCGTAAAAAAACTATGCACTATTCTCATTTTGACGTCCCTTTAGATAACAGTGATTAAAACGTATGCTAAATAAATGAATGTTGTATCAGAAAACCTTTTCTTCAATAACAGAAAGAATTACTACAGTAACTTGTGGAGTATCCACCTTATTTTTAAAGTAAGTGCAGGTGAAGTCATTTGTAAATTGAATGTGTCTGGCTTCCGGTGTCAACTGCCACAGCCTATGGTGATCAAAACTCTCAAAGACGCTGGAGAACTGGAAATAGGAACTTTAATGACCAAACACTCAGGATACACACAGGGAACACTCAGGATACACACAGGGAACACTCAGGATACACACAGGGAACACACAGGGAACACACAGGGAACACACAGGGAACACACAGGGAACACACAGGGAACACACAGGGAACACACAGGGAACACACAGGGAACACACAGGGAACACACAGGGAACACTCAGGATACACACAGGGAACACTCAAAAACACCAGTATATGTAGACGACGACTGACAAACACTGAGGGAGAACTGAAGACTAAATACACAGGGCAAACAAGGTGATTGACTAGATACAGGTGAATGACATCACTAATTAACAAGACACAGCTTGGACAAATGAACTCATAATGACGGTGACCATGGAAACAAACAAGTGCCGGGAAACAGAACAAAGGAACATGTGACATCAACGCAGCTTCGTTACGCAGCTTGATGTTGCAAATTGGTATTTTTCTAATGTATTATTTTATTGTATTGTAGCAATCAGTGTTGGGGGAAATGCATTACAAGTAACATGAGTTAGGTAACCAGATTACATTTTTCAAGTAACTAGTAAAGTAATCCAGTACTTTTGAATTTACAACAAAATATCTGAGTTACTTTTTCAAATAAGAGGTGTTGTGTGTGAACATGATGCTTATTGTAGTTCTAGACTAAATGTGAACATGCATTTACTCATCTCACTTGCACAAAAACAGATTCAGTATTCCAAATAGATTTAAAAAACAGTCAAATGCAAACTCATAATATTATGCAAACCTACCATAATTAAATAAGTTAAATAACACAAATATATTTTATGCATTTAATCTCACTTTATTAATCAAAGACTTTGCTGCGGACCTTTGATGATCCAATTCAACCATATGCTGCGCCCTCTACTGTACAGATATGAATTTGTATTTCTTTCAGCCTGAGGCTTATTCATTTCACTTTTGGTGTGAAAGGGCCTTTACGTTTGCCAAAAATAGAACTTTTTTGATTATTAAAAAACAAACAAGCAAGCCCAGCCCAGATGAGAAAAAGTACAGCAAAAGTAAATGTAACGCAGTACTTTCAATAAAAATTAGTTACTTTTTTAGGGAGTAACACAATATTGTAATGCATTAGTAACTTTCCCCAACACTGATTATTCTTCTAGTTATTTATTTATAGCGGCTAATGAATCAGAAGTCTCGCACATTCACAGAAAATAGCTACTTTCGTGTTGCACAATAAGGTGGATAGCTTTAGGAAGTCAGATTAAAAATATAATAAAACACGTCATCCATCCATTTTTTCTTGTCTTATCACTGGTTCACTGGCAACATGCTCCTGGGCTGTCCTCAGAGCTTCTTGGATGGAGGTAGTCTGTGTATGTTGAAGCCAAACAGCCCTGCCAATAACGGCTTTATTTTCTGTAGATGAGCGTTGCCATCAACTGGCATCTTGAACCAGCAACAGCTGGTTAATGTGAATAAGAGTGGAGAGGGCCGAAAGGGAATGGGCTTCTATTCTGATGGCATCTCTTTCAGATGAATCAGTGGGCTAAATTGGATTTTGCTGGGCTGTGTCCTGAAGCGCAGTGCAGATGTTGCTTTTTGAACCCGATCACTTGTCCTGGCGATGCAGCGAGTACCTGCTATTTCACAGTCAAAAAACATGCCAGCTCAATTCAATGCAGCAAGCTTCTAATCAGCACTCTTGGATCTTACACAAGTCAAACAAATCCAATCCTATAGCCAAACTTCTGCTCACATTTTCAATTATCCAAGATGATTGCATGGCTATTTAGATGAAAGGACATAGAAGCAGACTGACCTCACGAAGGTCTCTCAAACATTTCACTCTGACCTGGGAAGGGATGCTCAAACCAACAGGTCTATTCAACGATTTGCATATCTGGTCTATGATGTAATTGAAGTTGTAGCCTCATGTAAATTTGATTTTTTTAACTTAAGACTCTAGCATGTCTATGCATTTCCATATAGAACAGCATTACGCAACACTTAATAGCATAGATATGTAAGGGTTGGCAAACAATTTCATATTTCACTCCAGACCTCTACAGAACAGCTCGAGTGAATGGTTGTGTGTAGACACTGGGATCGGGTTTATGGTAAATGTGTGTAAGTAGTTCACAAACACAGTATACGCAGCCAAGCACATGAGAAAATTATGGCTATGGATGGTCTGTCAAAGCATAAAACTTAAAAGTGGCTCGCTTTTCACCCCGTCTTTCTTTCAACCTTCCCCCCCAATTTTATTACATTTGAGCTTTTATGAGAGAAGCAAAAAGATAGCTACTTTAAAAAAAAAACGTGATTTGTTGTTGAAAAATGAGTTAGTTTGGAGAAACGGCACAAAAGAAAAACAAATCAACCGAAAAAGGAAAGAGGCATTCAAGCATTGGCAACAAAAAAACAACACTTTTCTGCTTCTGAATGTTGAAAGTTTTTGCAAAAATAGCCGGGTGAGCTGAAGTCAATGACAATCAACACAGTTTTGAAATATCTTTCTCATGCTTGAATTAATTAGACATCTGGAACAACATGATAATTGATATCAAAATGTGTTTAACTCACTTACTTTCCTTTTTTGCATCTTTAATGCAACAAAAATACTCAAATCAAAGATAATTAATCATATAGTTAATTATCCAGAGAGGACAATCTAATAGACTTTCACTACAGTGTTCATAGGAGCAAGACTAGCTATAGAAACCATGCATTTGCAATGACAAAGCGAGCAGCTTACCTTGATAATGGGCGCTGAAGCCTTTGTATCGATGGTTGCTGTCAGTAACAAAGTGTAACCTCAGCCAGTTCTTGTTGCTAACAACAGGAGATGGGACATTCATTCCAGATAGCCTGTAAAAACATGAAGGAAAGCTCTTTACATTAACAACGACAACAAAAAACATTTATAATATCGTGGCATCTGTCTAAAGGGGCTCACGTTTTGCAGATGAACAAAGATAGATAGCACTGTCAAAATGAGTTTAAATGATCTAGGCTGTAAAAGTGGATGTTTGGATAGTCAATATTTTATCTTCTGAAGTATGAAACTTTCTGAAAGCTCATAATATACTACCAAGGTCACTGATCTAATACTTTGACATTTTGAGGCATGGCACTGGGGACATTTAACCGAGTACAAGCACCTTAACACTTAGTCCACCATTACTCATGGAGTGCACGCCGGGCCAGATACGGCCAGCACGCTCCCTGGACACTTTTGAGGGGCGATACTCACACACTGAAAATGTTAACAAGTTGTGTGTGTGTCGTGAATCAGCGTGGCGCTGCAACTGAGGACAGAGGTCATTGTAACCCCAACCCTCCACCCATCAAAATGCTCCATCTTCATCCTACATCTGTCTCACTTTATTGATGACTAACTGGAGATGTCATTAAAGGACATGGCCACATGAATCACACTTTAATGGCCTTCACAGGCTGGAGCGGAGCCATATCATTACTGTTATCTTTCTCTCTCTCTCTCTCTTTCGCTCCCACACACACTCTCTATAGGTTCCTTTGGTTAAACTTAAAGGCAGAGTGTGTAATCTTTGCCCTACCCCACTACCGTCACCACACAGAACTGTAAAAATAACGACTGTTGTCATTTTTCATACTTTTACAGCCGAATACAAAAGGGGGGAAAAATCATCAGGAGGAACTGAAAAAAACTCTTGCTCATACCACGTCACATTAACTCTTTCCCCGCCAGCGTTTTTTAAAAAAAGTTGCCAGCCACCACCAGCGTTTCTGATCATTTTCACAAAACTTTAATGGCCCCGAATATTTTGTTGTATGAATATCTGAACATGCAAAATATCAAAAGAAAGAACAGACCCTCTGTTTTATTCTAGCTTCATGCATTCTTTTTTTTTTATCAACGCTTAAATGTGGGTAAGTTTCATAAAAATACATTTTGAGCAAAAACATGTTTTTGTCAAAGACTACATCCAGATTGGATTCAGAATGATGATCAAAACACAGATGGAGTAGATCAAGTCCATCAACACCCCAAAGCTTCACAGTCCTAGAGCTCGTCCTGGGTCGACATTTCATTCAGTAATTTGTTTTGATTTATATGCTGTTTAATGTTGATGATCGCATTATATGCATATGATTAAATATGATATCGCTTCTTCTTTTCCTGTGTTTTGATCTGGAGATTCTGTACTCTTTCAGAAGATGCGCAATAGCGCCCCCTACCATATAACAATGAAAAATGACAGAAATATCCGTCAATGGAGGGGAAAGAGTTAAAATACCAAGTGCTACATTATTCTCTTGAAGTCTGAACATGAAAACATGAAGGATTATTTATAGTGGAACCTTATGATTTGAAATAATTTGTTTTAGTCTTTTTGAGTTAAACTTCCCCAAACTAGAAGAGCCACCATTATCTAAAACACAATAGGCTCGTAAGGAAAAAGGTGGATAGGCCTTTTAATAAAAGACGTAGGCTGCTTCCGAAATCGCATACTCTCTTGAGTAGGTACGTATTTTGAATAAGTAATTTCTTCACGACCACTAAAACAGTATGTTCTATCTAGTATGAATGTACATCCGCCATGTTGTCATTATCACGTCACCTACCATGGGACCTATTTGCGTCGCTTCACTGCACAAATCCTCTCCTGTGGCCTCATGGGATAGTAAATGCACACTTCAGAATCTCACCGGAAGTAGTAGGTGTGACATGTGCTCTGTGTCTGTCCTTGGACTTTTACGTTGATGTGTTTTGTGTGCTTTATTTTGTACTTCTTTGTAGTTTTTCATGTTGATTAGTCTCCCCAGGTGTTTCCCATGTACCACACCCCCTTGTTAACTTGTTAAGCTTGTCTGCCTGGGTGTGTATATACTGTATATGCTCGTGGTTCACTTGTCACATACTGTTTTCCGGCAACTATATTAGTAGGGAGGTATCCCAGACAGCACATAGTGTCGGCCCAGATCCGGGCCACATCTGGTACATGTGGATTCCACGCATACCAGATGTGGGCCGACACTATGTTGCTGTCGGGGATGCGATTTCTGATGCAGCCTTAAAATCAGCCAAGGTTTGTGCAATGCGTTGGGAATCGAGAGTCTACCATTAAAGGTGGGTTAGGGTTAGATTCCATTACCTCAATTTCCAAATTACTACATGTTCCAGAAGAGCCTCATGACATAGCAGAGGGAATTTAATTCATCCTACTGACTGAATATTTTGATTCAGTTCACCAAAAACACAGTTTTTTTGGGTGACTCTTTCTGCAAGTTACCTCATTACAACAGTAGGTGGCGACAAGTTAGTATCTTATTGAACTTAGTGGGCCCTATTTTAACAATCTGAGCGCATGGTCTGAAGCGCATGGCGCAGGTGCACTTAGGGCGTGTCCGAATCCACTTTTGCTAATTTAACGACGGAAAAAATGGTCGGCACGCCCGGCGCATGGTCCAAAAGGGTTGTACCTAGTCTCTTAATGAGTCATGGGTGTGTTTTGGGCGTAATGTGCAATAAACCAATCAGAGACTCATCTCCCATTCCCTTTAAAAGCTAGTTGCGCTCGCACCATGGCGGATTCGCTATTTGCATGGCGGAATTCACAAGCAGAAAGACTGAACGCTTTTCCAGAGAGGAATCGTTTTATTTATAATATTTAAACGTGTGTGTGCTGCTGCGCGTCCCTGTGTGTGTAATAAGCAGAGTGTATGTGCGTTTTACACCTGCCCTTTAAATAACACAAAAAAATATTGCGCCATTGACTCTAGACCAGGTATTTGTTGGTCAATGGCGCAGTCGTTTTCAGTTCCTCAAAATAGCAGCGCACCTGAACACACCTGGTTTTCAGACCAGCACGCCCATGGTTGAACAGATGGGCACCAGTGCATTTGCTATTTAAACAACGTGGCGCTGGACGTGAAAATGATAACTGCATTGGGCTGAAACTATCAAAAAACACTTGCGTCGCGCCTGGCGTTGCATTGCGCCGGGTGTATGATAGGACCCTATGAATGATTCTTTCAAACGTTCACTCGCCAGATTGAGTTCAAGACCAAAACAGCACTAATTTAAAATACAAATTATACAATGACAGGTAAACGACACCTTGACATTTGTACTATAAATCATAATAGTGCAAAATATACTTCAAATTGCCCTTTGTTTTGTATGTTAAGTGTTTCTTTATAAGCCTGTGACCTTTAAACAACATTTAGACATCCCATTTAAAACCTTCCCATTTGTGTCATAGTCACAGACATCTTTTGCTTGGTTTCACACAAACAAAACACTCTATATGAGATTTCACAGAGCTCCATCAGCCTTCCAAAGGGACAACGGGTTTCCTGACATCCTAGTAATGCGTCTTTTAAATATGTATTCAGGATTTACATGAAACTTGCAAGACTATGTTTGTCCCATTCTTGTCATGCGGTGGCACAATCACAAAAACAACAGTACTCGCACACATGAACCTTTCCCTGTCCGTGACTTTACATGTCTCACTGAGTTTAAATTGAAATCTGAAACGGACTACCATAAATTAAACATCTGTTACTATAAAGACCATAAATTAATTATGAGTGAAAACCATTTAGGTTCTTCCATTTTATGAGATGAAGAGATGAAGTATGGCAAACACTCCTTAAGTTTAAAAGCATAACATTAAAAAGTTGTAGTTTTATCCCCTTTTCTGCCAATAACCTATATATTCACAAAGTAGTCCATGCCAAATACACTTCATACTCCTCTTGGAGTTTAACACAGCACATGTGCTTTGACTTTAAACGGGTGGTGGATTATGATTTCACCTTTTTAACTTTAGTTCGTGTGTAATGTTGCTGTTTGAGCATAAACAACATCTGCAAAGTTACAATGCTCAAAGGGAGATCTTTTCTTTTACAGAAATCGCTTTTTAAGGACTACAACAAACGGCTGGTCAGGACTACAACGAGCTTATTTACGGGTTAGTGACATCACAAACCCTAAAATTTACATAAACCCCGCCCTCGGGAACACACAACAAAGGCCATGTTGAGAAGAGGAAGAGTTGTTGTAGTTGAGCACATTTGGGATTCTGCTCAAGCTGTCATCCGTCTTTTCACATTTATTGCAATACAGTACGAACACAAATGCAATAGCATGTCATAAAGCAAGATGACAACATAAGTTATAACCGTAATTAAACTAAACTATACCTGTTCTCTCTTCATGCAGCAGATATTCTCTGGCTCTGTGCATCTTACAACAGTTCCCACACGAGCGATTTATAGATTATCATGACAGAATATGCTAATCAATGACTTGAAGATAGTTAACTCATAAATTCATCAACTAACCATTTACAAACGTCCTGTCTCATTCTACATGTTATCACTTCTTCTTGAGTCTCTCCATCATTGTCCGACTCCGGTTTGAACATAAAAGGCTGAACAGTTTCTGATATTTTCAGTGCGTGAGGTAATCGGAGCTGCTAACACAAGCTCTTGAAGCTCCACCCTCTTCCTGAAAGGGGGTGGGGAGCAGCAGCTCATTTGCATTTAAAGGGACACACACAAAAACTGCAAGTTTTTGCTCACCCTCAAAAAGTGTCAATTTTAACATGCTATAAAAAATTATCTGTGGGGTATTTTGAGCTAAAACTTCACATACACACTCTGGGAACATCAGAGACTTATTTAACATCTTGTAAAAAGGGGTATAATAGGATCCCTTTGAAAGCAGAGGGTCTGTTTTTTCTTTTGTTATATTGCATGTTCAGATATTCATACAACAAAATATTGTGGGGGCCATGAAACTTTTGTGAAAATGATAAAAAATGCTGGCACTGGCTGGCAACTTTTTTTTCTTAACTGTATTATAAATGCATTGCATTTTTACTTAACCTGCTACTACTACTACTACTACTACTACTACCAATAAAGTCCTAGTTATGTCAAAAAATGCCTCTTTTTTGTATTTGAGAGTCAAAATGACTCAAAATGATGGAGCAGGTCACAAAAAATAAACTTGCATCATACAAATTAATTAAAAAGACAACCCACCCACGCCCTTGCAGGTGAGCCCTCGTGTTTCAGTGATGCCCTTGTTGTATATCATCATCTTCTCAACAGAAATACAGCTTTGTTCTTTAATTGTAAAGTGAATTTTAGTGCACCGGTGAATTTACATTAGTTTATTGATGTGATCATCCCGGCCATGAGTCGCCCTCCTGAATAGCACGTTTCCACATTTGTAATTGCCTGACAGTTTAATTAAATAAGTGTGAATTTTGCAGAAGGCTGGAAGTGTTGGAACCCAAGCACAACAGCAGAACTCAGATTCCTCCACACCACCTATTCTAGCCCTGAATAAATCACCATGCAAGCCAATAAACCCTTTCACATGGATAAATGTAATTTAATCAGCATAGCTCATTCTAAGGTGTCTGCTCTGTGTGTGTGTGTGTGTGTGTGTGTGTGTGTGTGTGTGTGTGTGTGCAGATGTTTCACATCAGAAGACAAGGTCAGGAAAAGGAAGGGGAGGTTATCAAACACATGGATGAGCAAAGAGTCGTATGAGCAAATCCTATCATGTCTGTGCAGTTAATCCACATGGAATGGTGAAACGGTTTATAAATAAGAGGACTAGCTCATATGGTGCTGCATTTAAAAACTAATATTGCTCAGAATGATAAAGAAAACAATATTGTTGCAGAATGCATTGCTTTTTTTAGTCAATAGATTCATATTTTAACAAAATGGTGCATATTATCTTTAAGGCATATTAGTGCCTTATGAAAGGATACCGCCACAGTGACAGCTTTTGTACCTTTTTATCTGAGAGTGTTTTTGCTTTCAGTGTGGAGAGAATTATTGCTTACCCTGGTTAGAAAATGGCATTACAAATCTAATACTAACAGAAACTATTTTAAACATGCCTCCGACACCCAGCAAGGAAGGATACTGCAGATAAACACCAAATTGGACAAAATTACAGCCCAACTTGTGCTACAAATCGAACAACATTATATCGCAGCTTTAATGTAGTGTGGGTGTGTGAGATTTTAGAAGTGGTTTAAAGCTGAGATGCATGTGAATGATGTGAATGACCCAGTGAAATCAATAAACGTAGCAAAAGACACACGGAACAACAGAGCATGCTCAGACTCCAGACACTGAAATGTGGCTTCAAAACACATCGACTTCTCTAAAAAAAACTTCAAAAAGCGGGATTGAGACAAAAGGGAGAAAGCCTTCTCACGAGGCAAGAAAAAATAAAGAGCGTATTGTCATTGACCGTAATGGTTTTAAGCTTTTGCCATGCGAGTCACATCCCGTTCTCAGATCAATAGCTCTCAGTGGTTCTGTGCAAAATTAGGAGAGATTCATTATTAGCAAATGACAGCCGTTAGCATGTTCCTTAATCAAGGAATCTGTCTTAATTGCCTAGATGCTAATCAAGACAGGTGGCAGCCCTAACATAGAGACCCTCTTCTTTTTAGTGCACATACGAACACACACAAACACACACGTTGTGTTTTCATGTTTTATGGGGACTCTCCATAGACATAATGATTTTATACAAACTGTATTTTCTATCCCCTTACACTAACCCCACCCATCACACAAAACAAAACAAAACTCAGCATTTTTACATATTCAAAAAACATCACTTAGTATGATTTATAAGCTGTTTTCCTCATGGGGACAAAAAATGTACCCACAAGGACAAGGATTAACGGATATTGCCATCTTTGTGGGGACCTTTTGTCTTCATAATGTAGGGTTTACCAGGACACACACACACCCACACACACACACACAACTATCTATCTATCTATCTATCTATCTATCTATCTATCTATCTATCTATCTATCTATCTATCTATCTATCTATCTATCTATCTATCTATCTATCTATCTATCTATCTATCTATCTATCTATCTATCTATCTATCTATCTATCTATCTATCTATCTATCTATCTATCTATCTATCCATTCATCCATCCATCATCCATCCATCCGTCTGTATATTCTGAAATAAATTAATACATTTATTCAACAAGGATGAATTACATTGATCAAAAGTGACAGTAAATGTTACTAAATATTTATATTTCAAATAAATGCTGTTTTTTTATAACTTTCTATTAATTAAAGAATCCAGAAAAAATATTAAGCACAAAAATATGAAGCAGAACAACTTTTTTTTCAACACTGATAATAATCCGATTTTTGTTTTTTTTTTGTTTTTTTGAGCTGCCAATCATCATATTAGAATGATTTCTGAAGGATCATGTGACACTGAAGACTGGTTGATTCTGACAATTAAAAAAAGAAAGATTTACATAAAATAGAAAACAGTAATATTAAATTGTAATAATATTTCACAATTTTACTATTTTTACTGTTGTTTTGATCAAATAAATGTGGCCTTGGTGAGCATAAGAGACTTGCATTAAAAAAATCTTACAGACCACAATCTTTTGACGGTACTATATAAAAATGCATTCAAAAAATATTATATTTTTGAGTGAAGCATTGCTTAATGTCACTTTACTGTTTATCAGTATTTTAAGAACAAGCATTTATAAATAGCCGACCCAAGGTGGGAATTTCGTATGAATTTGTACAATGTGAACCGTACAAAAATGTATGACTTTTAGAAAAAAGTAAGCATAAAGGTCCACCCCTAAACATGTCACAGGGGTAAGCAAATGTACGAGTGAGATTGTACGAATTCATACGAATTAGCCACCAATTCAGAAAAAATGTAAAATAGTTACGAATTGCCATGAGATTGTGTTGAAACGGCACACCAATCGCTGCTGCCACACACAGAAATGAACACATATTACTCTTTCTGAAACTTCATCAACATCCTGTATACCTGCAGTCCCATGGTGGGCAAGACAGCAAAAAGAGAAAAAGAGAGAGAAGAGCATGGCGGAGCAATGGAGAGAGGGAGCGAGATGGAAGCAGGCATGGGTCTCACACCAGCGGTCGCCTCATCAATCACGGCCAGACGTAGCCCAGACGAATGAGAGGCCGCTGGGAAGCTGCTCGCGTCTCTCCATCAAACTGATGTTTTGAAAGTAAGTAATCAGTGTTCTCCACGGGCACTCCTTCTGTGGCAGAGCAGTCCTCCTTCCCTACACTCCTCCCTTCCTCCCTCCCTCCCCTTTGTGTTGCATTCTCTCCTTGTTCTCCGCTACATGGAGTCAGGGCCTCTTCACCCCATGGCATTGTGGGAGCCATATTTTATCCATCTCAGCACAGTGGGAAGAGCCCTACACTGTCCAAACTGCAAGGTGCTTTTTGAGCACAATCATGCTTAACGGATGGGGGTGGGGGGTTGGGAAAATACAGGTGATGTACACAGGATTGCCGTGTTGGAGCACTCTGACACACAATTCAGCTGTCTATTAAACCTTTGACAAATACGATCACAGCGAACATTCAGATCTGCGTTCTGAGCCAGAGAGAGCCATTGTCATGTATAGATATGAAACAGTTTCACAAACAGTCTTTTCAACCACAGAGCGTCATGTTATAATAATTCAAATGATCACAGAAGTACTGGGATAAAAGTTCATAGTTCGGATATAAACACTAATGTCTATGGTAGCAAACAAAATAGAATAAATCACCTTTTGAAAGTAACTTGACGCTTCAAATAAAGTAAGGAATAATTGACTCTGGTCCGTTGGATTATTAGAAAATAATGCACACAATCTGCTTATACTACGGTTACCACACCTCAAGACATTGTTCAAGTTTTTGAACTTAAATAGCTTTTGTGTGTAGGACTAATTTCTTACGCATCTCATCCTACGCCTCTGTTGCTAACTCCAAAATGTCATTTTAGACTGATCCACTGATAGCAGACTAATGCAGTTATTAATGCAGTTATTAGAGATATATAGGCCTATATATATATATATGAGCAATATCACACGAGTAGCAGTGCGAAATGCCCGTTTGATACGAAAAATGAATTATATCTGTTTAACCACTATCTATATAAGAGCCAGCGGCAAATTCCCGAAGGACTGGCCAAGCTGTTCTCTTGCGGGTACATGAGGGCCTGGAGCTCGCATCTGCGTTTGAACAAATTGTAAAATAGGCGCTATATTTGAGGTCCAAATAACTACATTCTAGCCTAAAAAACTGTTAAAACTGCATTTTGTGACACAGCAACAGTAGTATTTTTTAAAACTTATGGTGGATTTGCTCGACCGCCATGACAGTCGCTGCAAGCGGAGTGATACAAACGCTGAAACGGTTATAGTGCTGTTATCACTAGAATATTGCACGGCTGGAAAAGGCTCTCAGCCATTCAGATTCGAGAACCAGAAATAACTGTTGTAGAAATATTTATATAACGTGTGTGAATCACCTGAGTCTGTCTCTCAACAGTGTTCGACTAATAGTGAAAGTGTAAGTTTATCTGTTTCAAAAACAGCGCCGTTATTACCTCGCTAGTGAGAAATGTCATGTAGATTTTTGTCACAGTTATGTTCAGTTTGTTTTAGTTTTCATGGACATTCAGTTTGTTTTCATTAGTCACATGTCTTCCTTTGTTTAGTTTTCCCGCCACCTTTTAGTTTGATCATCACAGGTGTTCACCATTATTTCCCTCATTTACCATATATTTAAGTTGCTGTCTGTTCACTATTCAGTTGTCTGGTATTGCTTGTGTTTACACACTGTTACGCCGTCATTTAAAAATAAACCTTGTTTGATTGTTGTATTCATCTTCGTCTTCATTGGAGCAACCCGGGACACTTTTAAGTTGTTAAACTATTTTACTGATAAACTCGTCAGAGCAGCGCTGATAACACGTTTCTGTGCGCGTGTGTCCGTACTGTATGTGTAATATAACATAATAAAACATAATTTTGTGGCTAAAAACATGGAAATAATTGGTCATTTTTATACTGTTGTTAACTATATTTATTTGCTTGGTCAGTGTCGTTGTGTGTTTTGGTTCTTTTGCTATTGTCGCTGTAAGGACCGCTGAAATAACTGAAATAGGGATGTCACAAGTACCGGTACTTCGGTACCAAGTCGGTACTGAAATTTAAAAAATGTGACGATACCAGCATTTCTGTAGTACTGGTAGTACCGACTCCCTAGTATATTTGGTACCCGCAGCCGCGTTCAGTCACTTCCGTGTTTATCTAAGCGCAGGGCTCCAGACTGTAGCCGAATATATACTAGTGTCTGTGAATATTAAACTGCAAAATACTATTTAAATATTACTCCTGCATGTTCTGCGTCTCTGTGTGAATGACGGGCGCAGATGCGCGGTTTCATTTGCTCATTCAGCTCGCACGCACACACACATACGCACGCACGCGTGACACTCGCTGTCTTTTTAGCCTCTGCCGTGTCACTATATGAGGACATAATAAACCATCACTTCATGAGAATTTACCGTTTCATTTGAGAAAACTGTCATATCATGAACACAGACACTCAAAGGTCTTAACGGCAACCCGTCAAAATAAAAGTTTGGTTTAACTTGAAGAAATTGACAGAAATATATTACGCTACTGTTGTACAGTAGATTTAGCTACGTCTCTATGTTATAATAATAGGCTACTACTAGGCCTTCTAATAATAATAATAATAATTATGCCTAGATGGTTGCTTATTTTTCACTTGATCTTTTTTATAAACAATGTTTACTTTTAATCAGCATGTAGCCTTTAAATGTTTATGTATTATTTACTTATAATGATTATCATCATAAATAATAAACTCATTGAATTTAATTTAAAAAAAAATGTAAATAGTTAAATAAAAAAATTTTTTTAAAAAATGTTTTACTGTGGTACGGAAATTGGCACCGAGAACCGTGGTTTTTTTTTTGGTATCGTGACATCCCTAAACTGAAATCATTTGGCGAAGTGATATGGAACTGTAATGCGGTCAAAACCTGCCTGGAACTACTTTAGCCGTGCATTTCATTGAAAATAACTGCACACCTTAGATTAGAAGGTTCGTCAACAAATCAGATTCAAGCATTTAACAGCCCCGAAGTATAAGACTGCATTAGTTACATCGGTACACCAGTAGATGGCGACAAGTGACTGTTAAAATTGTATTTGTCATTGAATCATTCAATAAAATCTTTTCTTTGAACATTTTTTTTTTATTTAATATAAAAAGTTATATACAGTATATATATATATATATATTTATATAATATATTTTAATTTTAATTTGTATTTTTTAAATATATTATAATATTTATATATGTATTATATATAATATAATAAATATATTAAATATATGTTATTATATGTTTATATAATATATTTTAATTTTAGAAATATATATAGTGTTATATTTATATGTATTACATACACAGAAATATATAATAGCTGTATAGAATATAAATAATTGAGTGCTTCTATGTGTTGTGTGGATGCTGAACACTTTGTCAATGCTGCTGTCTCAGTACAGTGCCAGTAATTAAGTTACTCTGAAGAATTCGCTGTGAGTGACTCTGGAGCTTATGTAAATCAGAGACATCTCGCACGCTGCTCACATTTCCACATGAATATCGTGTTTGGCCCGCGACCAGAACCTCCATTTTGAGGATCAGATTGGGAGGGAGGAAGGAAGGCGGCGTGGCACACTGGAGAATAAATGAACCTCGTGCGACAGCTAATGACCTCGCAATGCTTTTACTCAGGAGCATATTTCACCGCCGGCTTGGTATCCAACACCCCCAGAAGCCATTTCAATAAAGCCTGTATTTACAGTGAACAATGTGTGATGGCACATGTCATTTGAGTTCGCCAGGCTGATTCCTTTTCCAGCACATGATTCACAGAGGTCTTTGTACTTGTTTTGTGCACATGTGCTATTTCGGGTACGAAGCTTGACTTCTGAGAGCACAAAGCAATCCTGTGATACCGGAGTGAATGTAATTATGCGCAGCCGTACTGAAATGACAGTTTAGTGTCTTTAATCACAGAAAAGAGCTTTTTTTTATTGAAATGGGAATTTGGACTTTTAGCCGCACAGTGTGATGAAATGTGGCTGGGTAAAATTATCTCTAATAAATCCTATGTATCATAACCCTAAATAGATTAAAGCAATGATCACTTAAATAATCAATCAATCAATGCAGGCAGGCATTCGTGATCTGTCAGTTAGTTTGTCATTAGCTTTGTAGACAGATTGGATTCACATATTAGGGGGGAAAATGTATTTTGGGAAGGTGACAATAATAAATCCCATCATAAGTGCCATTCGTTTGTCATATAAGAGGACTAATTCCCCAAAGAGGAACGGATTGTAATGGATTACACATCTCTCTCTCTCTCTCTCTCTCAGTTCTTCATATTTCCCAAAGGTTGCTCAGCTAGAGGGCTTCTCTAATCATCCAGCATGACAGACTGTATGATTAAGTATTATAACTCTATGAATAATAAACAAAACTCTGCACCTTAGCCCAGGCAATGGACACACACTACCAATTCAGCATCTCACATGTTTAGGAAACATGAATACAGTGGTAGAATTATTTGGATACTTAAAATTTAATGAATGTTTTTGAATTAGAAGCTAAATATCAATGACATTTTTCAAGAAAAAATATTTCACAAAAAATAATTTAGTTTGTTAAAAGTAGCAGCTGGGAACAGTGAAGTTAGTTTTTTGAATACATACAGATTAGATGCAAATACAGCTAAAATACAAGATTGGTATAACTTATATATGACTAAAATGAACTTGTAATGACTTAATACACAGATTGATCTATGAGTCTAGCGAGCACTCAGCTCAGTTAAATTAAAGATCCATCTGTGTGTCTGCAACCTCCGCTGCACTTACGGTGTTTACAGAAGATTTACTGACTAATGATCCGAAAAGAAGGTGACTATTAATAAGAACAGCTGAACAACAGTTCGCTGTGTGAATAAATACAGATACACAAATTATTCCTGTCGCCGTATAGCAATGTAAAACTCCTTAAAATGCATATAAAATTGATGAAAGATGTGATTTTTATTAAATAAAAATAAAATAAATAAAATACAATTTTTATTTGATCAAACAAAATAAAACAAACAGTTTATTTTATTTTATAAATAAATAAATAAATAAATAAAGTTAAAAAGCATATCAACTTGATGAGACTTTATTGTGATTTTTATTAAATAGGTGTTTATAGTATATGGAGTAGAAATAATACATTTTCGTTTCAATAAATAATATGTGAATATAAACATTAAAATGTTATAGTGTTGGTTACATTTCACTGATGGGTAAAAATAAATAAAATAAAATAAAATAAAATAAAATAAAATGTGATTTTTATTAAATAAGTCTTTATATTATTGTATAAAATAATACATTAGCATTTCAAAAATAATATGTTAATATAAACAACATCATAAAATATTTTTGTACTGGTTGCATTTCACTGATGGAATGCTTTATAAAATTAAATTAAATTAACTTTAAAAAAGAAAAGTAAAAAAAGCATTTAAACGATGAAACTTTAATGTGATTGTTATTAAATTGGTGTTTATAGTATATGTTGTATACAATGATGCATTTGCATTTATATAAATAATATGTGAATATAAACATACTAAAATGTTATAAAATAAAATTATTTATTATAAAAAATATATAATTAAATAGGTGTTTATAGTATATGGTGTATAAAAATACATTTTCAATGAATAATATGTGAATGTAAACATATTAAAATGTTATAGCGTTGATTGCATTTCACTGATAATAAATAATAAAATAAATAAAATAAAATAAAATAACTGTTACTCAAGTGCTCAGTTATTTGAACTCTGTGATGATATTTGCAAAAAAAAAAAAAAAGAGCTTATGAGCAACATGTCATCTTCAATTGAAAGTGGACCAACATAACTCTGTAAAGTAGAAACATCATGAGTAACCAAAAATCCACATCTTCATGCCGCTTCTGACATCCTGTCTAGAGACATAAAAAAATGTCATTTGCCAACCTCATTTCACCCCTAATGAACAGCCCTAATGAATATTTTAGGAAGAGACAACCGGCTAGAGTCTCAGTCACGTGTCTGCAGTCACGTCTGTAGCGCGGTGTTTTCTCTCTGTTCTCTGTCGTTACGCAGCAGCTGTGTTCTGTGTGGCGGCCCACCTGCTCATCTCCCTCATCCTTTCCACCGCCAACCTGTTCTGAATCCTAAAAAGACCATCACTATCACAAGACATTCAACTTTAATCACTTGGACCGTTCCATCCTCCGGTGTGGCTGTTTGTTTTTGCTGTTGTACAGGCTTCAGCATGAGTCTTGATGTGTAGGGCGCTGAGAGGATTGTAAACAGGTTTACAGGATCTTGTAGGAACAGATCAATTCTCAACACTCTGTTGCTCACAGTATCCAGACCCGTCACTCAGAACATACTGTAGGAGGGCAAGTGTGTTGCGTCGAACTCCTTTGCAGCAGGAGAAGCGCCTTTTGTGCAAATCAGAGGGAAATTTTTTTAAAGAAAGGTTATTTTGCAACCTTTAGACTTATGGACCCTCACAGCTCCATCAATATGGATCAGAACTGAAAACTTCCTTCCAAAAACAGCTTTTATTGTAACCAAGCACAAAGAACGACTGGAATCTATGACCGCATATCTACCTATCTATTGTGGAATGTGCCTATCTATGACAGACAGGTGAAAGCCTCTGCAGGAGAAAATAAACGCCTACTTAATCATTGAAACTATGGCCCCGCCCCCTGGAGTGTTAGTGAGATGACAAGGAGAGAAGAGCGATACAGGATCACTGGACTAAAAATAACATTACCTTCCAAAGGATCCTAACGCTAGGAATGTGCTTATTTATTTTCAACAATGTTAATGTCTCAGTTGAGCATTATTTATTTGTATTCGGTACATTTCACTGTGGATTCTTTGGGAAATCAGTCGCAATTTCGGCGCAGACTTTTACGATATGGACTCGACAGTAACGCCACAACATGTAAGTAACCGTGTTAATTCTAATGCCTGATCTGAGACCAGTGATTTCTGATATGTAATGATTCATGTACAGTCAGGTGTTCTTTGTCTATGTGTCAGTAAATCAAACCAGTGACTAAACGCTCAACTTCACATTGTTTCTCTTAGTAGGATGAAAATAATCGTTATTTAAACTGTGATTAAATTTTATATAGAAAGCAATCACAGAACGCTCCCTTTACAATCGCTGGAGCTGTCAATCAAACAGCGCAAGTTTATCAGTCACTCGTGCCAAAACTCCCGTTATAATCAACGAATCTCTTATTTACATTGTGTTTGAACTGTTAGTTATGATGAAAGCATTCGTTATTGTGCAGAAATCGAGTTGCAATGACGAGATCACAGCATTCATGCGCTCAACATGTTTGTGATCGGCTACAATGCTCATCACTGCAACCTATCATGCCACGATCTGAATATAATGCTATAGATCTACATATAATGCTATAATCAACACTTTTCACGATTAGTTAACCTTGAGAGCTGTAATAGTAAAAACGTGATAAATGTTTTTGAGACAGTTCCACATGTAATACTTGATATTTCATATGCAAAGATGTCAGCCAATCACAGCAGTGGGCGTTTACACTGAAGTCTCACAGCAGCTAATCACAGCAGTGGGCGTTTACACACTCACACTCACACACACACACACACACACACACACACACACACACACACACACACACACACACACACACATACATAATAATGGCTCTTAATATAACCACTCAGCAGACACGCCCCTTCAAACAGAGCGTTCAAATCAGAGGCTAAAATCAAGGTCGGAAAAATGCCTTTTATTTATAAATTATGACAATTTTTAATGTCGAAATCATACTAACATTATACGTGCACCACAGGAAACATTGTAAAACAATGCAATTCATGACCTCTTTAACAACTACCTTACTAACTATTAATAAGCAGTAATTAGGAGTTTATTAAGGCAAAAGTCGTAGTTAATAGTTAGTTAATAGTGAGAATCTGACCCTAATCTAAAGTGTGACCATTTATCATTAGCATTAGCAAGTGGTAATTTTACATAAAATTAATTCATTTTACACAATTTAAAACGTGTGTAAAGAGCACATTCCCAAATCATCATTTGCGATCTTTTATAGTGGAATTGAAGCATCATCAAAGTGATGAAGTGATAATATATTATTTACAGTGAAATACATTGACATTTGTTAATAAAATATTTATATTTCCATTCATACACATATTCCATTAACATCGACACACACATACTATAAAAGTTCCGTTCTTTTTTAAGTGTCTTGTGGCGAGGTCGCAGATGATCATTTCTAAATGATCTTTCCCCAGCGCAGGTATAAAATTGAAAAGCCCGGTCCCTTCATTGTTGGACCCTGAATCATAGTTTCACACTGAGATCTAGGACACCTTCCCTAACAATCAATAACAATAGAGCGCTGCCTCTTCATTCAGAAGGGCCTGTTGTTGGATAGATGACTGAGAGAGGTTTCTCTTTTGTTCGTCATCTTGTCTCGGAATGCTACAGATTTAAGAGATGAGGGCGCCGGTGGCAGCATCCGCTCATTTGTAACGTTTTGTTCATCTGGAGCTGTCAGGTGCCGCACTCAGAGCAGGAGATAATGCTGCCGTCTCTCCCTGGCTGCCTGCAAAGAGAGGCGCTTCTTCCAAAGTACCTGACAAAAGTCCTGCAAATGCTGATTATATAACTTTTCTCTATTTTAAAATGTACTTTATTCATATATATATATATATATATATATATATATATATACATATATATATACATACCGCTCAGACATAACATTATGACCAGCTTCCTAATATTGTGTTGGTCCCCCTTTTGCTGCCAAAACAGCCCTGACCCGTCGAGGCATGGACTCCACTAGACCCCTGAAGGTGTGCTGTGGTATCTGGCACCAAGATGTTAGCAGCAGATCCTTTAAGTCCTGTAAATTGCGAGGTGGGGCCTCCATGGATCGGACTTGTTTGTTCAACACATCCCACAGATGCTCGATTGGATTGAGATCTGGGGAATTTGGAGGCCAAGTCAACACCTCAAACTCATTGTTGTGCTCCTCAAACCATTCCTGAACTATTTTTGCTTTGTGGCAGGACGCATTATCCTGCTGAAAGAGGCCACAGCCACCAGGGAATACCGTTTCCATGAAAGGGTGTACATGGTCTGCAACAATGCTAAGGTAGGTGGTACGTGTCAAAGTAACATCCACATGGATGGAAGGACCCAAGTTTTCCCAGCAGAACATTGCCCAAAGCATCACACTGCCTCCGCTGGCTTGCCTTCCTCCCATAGTGCATCCTGGTGCCATGTGTTCACCAGGTAAGCGACGCACACGCACACGCACCCGGCCATCCACGTGATGTAAAAGAAAAGGTGATTCATCAGACCAGGCCACCTTCTTCCATTGCTCCGTGGTCCAGTTCTGATGCTCACGTACCCACTGTTGGTGCTTTCGGCGGTGGACAGGGGTCAACATGGGCACCCTGACTGGTCTGCAGCTATGCAGCCCCATATGCAAACAAACTGCGATGCACTGTGTATTCTGACACCTTTCTACCAGAACCAGCATTAACTTGAGCAATTTGAGCTACAGTAGCTCGTCTGTTTGATCAGACCACACGGCATCAATGAGCCTTGGCCGCCCATGACCCTGTCGCCGGTTCACCACTGTTCCTTCCTTGGACCACTTTTGATAGATACTGACCACTGCAGACCAGGAACACCCCACAAAAGCTGCAGTTTTGGAGATGCTCTGACCCAGTCGTCTAGCCATCACAATTTGGCCCTTGTCAAACTCGCTCAAGTCCTTACGCTTGCCCATTTTTCCTGCTTCTAACACATCAACTTTGAGGACAAAATGTTCACTTGCTGTTTCCTTTTGGAGTCTCCAAGTGTCTCTTTTTGGAAAGACACCTAAATTTGTCTTGAATAAAGCTTGCAGAAAATATAGTTTTGTGAGAATCATCCTTCAATCTGATTTACTTTGCAGGATATAGCAAATGATGACTAAATAAATGTGTATTTATGTATATGTATATTACAGTGCTGATAATATATAACTGTTTTCTATTTTAAAATATAATGTATTCCTATATATATATATATATAAACACACACATACATATACATATACATTAACATATACATAACGATTGAATATGTATATATCAAAAAATATATATGTATACCATATGTTATATGACAGACATATACAGTAGCCTACATATAATATACTGTACATACTGTATATTATATTTTATTGATATATACAGTACATATACACGTCAGCCACAAAAATGGATGTAAATTTAAGACTTGTGCAAATAAAACTTGCAAAGCTATTTTCACAGAGATGTATTAATAATTATTGAATTTCATTATTATAGTTATGTTTATAGTAATATTTCAGAAACATTCTAATGAGTCTGTTGCTTAGGAAAGTCTCATTATCATGACATAATTACACTACAGGCTGAAGAAACATTTGCATCAAATTCTGTTAATCTAAATCAACCATAAATTAATTCACAACAGACATTACTCAATATGATAATTATCCTGAATACCATCAACACAATCAGCAGAAAATAACATGCTAATGTCTCTAGACTAATACACTGTAATGCCTGAGAAAAACTTCATCAATGCAAATAATATAGGAGATAATGGGATCTAAAGGCCCTCGAGGGTAAAAGGTTTTGAATGTAATTTTAATTTAATTTAATTTAATTTAAATTTCGATTTCTCCCACAACACTTAAAAAACAAACAAACAAAAACAAATACCACCAGAGTAGTTTCCTGAACATCTATATAAGTTGTAATACACTATGATATTTTTTCTAATCTGTGATGGCACTGCATGTTATTCAAAGATTATTATAATTATATAGTTTGTAGTAATTAAATCTATGATTTAGTCATTTTTAAAATGTTGCATATTTATGTAGCTAATGTGCATCCCTAATGTGTGAAATGTTAATGTTATTCAGTTTTAATATTAAATGTTATTCTAAAACATCTTGCTAAGGTATGATGACAAACAATATATCGCTAAAGCTCCACAGATGTCTTTATATTTGCATGTGTGTTAATCAAAACCAATGTTTACAATTTGTTTTTTACATAAATTATGTTGCTCAATAAATATTAATTCAATGTTTCAATATTTTGGAACCAGAATAAAAGAAACATTTTCCTTAACAGTGCTCTTTAACCATTTTTAAGCATTTCCTGCAGCTCACTGCATGTGCTCTTTATTGCCATTCCCAATAAAAGGCAGATTTGTATTACTTTTTTGTGATGTAGTAATATAAAAAAGAGGGAAGAATTGAAATTGCTGCAAATAGTCATCTCCAAATGAAAGTGCATTTTTAAATAGGATAAAACGCTAACAAAATGGTAATGCATTCCCACAGAACACCCCTTTCTAGGAACCGTGCCCAGTGTCACAATGAAAAGGCTTTAGCCAAGGCACTGGACATTATTACAGAGGCGAAGAGCCCGGCCAAAACATGAACTATTACACTGCTGGAGAACAGAGGAAGGTTACAGCCTCCACAACACAGAGGAAAACAAGGTAAGAGGAGCCATGTTTAATCTCCATCTTTACTGGGACTTTCAGAATGTTCAATTTATCACTGAGAGATTAAGACCACCAGCTCTCTCTCTCTCTCTCTCTCACACACACAGATCCACACACACACACACACACACACACACACGCAGATATACAGACACACACACACACACACACACACACACACACACACAGATATATAGACACACACACACAGATACATACAGGCACACAAATCCACACACACACACACACACACACACAGATATACAGACACACACACACACACACACACACACACACACATAGACACAGATACATACACACATACACACACACAGAGAGAGATACACAGATACACAGACACAAACACACAGATATACAGACACACACAGAGATACACACACACACACACACAAATACACACACACACACACACAGATACAAACAAACACACACACACACACACACACACACACACACACACACACACACACACACACACACACACACACACACACATACACACACAGACACACACAGACACACGCATGCTGGGATCTCAAAAACCCTTAACAAATTGTTCAATTTGGAACTGTTTATTCAGGCAACTCTGTTAGGCTAGTTGGTTATATGTGTTTTTTAAATGTAGATTTGCATTTCACATTCACATGAGTCAAAAAGCTCTGCATGCTGTATAACACATAATTGCTTTTCGACAGAGCACAAATACAAACAGTCACGCAAATAAAACAGATGGATACCTCCAAGAACACAATACTGCCAATACACACAGAAACAACACATGACGCTGCATATTTGGAGAAATTTCCATGTAATTGGCTTTTTCCTCCTCATTCACATGCTCAATTGATATGTAGCAGGTTGGCAGAGCAGCTGCCCAGTATGTTCATGAGGAATTTATCACACATCTCCACCTTACAAACCACCATATGGGAGTGTGATTAAAATGCAAGTTTTTAAGTCATTGCTCTCCTTCAAGACATCGTCATACATCTCAACACTAATGGCTTCCCTCGTTCATACAGTCTTCAGCCGAGGCAGGGTTCAAAAAACCTGTATTTAAAGTTCCCAGGGGACAGAGCTTTACAACGAAAAGATGTTCTCTGTCCTCGAGCCAGAGACGATAGACACAGAAGACAAATCAAACACAGATCTACACTTCCCTTCATATTGGACACAAAGTTAAGCATGTGAAACAGAGCGGCTGTGATGTCCGATCAGTTAGGGCCTTTCCTTTCCTGACTGGCAGCCATTTTGGCTCTGTTGCAAAGCTCCGAATGAAACTCATGCCACAGTCTGAGCCATTGTGGCACGCGCAGCTGCCTTTGGGTAAAGAAGACAGAGTCAATGTGCTGATTTTAGAGTTATTTCGATTTCTGCTTATGGCTATGCAGCACATGAAAATAAAGTTACTCTCTAAGCCTGCATAAACGTACAGTACATGAGAGGATTATGACTGATATCAGCAAATACTTTGTGCTCAGCTGTATAATAATTAAAGGAGGACTAACAATAACATAAAAGCTGCCCCAGGAAATGATTAAATGATAAACACACAGTTTATTAGTATTATCCATCACTTACTCATGTAATGACACTATAAATGTAAACAAAGTAATATGTTTATTAAATTATTCATTTTTAATAAGTTTAATTGTTAATAAACCTGTAGAATTTTACATGCAGCAGACACAAAACAGTCTCATAATATTTAATAAATTAAAAATACAAAAAATATATATTAATATAAGTCTCAGGCGTCCCCAGAATGTGTCTGTGAAGTTTCAGCTCAAAATACCCCACAGATCATTTATTATACCATGCCTATTTTTGAGTGGAAGGAAAAACACTGTTTTCGTGCATGTATCTTTAAATGCAAATGAGCTGCCGCTCCCCGCCCACATATCCAGAAGAGGGCGGAGCCTGTACTGCTCGTGCCTCGGATACTCTGGCAAAAACGAAAACATCTGTTTGGTTTTGATTATTATCTCTATCGTGGTCACGCTCACGTGACACTGCAGTTCTTCATCATCATGAAAGTTTATTATCTGCATGCGTTTTAAAGCCATATCAGTCTAAACTTCTGATTTATGGTTTTCTGAGCGCACACACCCGAAGCACACACACAGAAAGCTGGAGGTCAGACGGAGCATCCCGTGAGTATTAAACTAAGTTCTCTTTCACATCTTATTGCGCTTAAACTGTCAAATACGCACAAGGTTATGTCAAAAACACAAAAAGTTCACATAAACACAGTCGGTTATGTCTGTGAACGTAAACAGGAAGTAAAGAAATCACATGTATATTAGATCTGTGTATTAAAGTGACAGCAGCGTAATATACAGTACCTACTGCTATATCTGCTGTTAATATGAATCAAACAACAAAAGAAAGACAGAAAATCACTCACTGCTCTTGACTGAATAACTTTAGTAGCTTTAATAACAATACATTTCTTGAATGCTCTGGCGAGGAGATAAACATGGCGGACTGTGTACAGCTCACTGAGGGCGGGGTCTATGCTAATGGGGCGGAGTCTGTCAGCAGTTGTAGGTAGGGCCTAAGCATATGTGACGTCACATTGCAGAGAAACTGTAAATGGCTTATTCTGAGACACTGCTTATGATTTATGGGGATTAAAAAAGAAGAGATGGTGGATTTTTACCATTATAGGGTGGTTGTGTACACACATTGCCAACACACTTTTATGTTCACACACCATGTAGCAAACAAAAAAAATCTTTGCTACTATGTAAAATATGTGTGGAGAACACACAACTGTTTGAAAAAACAAGCTTTCTTTTGAAAGAGGGATAAAGTGAAGCACACAGGGAAGGTTTGTGCAGTATAAAGCCGTTAGCTGCACACTAATTGTCTCGGCTCCTGTACAAATGCACCTGCAAACAGGCCTCGGTCTGCTAAGCCCTCGAGGGGGGTTCGAGGTACAGAACGAGTGGGATCACTAGCCGGATTAGCAAGGATCCCACCTGACTACAGTGACTAAGCGTGATGAGGACTTGGCAGGAATTGCTCTGGAAGACCCATTCTGAAGGACTGTGACGCTCTAGAACACTGCGGCTCCTGCCAGGCACTGCTGTCCGAGCTTCTTATCTCTCACTTGGCAAAGCTGACAGCTTCTGGTTGCCTGCCACCTCCACTTTAGGCCGGCTGCTCTCTGAGCTGCCTGAGGTCTGTGGAGCCGCTGATAAATGCCCTAACGCTGGCCATCCGAATGTCACTGAACTCTGAGCTCCAAACTCTCCTCACTTTCTCAAAGCACTTTAGCAGAAGGCCAACGTTAATGGGTTATAGCCAATCCAAGGTGCTTTTCTTTTGAAGGGACCTTGAGTTTTGTTTCAAGCCTCTAAAGGTTTTTGAAGGACACAATATGTGTAGCGTGTGTATGTGTGTTTTGTGTTAATACTTCAGGAACATTTGAGTATGTCTTAAATTCCAATTCAGTTTCTGAATTTGAATTGAAAGAAAAAAATACAAGATTGAAATCCACATTTTAAATGGGAATTGTATATACGTATATCTGACACACACACACGCACGCACAAACACATGCACGCAACCACACACGCACACACAAACACACATATGCACACACAAACACACGCACGCACACACAAACACACTCATGCACACACAAACACTCATGAACACACAAACACACTCATGAACACATGAACACACAAACACACGAACGCACGCACAAACACACTCATGCACACACAAACACACTCATGCATGCACACACGCACACACAAACACACTCATGCACACACAAACACACTCATGCATGCACACATGCACGCACAAACACACTCATTCACACACAAACACACGCACGCACAAACACACTCATGCATGCACACACACACACGCACACACAAACACTCATGCACACACGCACACACAAACGCACATGCACACGCACATGCACACACAAACACGCACACAAACACACACACACATAAACATGCACGCACATGCACACACACAGAGACGCACACACACACACGCACACACAAACACACCTACCCCTGAACATCTATATAAACCACATACAGGCACTACGGTTCAAAACTTTTATTTGGCAAGGACACATTGAATTTGTTAAGTGACAGTAATGCTTTTAAGTTGGTACAAAATAATTATATTTCAAATAAATGCTGTTCATCAGAACATTCTATTTATTAAAGAATCATGAAAAAAATGCATCACGGTTTCCACAGAAATATTAAGATATGAAGCAGCACAACTGTTTTCAACACTGATTATAATCATAAATGTTTCTTGAGCAGCAAATCCTCATATTAGAATGATTTCTGAAGGATCATGTGACACTGAAGACTGGAGTAATGATGATAAATTCAGCTTTGATCACAGGAATAAATTACATTTTAAAATAGATTCACATAGAAAACAGCTATTTTAAATTGTAATAATATTTCACACTATTACAGTTTTTACTGTATTTTTTATTGTCTTGGTGAGCATCAGAGACTTCTTTCAAATACATGAAAAAATATTATCAACCCCAAACTTGTGTTTGTGCATAAAGTTTCAGGTTTGCATGTATCAAATAAATGATGGCATGGAGTGTACAAACCCGATTCCAAAAAAGTTGGGACACTGTACAAATTGTGAATAAAAAAGGAATGCAATAATTTACAAATCTCATAAACTTATATTTTATTCACAATAGAATATAGATAACATATCAAATGTTAAAAGTGAGACATTTTGAAATGTCATGCCAAATATTGGCTCATTTTGGATTTCATGAGAGCTACACATTCCAAAAAAGTTGGGACAGGTAGCAATAAGAGGCCGGAAAAGTTAAATGTACATATAAGGAACAGCTGGAGGACCAATTTGCAACTTATTAGGTCAACTGGCAACATGATTGGGTATAAAAAGAGCCTCTCAGAGTGGCAGTGTCTCTCAGAAGTCAAGATGGGCAGAGGATCACCAATTCCCCCAATGCTGCGGCGAAAAATAGTGGAGCAGTATCAGAAAGGAGTTTCTCAGAGAAAAATTGCAAAAAGTTTGAAGTTATCATCATCTACAGTGCATAATATCATCCAAAGATTCAGAGAATCTGGAACAATCTCTGTGCATAAGGGTCAAGGCCGGAAAACCATACTGGATGCCCGTGATCTTCGGGCCCTTAGACGGCACTGCATCACATACAGGAATGCTACCGTAATGGAAATCACAACATGGGCTCAGGAATACTTCCAGAAAACATTGTCGGTGAACACAATCCACCGTGCCATTCGCCGTTGCCGGCTAAAACTCTATAGGTCAAAAAAGAAGCCATATCTAAACATGATCCAGAAGCGCAGGCGTTTTCTCTGGGCCAAGGCTCATTTAAAATGGACTGTGGCAAAGTGGAAAACTGTTCTGTGGTCAGACGAATCAAAATTTGAAGTTCTTTTTGGAAAACTGGGACGCCATGTCATCCGGACTAAAGAGGACAAGGACAACCCAAGTTGTTATCAGCGCTCAGTTCAGAAGCCTGCATCTCTGATGGTATGGGGTTGCATGAGTGCGTGTGGCATGGGCAGCTTACACATCTGGAAAGGCACCATCAATGCTGAAAGGTATATCCAAGTTCTAGAACAACATATGCTCCCATCCAGACGTCGTCTCTTTCAGGGAAGACCTTGCATTTTCCAACATGACAATGCCAGACCACATACTGCATCAATTACAACATCATGGCTGCGTAGAAGAAGGATCCGGGTACTGAAATGGCCAGCCTGCAGTCCAGATCTTTCACCCATAGAAAACATTTGGCGCATCATAAAGAGGAAGATGCGACAAAGAAGACCTAAGACAGTTGAGCAACTAGAAGCCTGTATTAGACAAGAACGGGACAACATTCCTATTCCTAAACTTGAGCAACTTGTCTCCTCAGTCCCCAGACGTTTGCAGACTGTTATAAAAAGAAGAGGGGATGCCACACAGTGGTAAACATGGCCTTGTCCCAACTTTTTTGAGATGTGTTGATGCCATGAAATTTAAAATCAACTTATTTTTCCCTTAAAATGATACATTTTCTCAGTTTAAACATTTGATATGTCATCTATGTTGTATTCTGAATAAAATATTGAAATTTGAAACTTCCACATCATTGCATTCTGTTTTTATTCACATTTTGTACAGTGTCCCAACTTTTTTGGAATCGGGTTTGTATGTTTTGCATGTGGTTATGCATACAATTAAATCTGTGTGATGTGTGTATGTGCCGAGGGAACCTAAAGTCCATACAGCTCAAGGTCACAGCGAAGGCACTTCCTGCTCAGAATGCTGCTTCCGTCCGAGTGCTGTAGATTTCCCAGAAGTGAACGCCAGTTAGTGTGCCAGCAAAATTGATTGGAACGTGGAATGCATAACATTACTCTCAATTGATGTTCAATTCACTTTAGTCTCCCCCCCCCACCCCTCTTGTTGTTATTTAAGCTTTTGGCAAGAAATGAAGAAAAGCACAAATTGTATGAAAAGCACCTTTGTGTGCCAGTCTATTACAAAAGGAAGGGCTTTTCAATGACACAGTCATGATGAATTAAAATGAAATTTTCATTTTCAGCTCATATCAAGAGATAAAGCAACTACATATTTCTGATCAAGTACATTCATTAAAATCATATCTCAAGACATACCTCAAGAATTGTCACTTTAAATAAAACGTAAGCATTTTGATAATGGAGTCCATCCTGACAGCATAAAGAGACTTACATAAAGACGAGCAAGCTTGTCTGCCTTTTCTCTGGCTGGGTTGATAGTCTGGATCATTTTTCATCATGGTTAGGTAACTCTGTATTTGTAGCCTTCAGATGCCAGGTTGCTTTACATGTTCACAGAATTAAAAGGGCACTGTTAATTACCCTCCCGTTCCCGCCTCTCATCCGAACACGGAGGGAGCTGGAGGGGTCCTCTGCTGGCATTAACTGTGTGTGTGTGTGTGTGTGTGTGTGTCTGTGTGTATCTGTGTATGTGTGTGTGTGTGTTTGTGTATGTGTGTGTGTGTGTGTGTGTCATGGCTAGATAGAATCTACAGTCGTTTTTCACATTTTCTGCTCTGATTTTGGGGATAAATCTGTGGAATGGATTTAAACCTGGTAAAATGTGTTACAACTGAGTGCTGCATTCTGTAAGCATTATTAAAAAAGCCAAATATATATATCAAAAATGAAAACAAGAGCAGATGATGTAGAGCTTTTTTCTGTGGAAATTTTTGTCACCTCGCCTATATATATATATATATATACAGTACATATACAGTACACACACACACACACGCACACACACACGCGCACACACACACACGCGCGCACACACACACACACACACACACACACTAAATGCTAACAGTTAGCTTTCTATTACCTCTCTGCACTTCTCAGTAGAGTCCATTGCTATAAGCTAAACAACCAGGTCACATCTTGAAGTTTGTGTTTTTCTAATATTCTGTATGATATTCAACAAACAACATCATCTTGCTACAAACACGTTAAGGCAAACTAGCCTTCACCTTGCAAACACAATCTTCTTTTGCTCCAATAGCCTGCGCTTCAGATAAATAAACCACAAGTTATCGCACACGCTCGGCAACACAGCCTGGAGAATGAAAAAGAAGCGTATGCGACATTGAATTATCTATGATTACAATGCACTGGACTCCCATAGAGCAGTAAACAGAAAGTGAGGTTGCCTTGCCCTTTTAAACATGGTCAATACACTGCCTACCGTGAGTGATGGAGAGGGACAAAAGTGATCTAATCCAATCATCTCCAATAAAAGTAGAGGATAAATTGTGATGGGAGGTAATGAGCGGTTGTTGGGAGTTAATCCCACTGTCTCCCCGGTGAGAAATGGCTCATTCCTCTTCCATCCCGAGCAGAATCCAGACGTCTCAGGCCTTGAATTGAAAGGCTGGGTGTCTGAGATCTATTTTCGGACAGCAGTCATTTGTTGGGCCCCAACTTTTTTGACTTTAAGCTCTAAGATGTCGCACTTCTAAAATTGTACTTTGGCAGATACAGCAGATACAACACTACAAGACGTTTATGGCAGCCGAGCTGTGGCGTTCTGGCTTCAGTCACATCTGCTCTCATAACAACGTTGGATCTAATCACTCTCGCTGCATTCTGGGGGTTCGGGCTGAAGTGACGACTCTCTGAAACGCTGACAGGCCGGAGAAGCTCACAGTCCAAGAAGTGCTGGAGATATCTGAAGCTGTCAGAGCGGCATCATAAGCCACGCAGCAGACTGTGGCCCTCTTAAAGAGCCGGGTGATGGATCCAGAGGAGGAATGACTGCGAGCTCAGAGGAACTTAAATCAGAGGGAAATGGAGAATGAATTGAGAGAAGCAGACTGATAAAGCCAGCAGCTCACACCTTAATGCCTTCAATGGTTCAACACCTCAAAGGGATGATGAGCAAGTGTAAGCCATCAGATATAATGCAGTGGGGTCCAAAAGTCTGGGACCAGGAAATAAGAAAAACACTTTAAGTTTTAAAAATAATTAAAACAAACATATGTTATGAGATAAAATGAATGAAAACTATGTACGATTCTGAATGCTAAGAAATGTGTTAATTTTAAAATTCAACTTTTACTCGAATTGTTATGCTGCTGATGATTATAATATAATATAATATAATATAATATAATATAATAATATAATAATAATTATTTTTTATTATTAATCACCTAATAAAATAAAATATATATAAAAAAATAAAAAAATAAATAATAAATGGAATATGGAATTCAAAGTTTTATTTTAAATCAGGAAATAAAAAAAAGGTTGTAAGATTCTTTAAACACAAAACTTATGACCTAAAATGAATGAGAACTATTTAAGATTCTCAATGCTAAGAAATGTTTCAATAGAACTTTTCACTCAATTTGTTATGCGGATAATAATAATAATAATAATAATAATAATAATAATAATAATAATAATAATTCTTCACAATTTAAAATAAAATAACATAATAAATAAAATGAAATAAATAAAACAAATAAAATAAATAAAATAATATGGAGTTTAAAATCTAATTTAAATAAGGAAATAAAGAAAAGGTTGTAGGATTTTTAAAACACAAATCTTATGACCTAAAATGAATGAGAACTATTTAACTACTTAAAATTCTAAGATTTTTTTCAGTTGAACTTTTCACTCAAATTGTTATGCTGATAATAATAATAATAATAATCACAATTTACAATTTATTAAAAAATATATTTTCTGTGTTGTTACTTGCAAAGATTAAAATGGAGAATAAAACACTTCATATTAATGCTAAAAATAGCAAATATCTCCCTTTCTAGCTATCATGCACCATTTACAACATCATTAATTGACAATTAGCAGCAAAATAATTCCATGAAATGTGACAATAACTGTCTGTGTAATTTACTAATTAAACGTTTGTACTAGCAAGAATAAAAATGAAGAATTTTACAGCGTTATTCTCATACAAGATACAGTATGTGCTTTTAACCACCACTGTCTGCTTTTCTAAATTGCCTTTGCAACAGAACACAGGTGCAAAGTAGGCAATAAATTATCATACTAATATATCTACATTATCTTTTCAATTTCCAGCACACCTGCAATCAGCGTGCTTGAACTCTGTGCTCCGGGTGACATCAGGGGCCTAAAATGCAGAGGAACAGAAAACACTCCACTAAATAAGCTCAATCAGAGAGCACTAAGACTACAGCAGAGAGAATGAAGCTCATCCTTTATTAAAGACATCAATTACGCATCGCTGGAACGCACCGAACTACCTGTGTTGCTTTTTTTCAGGAGCTTTTTTTTTTTTCAACGTCTCGTGGCTTTGACTAATCCAATAAGAGGCAATCACTGAAAGGCGGTGACCCAGAAGCACGCGAAAGAGATGTAAGGACACTCGGTAAACGACAGGCTAGATCTGCGATGAGGTGAGGGGTGGCGTCGCCTAATCCGAATACACAAAACAGGTCAGGCGAGTTTGCAAAAAACATTTTTACACAACACAGATTAATTCACCAGAAAACGAATGCCAGATGTGATTAAGTGATCTGTTGATCTAGTCTCGGATGAATGAGCAGTGCAAACGCAGGGCAGTGAAGCTTGTTGCGTTCACATCTACATGTATCAGCAGCATCCTCAGACGTCCGCTATGCTTTGTTTATGCAGCAATCAGCATTGGAGAAGGACTGGCTCATCTACATAACATGCATATTCAAATCAGGCTCTCTGGCTCGCTTTAAAAATCCTCTCTGACATCCCCTTGCTTGCCGCTAAGAGATGGTCTTGAATAAATCACTGTAAACAATGTGTTAACATGTCGCCGGCGTGTGCCGGAAACCATTACGTATCCCCCTCGACCACTTGCTTCGCATCATATGAAATCTTACGAGCACTTAACGGAGAAGCACTTCCACAAAGGAGAGTAAGGGACACTCTCGCTTTCCTTTTTAGGAAGATATGGGACACCTTGCATTTCTTTACACCACATTTGAGTTTTAGCTCAACCCTTGATCACACTGTAAACTGAGAAAAAAAAAATGCTACACAATCACAGGGCCTGCAGCAATGCATGTTTAAAAATAGTCCATAATTGACTGAGTTTAGAGCTAAATGCATTTGAGATGCTTGAGTTTGGCTTACTGACATATGACTTCATAGCAAAAAAAGGTATTTTTTTAGATTTTTAGTGTCATAATAAAGTATCACACGTCATTAGACGCACATCAGTCAGCTTTTAACTATTTAAATTATAACTCCAGGGAAATATGACTGTACATAAATATTTCAAGATGAAAACACCTTTATTTTAGACATTTTAAAAGGGTCATGAATTGAGAAATCAACTTTCCCTTGAGCTTTTGATATATAAAAGGTCATGGTAATATAAGAATATCCTGTAAGTTTCAGAGCTGAAAACTTCTTTGTTAGTCAAAGAAAAGCCTTTATTGACAGCTGGCTCATCAAACGATCGATCTGCGGATGTTCTTACCTGTGATGTCAGAGAACAGTGAAACGCCACCTCAAGACCAATGCCTAATTCTGTAGCCCCGCCCACCGGCTCGTGCCTGACATGTTAGATAAATAACATAGGCCTACGTGGAGCTAAACCGGATCGAACTTCCAAGCAGTAAAGCTTATGGCATGTTTCAAACATTGAAACATTCACTGTGGATTCGTTTGTAAACAAGAGACTGGATTTGCAGACAGGATGAGATTAAAAAACGATGCTGTAGTGGCTTCTGGTTCTGACAGGAATGATGCAACACAATTATGTGAGTAAAAAATGTTTTTTATATGTGATAGTATTGCATTGTTACGTTTGATATCTACTGATTATGTACGTTTCTAACTAAACATAACTTCCACGCTGTCACAGGCTGGAGTATCCTTTGTATTTGAGGTGTTGCTGGTTCATTGTCCTGCGATTCGGGATCAGACTCGAACATGTATGGGCCAGGGTTAAATAGTGAAAATAACATTCCTTTCTTGATGTGCGTTGTTCACTCTCTTGACTGGTAATTTGAAGGAAAAATACAATCGCGGAAGTTTTGAACATGCTGATTTGTCTGAGGTGAAGTTTTGCTGATGCACGTACTGGCTTGTGGGTGCATATGCACGTGTGTGTGTGTGTGTGTGTGTCATTGTGTTTGTTTGATAAAGACATTTTGCGAGCCCTGTAGGCGAATCATTCCGGTTGCCGTTTCTCCACATTGGAAGTTTTCAAAACAATTCCTCACGTGTAAGGGAGCCGAAGCTCATTATAATATGCAAAACTGTTATCCAATCACAGCAGTGGGTGTTTACTTCCAAGTCTTCAATGAGGCACGCCCATAAAAACTGAGCGTTTCAAGAGCTAGGCTCAAAACCAGGGTAGAAAATAGCCTATTACTTGTTCATTATGATGTTTTTGAATGTAAAAACGTCATAAGTTGACCTCACACAACAGTAAAAAAAAATAAAAAAGCCAGTTCATGACCCCTTTAATGTGAAAAATGTTCACCAGCCAAATGCATAGAAAACTATGGAAGACTTTTCATTTTCATTTTTAATTGCAGCTTTATATTCCACAATTGTGCCTTTCTATCTCAATGACTTGACGATGTGACTCAGAGTTAACTAAAACTATTAAATAAAGTTTGTGGTAATTGAAATAAAGCTCAAATAAATTACAAATATTAGATGAAAATGTCAAACTTAAAATATAAACAAAAATTTGAAATATTGCCTTGGCATCTAACTTTAAGTACTACTAAAACTGAACTAAAACATATACAAATATATATTTATATATTTTTTTAATAAAAACTATACTATTTTTACTCTGAGACTTCCAAAACAAACTGTTGAAAACTTTACTTTTCAAAAAAAAAAAAAAAAGGAGCTGTTTGGGTGGAAAACGCTCAAATTTGGGATAAACTGCATTACATGTGAATTTAAAGGGGTCATAACATGAGAAATCAAATTTGCCTTGATCTTTAAATCAAGCTCCAAAAACAGTTTGTTTGGATATTGCGGGATCTGTGACATTACACATTTGCATATGCCCGCCTCCAGAGCAAGACATCGACCAATAGTCATGCATCATCGCACCATAGGCCCCGCCCACTGGTATTCAGTCATTAACGGCTGACACTTGCCTACACCAGATGTGAGCGTCATGTCAACTCAAAAGCAAAGCCATTATAATCACTGATGCTGTCTACACTGATGCACACTCAGTTTCTGACATAATCCACGCACTTGAGTCTGCCGACAACAGGACAAATGGAAGAGTGAAATAATGCATCCAGTTTAAACAGCTCATTTGTGTCTCTGTAGAGACTTAAGAAGGGTCCCAGCATGGATAGTTTATTTTAATGCCGTCCTGGAATGCGTCGGAGGATTATATGTTTGTTCTGAGCATTTTATTTTGCAAACAAGGCACAGTGTAATGGAGAGTTTGCAAAGAAGCTTTTGTACAAGAAACTATTGGATCTGACAGCAGCTGCATCACAAACCATAAGTGAATGATTTCATAATGCTTTGTCTGTAAATGATGGTTTTATATGGATAATGTTTTCAAAACACTAAGTCTTACACTTAATTGCAATAGCGAGTGTGCATTGATACTGTTTCCTATGCAATGACGTTAGCCAATCATAACAGTCGCCGTTTACTGACAAACATTAAAGGAGCCGCGCTTTAAAAACGGATAGAGGGCCAGAATGAGGGTTGAAAAGAATCATTTTTAGGCATATATATTTTTTGTTAGGTTTTTTTGTGCAAAAACTTTAATAACATAAGTGAACCGCTAGAAACATATTAACTCTTTCCCCACCATTGATGGAAATGTCCATTTATGAGTTTTATGAGACAACGGCATACTTTCAAGTGTTGATAAAAAAATAATGCACGAAGCTAGAATAAAATGTTTTCTTTTTTTTTCTTTTTTTTTTTTTTTTTTTTTTAAACCGCCAGCGTTTTTGGTCATTTTCACAAAAATTGTATGGCCCCCATAATATTTTGTTGTATGAATACAGTTGTGGTTAGAATTATTGGCACCCCTGGTAAATATGATCAAAGATGGCTGTAAAAATAAATCTGCACTGTTTATCCTTTTGATCTATCATTCAAAAAAATAGCAAAAATCGAACATTTCATTGAAGTAAAAGAATGGAAAGTCGGGGGAAAATCACATTATGAAATAAATATTTTTCTCTAAAACACGTTGGCCACAATTATTGGCACCCCTAGAACCCCTAGCAATAATGCCAATAATTCTGACCACAACTGTATCTGAACATGCAATATATCAAAAGAAAGAACAGAAAGAAAGAGTCTCTGCTTTCAAACAAAAAATCTTTTAATTTCTTTTATTCTATTTTATACTCTATTATTCTAGCTTCATGCATGCTTTTTTATCAACACCTGAATGTGGGTAAGTTTCATAAAAAAAAGCAACATTTTGAGCAAAAACTCGTCAATGACAGGGAAAGACTTAAAAGCAGAGGGTCTGTTCTTTGATATATATTGCATGTTCAGATATTCATACTATAATATAATATTCTGAGGGCCATGAAAATTTTGTGAAAATGATCAAAAACGCTGGCGCTGGCTGGTAACTTTTTTCAAAAACGCTGGCGGGGAAAGAACAAAAAACATGTCATCACCCCTTTAATATGGAATTTCATTCTGTTCTCTTAAATATGTGAAGATGTAGTATTATATTGGGTGGTTGGCACCCTAACCACAGCATAATTTGAGCACTTCATGCAGCCCTACATGACACTGACTGATATCAAAACCATACTTTCCAAATGAGATGCAATTAAAAACTTGGCTAGAGTTCAATTTATAACATTAAAGTGAAGAGGAAGGGCATTACGGGCGATCAATACTCATGTTCATTTCCTCTAAGAGCTGCGGACAGAACAAGCACGCAATGGATTTTTCCCTTTAAACAAATGTGGCACAGTGCACGAAGGAGAAAACAAAAAAAAAACTTGGTAATAATTACCCATCTTTTACCCATCATCACCAGGGTAGACAAGGCTGGAGGGAATGAATCAATAGCCCAATTTGAGCCCAGTCAATAAACAGCAGAGGTGAAATATTATGATGATATAAACATTAGAAAACATTAGCTGCTTCCATTATGACTAACGATTACATCCATAAGGTACAGCTGGAAACGACACACGATGCACAGCAACAGCATTAAATGAGGAACGCTGTTAAAACATGCAAGATTACATCTAAATCACAGCTAATTGAGACGTTGGATAACACACAGTTACAAAGGTGAGATTACACATGGGCCGACGGCTCATTTAAAATGGGATTAAGCAAAGATTGGACAGGTTTGCACCCAACAAAATACCACAAGACGGATGAGCATGGAAATAAACACAGGTGGGCAAGGCATTTGGACTCACCATATTGTTGGCGGCTCGGACCCCTCCACCTCCAAGTAATCGTATTTTTCCTCCGTCTGGAAGTCTGTAAAAATGATGGAGATGGTGTCTCCGGGATCAGCAAGTATGGTCCACGTACAGTCCGCACTATTGTAATATTCACTCGGGAAATTGGGACTCGTAATGATGCCACTTGAACCCCTCAGAGTATCACCACATGTGTCCTCAGCTGTCAACCAAACACGAAAAGACTTGTGTTAGGAATCGGCCTTTAATTTCTAGACATACTTATACAGCAGAAAATGACAGCTGAACCTTTTTGGACTAAATCGAGGCCACTTTTTGCATTTGTATGCCAAATTTAACGCCAATTGACGTTAAGGAGCTAAAAATAGCTTCACGGCAAGTGAGTGCAATATTAAGTGTGTGAGAGAGAAGCCAGTGTGCCGTTCATTAATCCAACACACTAGGCTCGCTTCAAGGCTGTCCCATGATTCCTTTTATCATGTTTTAGTGAGGCAGTGGCTCTTCTGAAGCTTTGGCCTTCTCTCGTTTCGTTTTTGTAAATGGTTTCCGTCATGACAAGGCTTTCAGGTCCCAGCTGCATTTCCAAATGGACTCAGAGCTCATCTCTGGTCCCGTCTGCTAGTAGGCGTCCAATTAAATTTGAGTGCGATCTTTTTTAATTTACCAAATTGTATTTTTAACTTTAGAAATCGAGTTGCAATAGAACTATGTACAGATAAAGACACATGGACTAGTCTGTGCAAACATGATAAATTATATAGAAATAATTTATACAAACAAGCATACACTCATATGTACGCACAGTCATGGCAGCGAGCCATGTGAACGTACATATAGTGTGTACAGAGATATGTAGAAAGCGATGCTCCGATGTGGAGAATCACTTTTACCTGGGATCAACACATAGTAACAGGTGCAAAACAGGTTCTTGGCGACGAGAAGAGATACATTGAAACAATTACGAGAGACGCATTGACATGTCCGGGACGGAAGCCATGTCGATGCGCACGCACGCATACATTTGCATACATAAATAGTGAGAATGTACATACACATGACATGCATTCACAGGCAGAAATACTCAATAGTACATGCACCCGGAAAGACTAATGAATAATATATCTCCTACATCGGTTATCTCTCGTATAGCACATACAGACGTGCTCAAAAGTTTATACACCCCTTGCAGAATCTGTGAAAATGTGAATAATTTTAACAAAATAAGAGGGATCATACAAAATGCATGTTATTTTTTATTTAGTACTCTCCTGAATAAGATATTTTACATAAAATATGTTTACATGTAGTCCACAAGACCAAAAAATAGCTGAATTTATAAAAATTACCTAGTTCAAAAGTTTACACACCCTTGATTCTTAATAATGTGTGTCGTTCCCTGGATGATCCATGGCTGTTTTTTTGTGTGATGGTTGTTCCTGAGTCCCTTGTTTGTCCTGAGCAGGTAAACTGCCCAATGTTCTTCAGAAAAATCCTCCAGGTCCTGCAAATTCTTCAGTTTTCCAGCATATTTTGCATATTTGGGGGGTGAAAACTTTTTAAATTTGAATTTAAAGTAAATTGTACTTAATTTGTCTCCCAGGAAACATTTAAGTATCTTTTGTTGCTTTCGAAGGGCAGTACTAAATGAAAACAAAATAAGATTTTTTTTTTTCAAAAGTTTTCACCCCCCTGGATCTTAATGCATCGTGTTTCCTTCTGGAGCATCAGTGAATGTTTGAGCCTTTTTTAATAGTTGTGTTTGAGTCCCTCAATTGTCCTCAGTGTGAAAAGATGGATCTCAAAATCACACAGTCACTGCTGGAAAGGGTTCAAATACGCAAAAGATGTTAGAAAACTGAAGAATTTGCAGGATTTTCCTGAAGAACGTTGGGCAGTTTAACTGCTCAGGACAAACAAGGGACCCAAGAACAACCATCACACAAAAAAAAGCCATGGATCATCCAGGGAACGACACACAGTATTAAGAATCAAGGGTGTGTAAACTTTTGAACGGGGACATTTTTTATAAGTTTAGCTATTTTTTGATTATGTAAACATCTTTTATGTAAAATATCTTATTCAGGACAGTACTAAATACAAAATAACATGCATTTTGTATGATCCCTCTTATTTTGTTAAAATAATTAACATTTTGCAGATTCTGCAAGGGGTCTGTAAACTTTTGAGCACGACTTTATATATGTCAGTAAACTCCCCTTTTACACAGCTCTCTGGAATACTCTATTCTGATTGGACATTTGCAGAATTCAGCAGCCAGATTTTTCTTAATATTCGTCATCGTCTTTGGTAACACTATCTTTCAATTCACTCCACAGACTCTTAATATCACTGTAAGATTGTTACACTATGACTTTCTTGCGTGAAACGCTAAAGGAGATATTTAGGAGAATGTTTAGGCTGCGTTTTGCCCATTCAATCAAAGTGATGCATGAGGACAGTCATTCACTTCCACTGTATGCAAAAGAGCAGTTTGGACATTCTTCTAATTATCTCTTTCTGTGTTTGATGCAAGAAAGTCAGTCATACAGGTTTGAAATGATGCGAAGTGAGTAAATGATGAAAGAATTGAGGTAAAAAAGCTCTCAGTGAATGTTAACACAATCTATAAAGCAAAGAAAAGGAATGACATGGTTCAAAGTATGAACATGTATAAATAAATGTTTTTGTTCATCTGTGTGGGGTTTCAACATTCCACACTCTGATGGCTAGGGAAAAGTCATGAGACATAAAACCTGAACTACAGTAATATCAACGCTAATGTCAGTAAAAAGCACGCACACACACACACTCACACACACGCAACTATTAATGTCACTGAGCATGTGATTGACAGCCTCATAAAAATTCCATTACATAAAAGGAACTCAGGAGACAAAACGGACAAAGGTGTCTTTGGGCAGGTGTGTGAGAATGAATTTCTCTCCTTTGTTTACTCTGAATGTGCTGCATCTCACTTAGATACACAAGAATTGTTTTTTAATGCACGGCTCGTAGACATTTTTCTAAAAGTATGCAAATGAAGTGTGACTTAATGCTTGTGGGCATGTTTAAAAATATCCTCATCACAGTCAATGTTGAGCTGGCCTTTTGGTGTGTTGCAGAATATGTAAACACTTACAAACCCACAAAAAAATATATAATTCGAAAAATCGACTTCAATGATAAAAGTGGAATGCGACTGTGTGTGCTTCAATAAATACTAAAGCAGCTCGGCCTTGACATTTGCATTGTAATGCGCAGCGACGGACTGTGACTATGATTTGTGTCAGTCATTTGTAAATCAATTCTGCATTTTTGTGCATCTCTCAGTGTCAAATGTGGAGGAGCTATCACTGCATTTCATATAAACCGGAATAATAACTCCAGAACATATAGGGTCAAAGAGAAAGAAAAAGAGCAGATTCTAATTCAACAGCCAACATGTTGGCAAACAGCCAACATGACCTCAAATCCATACTGTACCGTTAAAGGCACCTTGGATTTAGTTATAAATATGTCAAAATATGGGGTCAAAAGTACAGTTGTGATCTATGTTCCACTGATAAAAATAAAAATAACCTCCCTCCTTAATCTTCTGCCAATAGCCATGGTTGATTTTAAAATCATGCTGAGATGCTAAAACTGCTGAAATGATATGACAAAATGATATAAAAACATGTAATAATTCACATACATATATTTTAAAAACAGTGGAAATATGTAGAATAATTATTAAAATGTGACCCTGGAGCACAAAACCAGTCATGCGTCTCACGGGTATATTCGTGGCAAAAGCCAACAGTACATTGTATGGGTCAAAATTGTCGATTTTTCTTAATGCAAAAATCATTAGGATATTAAGTAAAGATCATGTTCCATGAAGATATTTTGTAAATTTCCTACTGTAAATATATACAAAATGTATTATTAGTAGTAATATGCATTGCTAAGGACTTCATTTGGACAACTTTAAAGGCGATTTTCTCAATATTTAGATTTTTTTTGCACCCTCAGATTGCAGATTTTCAAATAGTTGTATCTATCTAATAGTTTCAAATGTCCTATCCTAACAAACCAGACAAAATGGAAAGCTTATTTATTCAGCTTTCAGATGTATAAATCTCAATTTCAAAAAATTTACCCTTATGACTGCTCCAAATCTCTTTTAACTGAATGAATTATTCAACACCCGAAAAATAACAAATCTTCTGCTAGCCTTTATATAAAAATGTTTCATTTTAAAATCTTAAACATTCATACTGAAAATGTGAATAATCTGTGGAACGTCAAAAATTATGCATATGGAATACTACGTTTTTTCAGCTATGCTAAAAATTCCATGTCTGACTCCCCTGTGCATCTTTTCCTCTCCGCCGTCAGCCAGACTCCAGACACGGCTCTGGGACAGGACTATGGATTGAAATGCAGGACTGGTATAAAGGCTGATGCAATGATGGCAGACACAGACACAAACATGTTAGCAAATGATCGTTCAGGGGCCCACGGGATGAGATGTGGTGTCAGGAACCTGACACTCCTGTCCATCAGCTGAAAGCCAGCCTGACTAGACTATATATGTACACACTGCAATGGACCATTAAGATTTAGAATTAAAAAAAAAAAATAATAATAAGCAAATTTGTATGGAAGCTTGGTTTCCGCCACTGAATAAAAAATAAAAAAGGTAATTGTGACTTTTTAATTGCACAATTCTGACCTTTTTGGACTTTAGAACATGCAATTCTGACTTTATTTCTCGCAATTGTGAGTTTATATCACGCAATTCTAAGAAAAAAAGGTAATCGTGACTTTTTAATCTCACAATTCTGACTTTTTTTCTTGCAGTATTTACTTTTTTCTTAGAATTGCATGATATAAACTCACAATGGCAAGAAATAAAGTCAGAATTGCGAGATATAAGCTTGCAATTCTGAGAAAAAAAAAGTAATTTTTCCCCCTCATGGCCTTTATAAGAGTTTATATCACGCAATTTTAAGAAGAAAAGTCAGAATTGTGAGATAAAAAGTTGCAATTACCTTTTAATTTTTTTTATTCCGTATTTTTTAATCCATAAATTTGTGATAAAATAAAATAAAATAATAATGATAAAATAATAATAAATAATGCTTTTCACAACTACTCCATCATACTGCAAATAATGAATGAATAAATAAAACAACTCTATTATTAAAAATATTTAATAATGGTTTTTATATTTATATTTTTTTTAAATAAAAAAAATAAATAAAATAAATTAAAAAAATAAAATAAAAACACTTTTTTTTTATTTTAAATAATTTAATTTGTTAACATTAGTTAATGTATTACCTAACATGAACTAGCCATGAACAATGCATTTGTTACTGTATTTGTTAATCTTTATTAATGCTAGTTAATTAAAGTCTGGCTGTTCATGTTAGTTCACAGTGCATTAACTAATGTTAACAAATACAACTTTTGATTTTAATAATGTATTAGTAAATGTTGAAATTAACATTAACCAAGATTAATAAATGCTGTAGAAGTGCAGTTCATTATTACGCACAGCACATTTTAATTAATCTGATGACTTTTTTCTTTTTTTGCCTTTGGGTTTCTCTCTGCCTTTTGGATTGTTATTTCTTCTAAAATGCCATTCTTTTTCTGCAGTATGTCCTGAGTCCATCACCTTGGCCAGATCCATTAAATCATGTTCTGTCACAAAGCCTACTTCTTTCATTTTCTATTTCCATGCAAAGGCCCATCTACCCACATACTGTGTTCTCGGGGGGAAGGCACCTGTCAGAGACTGGAGGTGGAATCTGAGCTTGATGGAGGCGCTGTTTAATCCATGTGATGTGACAGCTGAGAGGGGTGGAATATGTGATTGAACTGCACAGAGCTACGCTGGGGGCTTTAGACTAATCCAGTCATCGAAATCAACACATTCTTGACTGCACAACGCTCATCTGAAGAGGGCGTTTGTGTGTGTATTATTCATGCCTGTTCAATGTCAAATGCAAATGAATTCAAGTGGACACTGTATTTGTATATATTGTACAAACATTTTTTATAGCATAAAAAAAGAGCAAATGAACAATATGCAACATATAAAGGGGCCAGGACTACAATCCTTCTGACATAGTCAAATCTGGATTAGGCATAAAGTTCAACAAAGAAATCTGTCTGTCCGTCCATCCATCCATCCTTCATCCGTCCATCTGTCCATCCATCCATCCTTCATCCGTCCATCTGTCCATCCATCCATCATCCATCCATCCATTCATTCATTCATCTATCGTTTGTCTGTCCATCCATCCATCCATCCTTCATCTGTTTGTCCACCCACCCATCCATCCATCCATCTTTCATCCATCTATTGCCTGTCTGTCTGTTTGTCTGTTCGTCCGTCCACCCATCCGTCCATTCATCTATCGTTTGTCTGTCTGTCTGTCCACCCGCCCGTCATTCCATCAGTCCATCCATCCATCTATCATTTGTCTGTCCATCCATCCATCCTTCATCTGTTCGTCCACCCACTCATCCATCCATCCATCCATCCATCCATCATCCATTTATTGTCTGTCTGTCTGTCCGCCTGCCCGTCATTCCATCTGTCCATCCATCCATCCATCCATCCATCCATCCATCCATCCATCCATCCATCGTCTGTCTGTCTGTCCGTCCACCCATCCATCCATCCATCCATCCATCCATCATCTGTCTGTCTGTCTGTCTGTCTGTCTGTCTGTTCGTCTGTCCACCCATCCATCATTCATCCATCGTTTGTCTGTCCATCCATCCATCCATCCATCCATCCATCCATCCATCCATCCATCCATCCATCCATTCATCCATCCATCTATTGTCTGTCTGTCTGTCCGCCCGTCCATCCATCCATCCATCCATCATCTGTCTGTCTGTCTGTCTGTCTGTCTGTCTGTTCGTCTGTCCACCCATCCATCATTCATCTATCGTTTGTCTGTCCATCCATCCATCCATCCATCCATCCATCTATTGTCTGTCTGTCTGTCCGCCCGTCCATCCATCCATCCATCCATCCATCCATCCATCCATCCATCCATCCATCCATCCATCATCTGTCTGTCTGCTCGTCTGTCCACCCATCCATCATTCATCTATCGTTTGTCTGTCCATCCATCCATCCATCCATCCATCATCCATCTATTGTCTGTCTGTCTGTCTGTCTGTCCATCCATCCATCCATCCATCCATCCATCCATCCATCCATCCATCATCTGTCTGTCTGTCTGTCTGTCTGTCTGTCTGTCTGTTCGTCTGTCCACCCATCCATCATTTATCTATCATTTGTCTGTCCATCCATCCATCCATCCATCTATTGTCTGTCTGTCTGTCTGCCCATCCGTCCATCCATCCATCCATCCATCCATCCATTGTCTGTCTGTCTGTCTGTCTGTCTGTCTGTCCGTCCATCCATCGTCTGTCTGTCTGTCTGTCTGTCTGTTCGTCCGTCCGTCCACCCATACATCCATTCATCTATCGTTTGTCTGTCCATCCATCCATCCATCCATCCATCATCTGTCCATCTGTTCGTCCATCCATCATCCATCCATCTATTGTCTGTCTGTCTGCCCATCCATCCATCCGTCCATCTTTGTCTGTCTGTTTGTCTGTCTGTCCATCCACCCATCCACCCATCCATCAACCCATCCATTCATCTATCGTCTCTCCACCCATCCACCCATCCATCAACCCATCCATTCATCTATCGTCTCTCCACCCATCCACCCATCCATCCATCCATCCATTCATTTATCGTCTGTCCATCCATCCATCCACCCATCCATTTATCTATCATCTGTCCATCCATTCATCCACATCCATCCATCCATCCATCCATCCATCCATCTATCCATCCATTTATCTATTGTCTGTCCATCCATTCATCCACATCCATCCATCCATCCATCGCATGGAAATAAATAAATAAATATTTATTGTATACAGTATGTGTTCTTTGTGAGAAACACATTAGAGCTGACTATATTTCTTAACATATAAACATTTTAAAACAACAGAATGCATAATTTACACCATGTTATTCTATATGCCTGATTATTATTTAAAAGATTTTAAATGCTCTGTCCCCCCAAAAATAGTCGTTGTGAGCACCGCTGGCCACCGAGACAGCTGCCGAAAACAGTGACGCTGACAAACAGTCGCATTTGGTCACTCATTTCTAAAATCACATCTGTGCTGCATTAGGGGCTCATCGCCCTCAAATCAATCAGTTTTACAGCATCCTTTCTGACATCTCTGCAGTCCTCCAGAGCCTTCGGTGCTCATACTGTCATACTTTGTTTTCAAAAATATTCATATTTGTGTTGACACTTTTTCCTGAGGGTGAGTGACATGATAAACGAGGTGCCGCTGTAAATGTTGTAAGTATGTTTGTGGGAGGGCAAAAGAAATGAAGCCAATGCGCTGAAAGATATCTTGAAGCTCTGAAGAAAAATGAGAAAACGTTCAGCCCGGTGTGAATTCAGGTGAGTTCTCGTGTGCAGGAGCGCGGGTCCCTCCGTATGCAGTCTCCGAGGAGATTTTTGAAATGTCAGTCCTGACAACCTCAACAAATGTAGGCATACAAACATATTTTCATGCTTTGGTGCACCCAGGAGGCACAAACCCATTTCAACTTTTTGATCTCGACTGCTGAGAGGAGACTTTGAAATGACCACGATGTAATAATAAATGGTACCTGTGTAGAGCTTTGGGAATATGAAGGCATCTCAATTTGAATCCATGTACCTGATAACACACTTTTTTTCTGTATTTGGGTGTTTCTGAAACTATATGCACTTTTTGGCCTTGTGGAAGTTTTGAAAATAAACTCCTAAAACAATCTGATTAATTTGATTTATCCACTTTCCAATAGTCCATGGCAGTGTTATTTAAAAAAAAAAAAAAAAAAAACCTTGTTTTATTAATATTTTGAATTAGCTTTTATTTTTATGTTTTTAGTTTTTATGTTAATTTGAGTAATTTAGTAATTTTATTAGGTTTTATTATATTGCAATTTAGGTTTAATTAATTTATTTGTTTAAGTTTTTATTTATTTCCAGTTAATAATTGTAGTGCTTCAACTTACATTTATTTCAGTTTATTGGCAAGAAAAAATTTAAATGTTTATTTAGTTTAAGATTTTCGGCTATTATTTATGTTTTTTTCACCTTTATTTCAAGGAACAGAGATGTTTTTAATAGTTTTATTTAACGATAATAACTCTGCTCCATAGAGGTGTTTCTTCAGCTTCAAGCACTTTAATATTCCGAGGGTTGATTATTATTAAAATTAACAGATTTAAAATGTTTTTACATTTTTTTGTTATACTGTATGAAGATCACCCTAATATATACAACAAATAATAAAAATACTAATATAAAATTTAATATAAAAATATTAATTACTATACATATTTGATCATTTAAAAAAATGAAATATTTTAATATTTATTGTGTAAACTAATTATACATTATTGTATAAATAATTATTAATTATTAAATAATTAAATGACCATCCCCTATCAAATTTTCCGGAAAAAAAAAAAATATTATATATATATATATATATATATATATATACACACACGCACACACACACATATTGTGTTTTCATGTTTTATGGGGACTTTCCTTAGACATAATGATTTTTATACTGTACAAACTGTATATTCTCTCCCCTTACACTAACCCTACCCCTAAACCTACCCATCACACAACACTTTCTGCATTTTCACATTTTCAAAAAACATCACTTAATATGATTTATAAGCTGTTGTCAAGGATTTCGGATATTGCCATTTTTGTGGGGACATTTTGTCCCCCCCCCACAAACACACACACATATACACACACACACACACACACACTAACACACACACAAACGCACACACACACACAGTAGGTCAGTTAGCCTTCCCTGGTTAAATCAGCTGTGTCTCATGGCCCTATACTGTATATGACACAAGCAACAATGAAGATGGCCATCCAGAATGTCCATTCAAATCACAAACAGCATTACAGAGTGAAGCTTCTGAGGACATTGATATAACAGGGCCTGCCCCGGCTAAATCATCTGCTCCCGAGCTGTTTGATTCATCACTGCTCTGCTGGAGGAAGTGGACACGGCTCGCACCAACAGGCCATGTCAAAACAAAGCCTGAGGTATCAAGAAACCATCAAGTGTTATGATATCAGAGCCCACTTGGGCACCAACACATATATGGGTGATACAGAATTGAATTAAAACTAGCATATTTTTTACTTTTTTACCATGCCTTCTTCAATTCAAAAACCCCTTGGGTGAAATTGTGTGTATAGACCCTTGGTTGGGTCTATAATGGTGTTTTTCTCATTGTGTGCATTATAGTTGTAACACTGATTATGTGCTCATGGTTACAAATGCAGCCCAAGTCTATTCTTTAGCCTGAATTTAGAGCAGTGTTTTTGTAAGCAAACGACTGGGGTCAAAACGTGCAGTTTGTCTCTGGATAAAACCAAATTAGCAAAAATATATTCTGGAGATCAGCTTCTGCTGTGGCGTGTCAGAGGAAACAGCTGACTCATCATCGCAGAATAATTCCTAAATAGAGAAATGACTTAGCTCAGCAGAGCAGCTGTGGGTTTCGGGCCAGTCGCCGGATGGCTGGCTGGCTTTACAAAAGATCAACGGCGCTTCAATCACGCCATCGAGAAGGTGCTGAAACGGCCTTGTGCTAATCAACGGCGCATGCTCGTGTAAAACTATAATCTTATGATCAATTTAAGCATAATCCTCAGGCGCGTTCTGCGACTAGTTACGCTTCGGAGGACGTCGCTCGTCATCTCTGCTCTTACACCCACACAGACATGTCGCTCGGCCCTGCAGGGAGCACTGTTCTCAGGCCTGTTTTAATTCACTGCACTTAATGTGTGACTGAGCTAAACATTCAGAGCAATTAGAGCTTGCACTGTTGTGCAAATTTACTCTCAGGGAGGAAGGATTGTGGGAAGAGGCCTTTCCTACACACATCTGGACATTTTTAAGCACAAATTTGACTCATGACAAGAAATTTCATGTTTGGACTTTATCTGTATACACAAAGAGTAAATTAAGGGAATCGTTAGCCCCAAAAGAAAAATTGGTTGGTTCTTTTGTTCTGGACCAAAAAAGAAAATTACGTCATATTTAACACTGATCCTAAAGATACAAAACAAATCAATGAACACATATTTTGAAGGACTGTACTTTTCAAGCCGCTTTTCCACTGCCGGGCCAGTGCAAGCCAGGGCTTTCAATGGGCCGGGCTGGGCTAATAGCCTCGGACCTGTAGCACCGAGCACAAAACCGCGCTGCATTTCCACCGTCGGGCCAGAAGCTCCGCACCGCTTCACTAAAACCCGCCTCTCTGGAACAACGTCACACAAACCCATCATTTCACCCAAAAAACTGAGGTTTTATCAGAAAACTAATCGGAAAGAAATCACTGGAAACTAGCGAGATCGCAAAACCAACATGATAAAAGCGGCCATTTGTTGGCATTTTTGTTGTTTACTTAAAGATTTAAAACCCAAACATCGATGTTTTACCTTAGTTTGACAATAATAAGTGATGCATTGATCATAATTGATTGCACATTAGTCACAGAAATAAACCATTGATTCACAAAAGAAAGAGGACACGCGTACTTATTCAGTCACGTCTGTTTCTGTTTACATTCACAGCATGTTTACATCACATTTAGAAAGAACGATCATTTCTACAAACTTTCCACCAAAAACATGACCTGAGGAGCTTTAGCACCCTCTCCAGTGACAGTCCCAAAACAGTTATATTTTCAGTCAGAGAAACAGAGGAAGCTCCCGAAAAACCGGAGTTGCTTTATTTTATGACATGTGGAGCTAAATATAAATATCAGACAGTCCGGTATAAAGAGACGAGACGTACTGACAGATAAAATAAATACACGATTGTGATAGCCTATATGATTTTGTCTGATTTCTTCAAGTGGTCGTATTTACCATGTTTACTATATGGTTAGCGCGAAAAATCTTTTGCATCGCGACGCGTATAAATATTTCTGCCTTAAATGGTGATCAGAATCCACATCGGATCGCAAACAGAAGTTATTTCAAACACTCACTGAGTCTGAAAGTGAGTTTTGAGCTAAAATGATTTTAAAAGTCTTTAACCCTTAAATGCATGAATGTTTCACCAATCATTATTACATATTCAGGTCTTTAGTGACCCGGATCTATATCTAGCTCGGATGGATTTCTGCCTGTCGCGATAATATAAAACTCCTGATATTAGAGTAACAGTTACAGAAGAATAAAATAAAGCATATTTTGCTACCTTTTGGAGCTTGGAAGGGTTCAGTTTGAGCAGATGTTTTATCCCATCCTCACTGTCCTCGTCAGAGCTCATTTCCCAGTACATTCAGCATCTGGCTCATATTCGCCATCTCAAAACTCAAAACTATCATTTTAAGCATCTTCAAAATCAATATTTTGATCTCTGACAGCTTCTTCACCAGATCCACCATCAAGTGACAGTAATATTTGATTGCGTTCAGTACTTGCTCTGCAGTGAATCGCTGAGCCATTTCAAGTTTTGCTGATTTTGCTGAAAGATTTAAATTTCAAGTTTGTGCCGCAAACATCATACGACTTCGGAAGACTTAGAATATGGCCACAAGTGGATCCCGTATGATTCTTTTGCATCAGTCCACATTCATCACTGCATTGAACTCATTTCACTGAAGAAAGTAAGTCAGAGGTTTGGAAAAACAGAAATGAACTATTGGGTGAACTATTCCTTAAAGGAGATCCCTCCCGGTTGGCTTTTCCTAACCAGGAAGTAAGAACCATTGCTGAAAAGCTTTAACCCCTCTTCAATCCGAAAACACTGGAAATCCTGATCCTGCTACAACAGCTGTTAATTAGCAGACTTAATTACAAGCTTAGCCCTGTCTGACAGGAATGTGATCCAGCCAGCACTAAAGTAATTAAACGATACAGCAACGATTCACTGGTGCCTCCTGGACTGTGGAGAGAAGCCAATGTTAAAAGAAACCCTATCCGGAAGCTTTGCATTAAGTCTGTTCATTATTCTCACACAGAGCAGTGAAGGAATGATACATTTGGAGAATAATACGGCTTGGAAAATGCTGCATCATTCTAATAATGAAACAATTCAGCCTTTTTTTTTGAAAGTGAAGTACTTCAAAAATGACCGGCTATTAAATTGCCTGTTGCTGTTAAGGTCAGTCTATAAAATTATATGACGGCTTTGGATGTCTACAGCGATGGAATGAGTATCTAATGTCATTGTCATCCAGTTGAGACCACATTATAAGTCTATTTCCCAACACTAAGCCACGGCCATCTGAGACCAGAAACTAAATTGATTGGGTAATCCATCACGGCCCATTTAACAGCTAACTGGCCACATTCGCTCATTATGACTGCGGATTCAATGGTCTTTAGTCAATAGATCTCCAAAATAGTGTTCCTCATTTCCGAGTCGAATGAATCTTTGAAAAAAGTTGCAAGAATTCAATATACATTTTTGATGACAATAGAAAGAAGAAAATCTTTCTTTGCATGAATCAGTTTCAACATACACTCTTAAAAATGAGTTTTTAAAAGTTGAGTTCCAAAAGAACCTTTCAGTGAACAGTTCATAAAAGAACATTCTAATTAAGAACCTTTTGTGCAATGAAAGGTTCCATGAATGCCAAGAACCTTTATTTTCAAGAGTGTAAGTGTCATTCCTTGAAACTACTGGAAAATCCCACAAATATGGTTTCATAACCATGCGTAACCAGCCATTCATCCCGCTATGATCCTGCACATCGCCTGAGATTTGCAGAAGTGGGGCGGATGCAGGTCGGACTGTTGAAAGGTCACCGCACTGACTTGGAGGGTAATGAGGCACTAGGAAATGGGGGCAGCCAAGAATTTTCATTCCCCGAAAGACACATGATAGATAGTTACATGTGGATGTACCACACACAGGACCTTGAGTTTGACACAAGGCTTTTTTGACCCCATTAGATCACCGTGTGTTAGCCATCAGCCACTCGCATACACACAAACACACGTAACGGCTACAAACATGAGATTATACTTCAGCAATCACACAAGCAAGATTGCACAGCACAAGAACATTTGGCCAGCTATTTGGGATGGGAAAGGATTTCTCCCATTCTAAAAGGGATAAAAGCTAAAAGCAAAAGCTATGAAATGAAATGCATATAACAACCTGAGTGAAATTGTTTTTATAAGTACATGTACGACACTGTTCAAAAAGATTTTTTTATGCTTTTGAAAAAAGTCTCTTATTGCATTTATTTGGTCAATGATACAGTAAAAACAGTAATATTGTGAAATATCATTACAATTTAAAAGAACTGTTTTATATTTGAATATATCTTAAACTGTAATTTATTCCTGTGATCAAAGCTGAATTTTCAGCATCCATTACTTCGGTCTTTCAGTCACATGATCCTTCAGAAATCATTCTAAGATAATTTCTTATTGTTATCAATGTTGAAAACAGTTTTATTTATTTATTTATTTAAAGTAATGATACACTGCCATGAAAAAGTTTGGGGTAAGATTTCAAAACAAGAAAGGAAAACAAGAAAAGAAAAAAGAAATTAATACTTTTATTTAGCAAAGGCACAATAAAGTGATTAAAAAAAGACAGTAAAGCCATTTATGAAATTACTAAATTAATAATAAAAGTTCTATTTATGATAAATGCTGTTTTTTTTAAAACTTTCTATTCATCAAAAAATCCGAAAAAAAAAAAAAAAAATACAGTTTCCACAATTAAGCATTAAGCAGCACAACTGTGAAACATTAATAATAAGAAGAAATGTTTCTTGGGCAGAAAATCATCATATTAGAATGATTTGTGAAGGACCATGTAACACTGAAGACTGGAGTAATGATGCTGAAAATACTGTGTGTGTGTATATATATATATATATTGTCCTCAAAGTTGATGTGTTAGCAGCAGGAAAAACGGGCAAGCGTAAGGATTTGAGTGAGTTTGACAAGGGCCAAATTGTGATGGCTAGACGACTGGGTCAGAGCATCTCCAAAACTGCAGCTCTTGTGGGGTGTTCCCGGTCTGCAGTGGTCAGTATCTATCAAAAGTGCTCCAAGGAAGGAACAGTGGTGAACCGGCGACAGGGTCATGGGCGGCCAAGGCTCATTGATGCACGTGGGGAGCGAAGGCTGGCCCATGTGGTCCGATCAAACAGACGAGCTACTGTAGCTCAAATTGCTCAAGAAGTTAATGCTGGTTCTGATAGAAATGTGTCAGAATACACAGTGCATCGCAGTTTGTTGCGTATGGGGCTGCATAGCCGCAGACCAGTCAGGGTGCCCATGCTGACCCCTGTCCACCACCGAAAGCACCAACAGTGGGTACGTGAGCATCAGAACTGGACCACGGAGCAATGGAAGAAGGTGTCCTGGTCTGATGAATCACGTTTTCTTTTACATCACGTGGATGGCCGGGTGTGTGTGGCTTACCTGGGGAACACATGGCACCAGGATGCACTATGGGAAGAAGGCAAGCCGGCGGAGGCAGTGTGATGCTTTGGGCAATGTTCTGCTGGGAAACCTTGGGTCCTGCCATCCATGTGGATGTTACTTTGACACGTAACACCTATCTAAGCATTGTTGCAGACCATGTACACCCTTTCATGGAAACGGTATTCCCTGGTGGCTGTGGTCTCTTTCAGCAGGATAATGCGCCCTGCCACAAAGCAAAAATGGTTCAGGAATGGTTTGAGGAGCACAACAACGAGTTTGAGGTCTTGACTTGGCCTCCAAATTCCCCAGATCTCAATCCAGTCGAGCATCTGTGGGATGTGCTGAACAAACAAGTCCGATCCATGGAGGCCCCACCTCGCAACTTACAGGACTTAAAGGATCTGCTGCTAACATCTTGGGGCCAGATACCACAGCACACCTTCAGGGGTCTAGTGGAGTCCATGCCTCAACGGATCAGGGCTGTTTTGGCAGCAAAAGTGGGACCAACACAATATTAGGAAGGTGGTCGTAATATTATGCCTGATCGGTGTGTGCTGCTCACAGTCACTGACCAGAGAAAACAAGGCAATAAAAGTGAATCAAACTAATAATTGCCAGTGAAGTGCATTGCTTCAAATGTGTCCACAAACAAACCTCTCTCTTCTGAAGACCTCGCAGGCCAGTCCTGCTCCCCACTGCCGCCGAGAGTCACCTTCAGCCTCTCAGTCTTCTCCAAGCACTGAATCAGTGCAAATTATATATGCATGCTGTTGATTCTGTACTGCTGCTTGCTAATCCTGTTATTTGAGTGCCCTTGATGTGAGGGTATTGACAAAGTGTAAAGCTTGTTATTGGATTTCACATTTTTTCCCTCCTCTCTCATTCTCTCTTGCTCCACCTGCGACATTTTGTTTGTATTAAGACTTGCTTCCTTGGTGAATCCCGGAATGCAACCTTGTAAAACAAATTTGAGACTTTTAGGAGATTTATCGAACTCCAATCTTTGTTTGTGCCAGTAGTCATTGCAGCTTGTGTATCAGTCCAAATATGCATTAGATTAATGGTGTAGATAAGTTAGAGAGAACAGGAGCTCTTGATGAGGGTGTGATGCTGCTGGAACGCAAACGCTTCTGTCCTTAGCTTTACTTTAGAGTCAAATATGTCCCCATAAGTGAGCCAAATAAGACAATACCTTTCTTTGGGTACATTTGGGATGTTCTAGTTTGACAAAAATGCTATATACTAAAAATATTAAATAATAATAAAAATTGTTTATTCTTAGCAATAATAGTTGCTAAGAATATATATTACCGTTCAAAAGTTTGGAGTCAGTAAGATTTTTTCATGTTTTTGAAAGAAGTTTCTGATCTCTGATGACCAAGACTATTTTTGATCAAAAATACAGTAAAAACTGTTATATTGTGAAATATTATTACAATTTAAAATAATTATTTTCTATTTCAATATATTGTAAAATATAATTTATTCCTGTGATCAAAGCTGAATTTTCAGCATCATTACTCCAGTCTTCAGTGTCACATGATCCTTCAGAAATCATTCTAATATGATGATTTGCTGCTTAAGAAACATTATTATCAATGTTGAAAACAGTTGTGTGGATTTATATTTTTTTCAGGATTCTTTGATTAATAGAAAGTTCAAAAGAACAGCATTTATTTGAAACAGAAATCTTTTTTTTAACATTATAAATGTCTTTATGATCAATTAAATGTGTCATTTGTTAATAAAAATATTAATTTCCTTCAAAAAAGAAAAACTTATTTACCCCAAACTTTTGAACGGTAGTGTATACACACACACACACAATTTTTTTTTAATTTTTATAATATGATACAAATTAAAAATCAAACGAATGTCCACACAATCATTATTCTTACTCATATTACCATTTTTTTATATATTTTATACTGTAATTTCCTTTGTCCTTCAATCTACCTTCTGTCCATCCTTGGATAATTACTTCTTAAAAGTCTTTTCAGCTGTAATTTACTTAGGGATATATTTTAAAATGCATGTGCACGCACGCACACACACACACACACACACACATTGTGGTAATTAATGCTTTCAGATGTGTAATCAGCCATTTTCAACATACTGTGCTAAAGCGAGTCTCTCCTGGGAGGCAGTGATTGTGAATTATAACACTTCTCTCCAAAGTGCTGTTTAATCACAAACTTAAAAAAAGAAAGAAAGAAAGAAAGAAAAAAAAAAGAAAGAAAGAAAGAAAAAAAAGAAAAAAAGAAAATTGCACTTAAGCGAGAGGCAGGTTTTTATGATAATCATGTCAAAACAAAACTCTGATACCATTTAAATGTGTGAGGAGCTTTTGCTCTAATGTTCTCATTGTGTTCTGTAATTTCCCCACAAAGTGACATTTATGGAGAGTTTTCATTTATTGTATTTATCTCATCTCAAACTACCTAATTGAAAATGAATCTAAAGCTGTATAAAGGAAAATCTCTTTTTCAGATCCTGTCTCACACACTATACGTTTGAAAGTGTTTGAGTGGTTATTGCTGGAACTGTGCTTGTGACTATTCAGCCCGTCTGCGAACTCATTTATTCCAGTTTCTGTACGTGCGTGAGGTAAGGAGCAAGTGTACGTGGGAAGTGAAAGCTCGCGGCTCACTGAAGTAACATCTGTCATTACCCTACAGCATGCATCCAATTAGCTGTATTTTCAGTAAATCAGTAGCTAGGGATCACTCGGGTCAAGATCTGTAAACAGCACACAGACGCAAATTTAATTGTAAAAAGAAGATGTGCTTCTGCTTTAGATTCAGTATGGTTCTTATTGTATTTTAAGGTAACATTGGTTTGAGGAAAACCCCAACTGTGGGTTTGTGAATGCACCGTTTGGGACATTTTAGAACAACACTGTATAAGGCAATTTAAGTGATCGACAGGTCAACATTTTTGGACTTTTCTTCAGTGTATTTCTGTTACAAAATGTTGTGCTAATAGTCTCAGCCATTTCATTTCCACACTGGCAGCTCAAGCCAGAAGGAATATAACTGAGTGATGCGTAACTATGCCCAGCTAAAAACTGCTCTCTCCCCTGTCAATTAGTAGCCTAATCATATCTTTCTGGCTCCCAACTCACACCTGTAGACTTCACAACATGTACAGTAGCTCTACCCACAGTGCTTTGCACAACGAGTCCATCATATTGCAAGAAATGAATGAATAACATAAAAAAATAAATGTTTAAACAAATTAATGTATTAACTTTTTTTTGTTTAAACATTTATTAATAATAAAATTAAATAATACAATATAATAAAATAATAAACTCACTAAATGCACGCTCTCATATATAGACTAGAATGAAAACGTACACAAGAGCAACCAAGTATCACCTAGTCTTGTGTAGCCAGACCGGTTTTCATTGGCCAAGGACTGGCATGTAAAACAACCAATCACAGTTCGTTTTGTTCCATGTCATATTTAGGGGTGTGAAAATGTAACGTTGATGTCCCTACAATATCCGAGCGGTGTGTAAAACTCTATGTCGTGAACTTTACATACTTCACATACTTTTGAAAGTCCGGCGTTTAGTTGATCCTAATTAGCACTCATTTTTTTTACAGTTGTAAACACAACAGCTTTCTTTTTCCATGAGGGGGTTTGGCTTCACGACGTCTTTGTTTCAGTCGCACCGTTAAAGAACGCGACACACACATCTCCTGGAAATCTTGTAGAATTCAACCAATCAGATGACGACTTCGAAACTCCTGAAGTGTTTCCAATTTTGTGTGCCATATGCATCAGACGTTCAGCCAACGGTCCGTTTGAGGCTGAGACTGAGTATTACCAAATGCAGTTAAACACTGTGCTGTATCTGACTCTTTACAATCCCTTTTTCTGTCTACATCCTGCATGTTTGTCCTCTAGCACCGAAGCCTTTCTCTTCTTCTTTTGTCTTCTTTGGCTTACAGAGACGTCCTCCAGCTGTCTACATCCTCCAGCTCGCCCTAGTGAAGAATAAGCAAGCTGTTGCCTCCTGTCACTTTTGGGGTGAACCTCATTGTTTTCTATTGCCTGGCATGCCAAAGTGAAGGCATGTGACAATCACTCCTGGGAAACCACATGTTCGGTGCTGAATGTTTGCACAAATCTTTTGATGGGAGAGGTGAGGCGTAGGTGGAACCAGTACAATTGATAGCAAAAAGCCAAGTTTTGACAAACTACACTCTTAAAATAAAGTTTTTTTTATTGGCATCTGTGTTTCCAATGAAGAACCTTTAACATCCATGGAACCTTTCCATTACACAAAAGGTTCTTTATAGTGGAAAAAAAGGTTCTTTAGATTTTTAAAATGTTCTTCACACTAAGAAAAAATTGATCTTTTAAGAACTGTTCAATGAAAAGTTATTTGGGGAACCAAAAAGATGTGTGTATTAAGTTTTGGGTCATGTGACTGTACTGTAAATAGAACTGCAGCACAGGTCTGTCAATTTCCAAAAGAAAAAAAACAAAAATATGTGAATAAAATGCAAGTTTTGGGCACTTGTGATCCATATACAGCATTTGCTGCAGTATTTCAATCACTAAAAACAGTGGGACATTCAAAAATGCTTAACATGAAAAACACCTAAAGTGCCTTAAAGTACTAAAACAGTAATATTAAATATCAAATTCAGTATACACATTATTGATGATGCATACTATATACAAGCGAGCAGATGAGCCCAGAAAATGAACGCAACATGCTAAATGGTTAAGCATTTTCTTTATAATGGTTTTCTAAGGAAAACACTTGATGAGAAACTGCACGTTGCATTATATTCATCTGCTATATGCATCATCAATATGGTGTATATTGTCTACTAAATTAGCACTGCTAAAAATGACTGGCAGGGAATGGAGAAAAGCCTTGTTTTGCCCTCCAAGTGGGTGTTCCTCTAAGGATGTGACTTCATGTGAAAACTATGAATAATCAGTCCCACTAGCACTAACGTGCCGCCATGTATCATTGTACAATTTACCATCCATTTAAAATGTATACATGCATATTTAACTCTTTCCCCGCCAGCGTTTTTTAAAAAAGTTGCCAGCCAGCATTTTTGATCATGGCCCCCAGAATATTTATATCTGAACATGCAAAATATCAAAAGAACAGACCGTCTGCTTTTAAACAAAAAAACCCGTTTTATTCAAGCTTCATGCATTCTTTTTTTTTTTTTTTATCAACACTTGAATGTGGGTAACTTTCATAAAAAAAGCAACATTTTGAGCAAAAAGCTGAGAAAATCACGTTTTTGTCAAAAACTACATCTGGATCAGATTCAGAACGATGATCAAAACACAGATGGAGTAGATCAAGTCCATCAACACCCCAAAGCTTCACAGTCCTAGAGCTCGTCCTGGGTCGACATTTCATTCAGTAACATTAGGCATTTTGATTTATATGCTGTTTAATGTTGATGATCGCGTTATTTTACATATGCATCTGCTTACATATGATATTGCTTGTTTTGTGTTTTGATCTGGAGATTCAGTACTTTTACAGAAGATGCCTAATAGCGCCCCCTACCGTATAACAGTGAAAACACGGAAAGCCGGAAAATTTCCGTCAATGGTGGGGAAGCGTTGTCTCATAAATGACGGAAATTTACATCAGTGGCAGGGAAAGAGTTCGAAAATAGCATTTGATAGCCATTTTGAAGGATTGGCAAGTTTTTGAAAGAGAAACAGTGATATTGTGTGGGCTAAAAATCGAGTTGTTGTAGTTTTTTTATATTTATATCTTCATGAAACCGCTCGGCTTTGTTGACTGTGCCTCTCCACTGCTATTATTACTTCTCACACAGCTGTCACAGCCATCACAGGCCTCAGATCGGGAAACATGCCTCTCCGGCTCTTACTTTCATTACGTCTTTCCTCCTTACATTTCCTATCTCTTCTCTTGCTCTACCAAAATCAAGCTTGCCATGGATGACATGGCCAGAGTCTGATGGGCGTTCGAATAAACTGTCAAATAGTAAAAGAAAAAAAAGCTTGACAAGCTACGAGGCAATTACTGTCAAAGCACAATGTGGAACCCCGGAAAAAGCGTGTGTTTTTGTAAGTTGTGTATTTTCCTGGAAATGTGTTAATTTGCTGGCGAGACCTTTTATTTGAGATGGTTCCCACATTCAAGTGTCAATATCTCGATGTGATAACTGGCTGATGGGTTTGAAGTGATCATCATACAGGCTCTATAGGAGGACCCTTGAGCAGAATCAAACCCCCCAAACTACAACTACAGAATTAGAAACATGCAGCAAGGAGGGAAAAAAAAAAAAAAAAGGGAGGAAAAAAGCCTCTGGCACAGGCTGGGCACCTGCTATTGTTCTCTGAGCTGCCAGATCGATCATTTTACTAAAGCCTCATTTACATCAGCGCCTTATTAGTGCTCCGTTTTTCACTGGGTTGATGTGCTTATGTTTTCTGGTGCCAGATTTGCTTTTGATGTGTTGTGGCATGAAATTTTATTTCCATGACTTTCATGCCCTTGAAATCAGAAACAGTTAATTCTTCATCAAAAAGAAAAAGGCCTAAAGGCTACATTTTTTGTTCTTTTATAATACTATAGGCTTTCATGGGCATGTTTATATCACCATTCAGAATTGATTTGAGAATGCCTTTTAAACTCTAATTTGCACTGATTTTAAATGGAGGTTGCAGGATACAAAACTGTAATTAAAAAAAAAAAAAAAAAAAAAACTTTAATTTAAAAATGTTTTTAAATCTAACGTAACATATCTAACGTTTTACATTTTTTAATCTAACATTCAGTTATAAATACTGTCCATTGCTGATGCATTTTAGGAATTAATTAATGTTACTTTATACAACTTTAAATGTTAAAAATGTGTTAGTATGTATAAAAATTAACTTTAACCATAAATACTGAATGCTGTTCATTGTTATTTCATATCAGCTATTGCATTACAATGGTAATAGCCTATATATATTTCGGTACATAATGTACAGAGCCCTATTTTAAAGTGTTACCATAATTTCTATACATTAGATTATATAGTAAAACTAGGGATTAGGGTTCAATTCTCACTATTAACTAGTTGCTGATTAGCATGCATATTACTAGGATATTGGCTGTTTATTAGTACTTACAAAGCACATATTAATGCCTTATTCTGCATGACCATATTCTACATCCCTTAATCGTACCCAATACCTAAAATTAACAACCTTACTAACTATTAATGAGCAGTATTTAGGAGTTTACTGAGGCAAAAGTCAGTTAATAGTGAATATGTGTTACCCATACTTAAGTGTTACTGATTATATTTAATAAATTACCTTTCATTTTACAGATCATGGTGTAAAAATACATAAATACCCAGAGTACTCTAATTTACAGTGGGGAGAACAAGTATTTGATACTCTGGCGATTTTGCAGGTTTTCCTACTTACAAAGCATGTAGAGGTCTGTAATTTTTATCATAGGTACACTTCAACTATGAGAGACAGAATCTAAAACAAAAATCCAGAAAATCACATTGTATGATTTTTAAATAATTAATTTGCATTTTATTGCATGACATAAGTATTTGATCACCTACCAACCAGTAAGAATTCCGGCTCTCACAGATCTGTTAGTTTTTCTTTAAGAAGCCCTCCTGTTCTCCACTCATTACCTGTATTAACTGCACCTGTTTGAACTCGTTACCTGTATAAAAGACACCTGTCCACACACTCAATCAAACAGACTCCAACCTCTCCACAATGGCCAAGACCAGAGAGCTGTGTAAGGACATCAGGGATAAAATTGTAGACCTGCACAAGGCTGGGATGGGCTACAGGACAATAGGCAAGCAGCTTGGTGAGAAGGTAACAACTGTTGGCGCAATTATTAGAAAATGGAAGAAGTTCAAGATGACGGTCAATCTCCCTTGGTCTGGGGCACCATGCAAGATCTCACCTCGTGGGGCATCAATGATCATAAGGAAGGTGAGGGATCATCCCAGAACTACACGGCAGGACCTGGTCAATGACCTGAAGAGAGCTGGGACCACAGTCTCAAAGAAAACCATTAGTAACACATTACGCCGTCATGGATTAAAATCCTGCAGCGCACACAAGGTCCCCCTGCTCAAGCCAGTGCATGTCCAGGCCCGTCTGAAGTTTGCCAATGACCATCTGGATGATCCAGAGGAGGAATGGGAGAAGGTCATGTGGTCTGATGAGACAAAAATAGAGCTTTTTGGTCTAAACTCCACTCGCCGTGTTTGGAGGAAGAAGAAGGATGAGTACAACCCCAAGAACACCATCCCAACCGTGAAGCATGGAGGTGGAAACATCATTCTTTGGGGATGCTTTTCTGCAAAGGGGACAGGATTGCGAGTATTGAGGGGAGGATGGATGGGGCCATGTATCGCGAGATCTTGGCCAACAACCTCCTTCCCTCAGTAAGAGCATTGAAGATGGGTCGTGGCTGGGTCTTCCAGCATGACAACGACCCGAAACACACAGCCAGGGCATCTAAGGAATGGCTCCGTAAGAAGCATCTCAAGGTCCTGGAGTGGCCTAGCCAGTCTCCAGACCTGAACCCAATAGAAAATCTTTGGAGGGAGCTGAAAGTCTGTATTGCCCAGCCCCGAAACCTGAAGGATCTGGAGAAGGTCTGTATGGAGGAGTGGGCCAAAATCCCTGCTGCAGTGTGTGCAAACCTGGTCACGAACTACAGGAAACGTATGATCTCTGTAATTGCAAACAAAGGTTTCGGTACCAAATATTAAGTTCTGCTTTTCTGATGTATCAAATACTTATGTCTTGCAATAAAATGCAAATTAATTACTTAAAAATCATACAATGTGATTTTCTGGATTTTTGTTTTAGATTCCGTCACTCACAGTTGAAGTGTACCTATGATAAAAATTACAGACTTCTACATGCTTTGTAAGTGGGCAAACCTGCAAAATCGGCAGTGTATCAAATACTTGTTCTCCCCACTGTACCTCAAAGTCTTCAAACTAACATGAAGCCGGCTACAAGATGGAAACAGAATGCAGAATCTGTGCTGGATTAATACAATTCTTTTCTTGTCTGAGTAATGCGTGTTGAATTTCTTTGAATTGCAATTCACTAAATTTGACTTTCTGTCATTCCAATGCAAACTCCAATTTAGCATTCTGTGGGCTTGGCCACTTCAAATTCTAATTTATGAACTCTATTTTTCCCATACCTGATATCAAAACCAATATATTCACCAAACCACTGGGTTTATAGGAGAATTCGCTCAGATATCTTGTGACTTACATAAATACCACGAAGCCAAAATCGAGCTGTTCTTATATGAGCTTAACTTTTCAGTTTTATATGACAAATGTAAATGTATCTAATTCGCATCACGCTTTAAGCGGACATTAAACTTTCAGACAGTAAAGGTAACTCAACCATGGTCAAACAAAAGTCTCAAATATCTGAATACTGAGCAGAAACTAGGCTACTCTGTGACAAGCCAACACCAGTTTTTAGAATTCCATTCAAGGATGTTGTCATTAATAGTCATTTTGTTTTCTGACATGTTGTGACACTGTAGCACATCTCGGTGACAAGTTGACATGCAAAAGCAGGGTACGTTTCAATATCGAAATGTGTCTATCACAATGCTACCCCTACTAAATGAGTACGAAACTCAACCTTCTGTCTCACCTTTCTCAAAAAAGTCAAGAAAAACAATACCTCAAAATAGTATCTGCATTTCAACTAAAACACTACAGTACCTTCACATTCATTGTTTCATAGATTTCCAAGATTCAAAACAGTACATACAATTTTACTTTCTGCAACACTAGTATCATCCCGCTAGTTTCCTAAACCCTCCCCCCATCTGCAATTGGTCAATAAACAGCTAGTCCCGCCCTCATAACTTACACCATTGACTGAGCCACTGTTGCTATGTCAGCCTGGACAGGATACTCAAACAATCAGTTATCTACCTATCTGTAAGTTAAGTTGAGACTTAAGAAAATATTTTAATAATTCAACAACACCTAAACAGTGAAGTATCTGCTGAAGCGAAACACTCTCCCAATCAGATTGTCAAACAAACTGATGCCCCGCCTCTAAAATCACACCATTGGCTGAGCTACTGTTGCTATGTCAGGCTGGTCGGAATTCTCAAACAAACAGAGCAATGTTTTGAAAGCACTAGTGTTTACATTTCTCAGACAAAATAACCTAAATGTGTTACTTACAGTTGTCTCTGCATATTAAAGTCATCATTAAATCAAAATTGACATTCTTGTTTTTTAATGGAATATTGCAATGATTATTTTAAATGATTTATCAGTGCACATCTTTTTGTTTTTTTGTGTGTGTGTGTGTGTGTGTGTGTGTTGTTTGTGTGTGTGTGTGTTTGTGTGTGTGTGTGTGTGTGGCTTGTATCTTTAATCAAAATAACTTCTCCTCCCTCACAGTGACATCTCTTCTCTTCTCTGATGATGTGTTTACTGGCGTGAGGGCGGGGCAACATGTCACTCACATGAGCTCGACCAATAGCAAACCACAACCATCCAATCGATTCCACATGGACAAAATCAAGTCCCACCCTACGTTTTTCTTGTTCGAGAAGCCTTTTCACTCGGATATACAGCACAATAGGGACGAAAAGACTAGTGCAACTTCCGTTTCATGACTTTAAACTAGAATAGGAAGCATATTAACATTTCAAGTGTTTAAAAATGACATACTTCACCTTTATGATCTACTATAGCAATGGTGTTATGAAACCCAGAGCTGAGAGTGATTCCACAAACCGGTAATGGCACAGGATAAAAAAGATGAATGGTATGCTGAATTGGTTCGGTTCGTGCATTGAATTCCAGGACCCTCAACCTTGCTGAATGACAAAATGACAATTAAAAGAGATGAGTCAAATGAATACTGAACATGGAGATTTAGGGATGGCAGCCATGTATGGTATTCACCACAAAAATGGATGAGGTGGAATTCCTCAGGAATAATAAATAAAAGAGTGAATGAGTTGTGGATGTCTTTTGTCTGAGTAAAGCCTTTGAGTGTTATCATAATGTATGAATGGTGAACATTCAAAGCCCCTAATGAACAGATTTAGCTGTAAGTTAATCAGTTTTCCACCTTTGTCTGACAAGGCTTTTATAATGATGATGATGATGGTGTCTCAAAGTGTTGCTAGAAAAAGAAATAATCACGCAATCTATAAAATCCATTCAAAAGCTTTAGTTAAAAAGTATGGTTTGAACAAGATAAATGTTAATATATATCTGTTCTGGTTATACTGTATCCTCTTTGATGTATGATATCTGAGATTCATTTTTCAGCTTTATGATCTTGGAAACAAAATGGCTCTCAAAGCTGCAATGCAATTATATTGAAAGAGCCAATAATGAAGCTGAACTCAATTAATCAGTCAACCATAAAAATGGAGATCATGAGAGCATTTTGTTAAATAACATAACTCAAATCATGCATAGTGTTTGACTGCTTAATTTCTCAACCACCTCGTAAACAAGCGTTTGATGTGAGAACGATTCACAATTCAAAATAGCATATGTTGGATGTTGAACGAGCTGGAGATTGAAGAGCGTAGGATTTCTCCTCTCTTTAAATACAGACGACTACATTAATGCTGCCTATAGAGACAGGCTATATATCTGACATCTCTCAATATGTTGCTTCAATTATGCATGAGCGTGGTGAAAAAATGTAAATGTAGTTCTATAAACAGGATCTGCAATACTTTGTCCTCCATGCCAAACAGGAGATAAGCACCATTCAGCTCAGTAAATATTCATCACTGTGCTTGTTGTTTCTGTGGATAGGATTAGGCACAGCATATTAACTGCCCCTTGGGGTAAAGGGACGATCAAGGCGGATGGCTTGTCAACGTCTGCGATTGTCTTATTTCAAACATGCAAAGTCACTTATGAGAAACGGAGGTTTGTTTGAATGCAATGTCCCAAAAAATCATACAAAATCAGGCTCCCTTTAAGCAGCGCACTGTTGTCTTATTGGCCAGATTGAATATCATTAAATGTGTGCTTACTTATTTATTCTTTATTACCTTAATTCAGTGAGCTTCATCAATTATACAATGCCTTTCATAGTTCTGCTTCATGTTTTAATGCATTTTACCTATCATGAATAATATACACAATGAACCAAGCTAATCATGCTATCAATTTGTTTTCAAGACATATTTTATTTAAAGACTCATTTGTTGAGCAAATAAAGAAAAGAACAAAAATGTTGTAGAATTACTTTTAGCCTGTAGCACACAACACGTATTTGTGCATTTTAATATTGTATGCAATTTTTAAATCTCTAAAGGCAGAGTTTAAATATTTAATGCTGGATTCATAAGAACTATGTTCTGGTGCACTGACTGCCATCTGAAATTACACATTACAAATGAAGCATGCACATAAAATTCCTCATTGTGTAGAATTGCAAAGTGCACGCACGTGAAAGACAACGAGCAACAAACTAATACCCATAACTGTTTCCGATAGCATCTGACCTTCAGAACTGAACAGAAACTCTTTTCTGTGCTGAAATCCAAGCAAGCAGGAGCAAAGACATTAATAAAACTTGTGAATAACCTTTCAAGAGCTTCACATGCTGAGTAAAGTGGGCAGGTGAAACTCTGACAGGTGAACGTTTCTGGAGTAGACAGCCCAGGCAAGCCAGGCATTAAAGTGTCAGAACATTGCTGTACCAAACTATCATTCACTGGATAGGAGCACAAAGGCTCCATTAGATAGAATCTTGCATTAAGGGCTTGGGTGTCTTTTAATTTAACACAGTTCAACAGACAGGGTTAAAACTGTTTGCTTCGTAAAGGGCAGGAATGTTTTGTACAGTTTGTCAAAATATGATAGCTATACGGGAACGCCAGAGTTGACTGCTTCCGCTTAGTTGATTCAAAATGTTTTAGGAAAGAGGTTTTCCTTCACGAGGGTGCCAATGTTAAAAACAGCATTATTGTGAGTGTGACCTTGATTTTATGCAACAGAGTAACTAACATTTTAGACACAACATGCAGTCTATTTTTGCTCCACCAACGGAAAAAGATCCAAATCAGGACTGTTTTGAGCCCCCGAGCAACACACTTGTGGTTTGTTCCTGATTGAATCAGTGCGCTGTAAACCCTAACGCTCAGAATAATTATTGGTTTGAGTAGAGCCAACTCAAATTAAACAAATTAATTCAAACAAATTCACTTTTATGAGTATTTAGAACTTAAAGAATCTTTTTAGATGGATGGAAGAATCTTTTTCTTTTGAGTTTTCAAAACTGACAAATTGTAAGTAATTTGAATTGTTTCATTGTTTTGAGTTTTGTGAGCTTGTTTCTTTTAATTTAAACTTAAATTTAACCAAAACTGGGCTGGGATTTCTATTTCCCAACATGCTTTGCCATGATATGAAAATGGGACAGTAAATGCCAAAATGTAGTGTTATATTATGTTTTTTTTTTTTTTTTTGTGTGCAAGATTAACGTTAAGTTGGAGATTTAGTAGTGTTTAATGTTAGTTTAGAAGAGTTTCTGTTATGTTGGGTTTTTTTGTAGGGTTTCCATCATGGTGACGAGTGGAGCATGAGCTTAGTGTGAGAACAGATATTTGTCAAGTGTTTTATATTGCTGTCCTCATTCAGCAAGTGCTATGCTATGATAATGCTACCAATGCATTATGTTACCAATTAGCAAGGCAGCATTAATTGAATTAGCTAGTTAAAGCTAGTCAAGTTTCCTCTAATACAAATTTGAAATTACATGATATTTTTAAGTTAAATGTATGAATTAGCTTACTCAAATATCTCAAGTTCAGAGCAATTAAAATGTATGCTTACAAAATAAAAATCTGCAAGTTCTGCTTACTTAAACGTTAAATTTCTTAACTTAAAAAATTTGAGGCAATCAGTTTGAAACTGATTGCCTCAATTTTTTTGAGTTTTGCCAACTTATTTGGCTTT